>JAFIRS010001165.1:95000-421743 GCA_018342105.1 Gonioctena quinquepunctata | reverse complement strand
AAACACTTTTTCGATCCACCCTTAAGTTTGGAAAACGTTTTGAAATATTTTTCGATCCCACACCGTTTCCCATGTCGCCGACAGTGCCTTACCCAAACAGATACAAATACGAATAGTAAATTTAAAGATTTTCCCCAAGGTTCGAGGTGCAGCTCATATTTTCTTTTTTTTTTGTTAATGAAAAACAAACTTTTTAAAAGGATCCCGGATATCTTATTCATTTAAAGAAAAACAAAGGATGCCGCTGATATCCGGTCCTTAAATAAAAAAACAAAGAGAAAAGTGTTTCTGATAATATTCCTGCAAAGACTTGCCGGTTGGGTCGCGGCCGAAATCACACCCCCGACCCCCTCCCACTTTCCGGCCGCCGCCTTTTCACTGATCACGTGTCATTCAGTCTTCCATCCCCCAAGGTGACAAAGAGCTATTGGTTGACACCCCTATTTCAATAGGGCCCGCTCTCGGCTTTGGATCCCCCCCAACTCCACACCTTTCCCACCCCCACTCTCAATCACCCCCTTTGGCCACCATGGCCCATCATTGGACCAATCCCCGGAAACCACCCCCCACCCTACCACACACCCCACCCACCCCCCACCCCTCTCACCACCATTTTTCCACAAACCCCTCCCACATGGCGGCTCCAAGATGGCGGACCCCAGTGGCGGTGCGGGACCATGTGGCAGGAGCGGGACCTTGAGCGGAGAGGTGGCCCCGTAGTGGTATAGCATTACTACTGATTTCAACCTGATCAAGGGCTCCAGGGCAAAAAAAAAAAAATTTTTTTCAATCGTAAGATGAAAATTGGACAACACTGTCATATGTAATTTCAGCCGTAGAATCCGGAAAACATCAACCATACAGGGTGTTCCATTTGAAAAATCGAAGATGGTGGCAATTCTGGCGAAACCGGAAGTCGGCCATCTTGTTTCCATATATCTGTCAATCCAAAATTGTCACATATCTATGTACAAAATTTCATTCAAATCGGTTGATAAGTGAAGGAGATTATAGGCATGGCCCTAGTCCCATTGTCACCCTGTATATCTATCTATCTATTTCGTTTCGATCAGTTTATACTAACGTTTCTCCCTTGCTGATTTCATCAAAATACCATATTGAAAAATATATTATTCGTAGTGTACAGAAGACTTGTCCCTTAAAAGATATATTTTTGTTCTATGTACCCAAAGGAACGGGTGCCTTCCCTTATATCGATGGCTGACTACAAAATAGCTCGTGAGATCCCAGATGGAAATTAGGATTGATTTCGAACATTATTGAGACAAAGTACACCCCGATCGAAATACAAACTGAAAACGATTTCTGATGGACTGATGGAATTGGGCTTATAACAAAATTTTAACATTTTCTCTATCATCGCCACAATGTAGAATTTCTATGTCTGTAACATTTTCTCTATCAATGGATATGTCTGTATGGCAATTCTTTCTACAACAGTTTTGATAGAAAATGAATACATTTTCAATGTGGGTCCATACTTGAACATTTAAGAACGAATCCATCGGGTAGTAACAAACATATCGAGGAAAAGGTCGTATTTGCTGTTTTAAATACCCACGTGTATTGGATTAATGGACAGGAGGGACGTAATTGAGGCTGGTGGTGCTTTATTATTATTTTGAAATTATTAAATAATAAAACAGTAGCCCAAGAAAGACTGGATGCGGGAAATGTATGACAATAGCACAAATAGAATCTTAAATGTGCAAATTTCCACAGAATGATAGCCGTAGACTTCGAAGTACTACTTGCGTTATTGAGTAATTCACTTGCTTCATTGCTTCTTGATTTTGTTATGATATAATCCGTGCTCAAGGATCCACAGTACAAGATATTTCTCATAATTGTCAATTGATTCAAGAAATTTTTCTTGGCTCCAATTCATTTCAATACTTGTTAGCTTCAATATTCCGTCAAAACAAATCGAAACAACTAGACCACCGATTTGGCGATCTCTACGGACAGTAGGAACATAAATCTCCTGCAAACTGATCATTCGGCGAATACTTCTTTCTTTTGAGCATTTCCATTGACAAGACTCGGAAAACATTCGGCTACACGTCTACACTACTCGAATTCGTATCGTTCACCTTGTTTATTCAGTTTGTACCAATAAAATGTTCAAATGTGGACCCCCAGATTGTGTCATACCAAAATATTATACGGCTGTTGAAGAAATATAATTGATTTTAGTATATAGCATATAAGTATATGACCGTTAATTAGTGAGATGGATGAATTGTTATTTACATTCGGCGTATTCGCTGTATAATCAATACTCACGTATATTGCAATGATGGACAGAACAGACGTTATTTAGGCTGGTGGTGCTTCACTCAATTATTTGCAATTGAATAATGAAATAAAGAAGCCTAAAAAGGTCTGGGTGTGGAAATTGTATAGGAATAATCCCAAAGAACAGGATATTGGCCCCAATTATCGATTAATTCCAGGTATTCTTTAGCTCCTATTCATCTTAATACTTATAACTTTCAACACCATGTCAAAACAAACCGAAAAAACCTCACAACCACTTGGACATCATCTACAAACAGCGGGAACTGCATGAATTTCGTCCAATCTGATTATTGGGCGAACACTTATTTATTTTGAGCATTTTCACCGTTTATTTCATTTCGGAGAAACGTCTACAGTAGGTACTCGAATTCCTGTCGTTCGACTTGTACAGCAGAACATTTAACTGTTCAAGCGTTTCATGCTATGACCATCAATAGGAATAATGGATAAATTATTATATGAGGGGGGTATTCCACATACTAACACCAATTCAGGAATATTGAATTAACATTTGGAACTACTTCGATAACATACACATGAAACGTTTGTAGTTCGTTGGAAAAATGGTCTAGAACCTCAATAATACAATTTGTGCATGAACAGTCTTCTTCATATGAGAGAAACCTAAATTTTTCTGAGCAAAGGAAAGCATGAAGAAGGTTCTATGAGGACATCGAGCAAATTCAGAGGATGCAAGACTCCATCGCATACTTTCAAAAGACTCCCTAAATTCAGTGGGAACACTATAGGAACTATAGAGCTCATGATACTTCCCAGGATCCATTGGCGTTATAACCGTTAATTTATGGGCAATAAATTATTTCAACCCATATAAATTACTGAATGGAATATTCCCTATTCTACTCTAGCAGGGCATAGAAAATCCAGCACCAGTACCAAGAAGACTTTATAGGATGAGTATATCACCGGGGGGTCCACTTGGAACCTGAACTGGAACGTTGTCTTTATTCCGAAACTTTGGCCGAACTCATGGGATCAACCCAAGGTATGTAGACCAATTGATATATCATTCTTCCCCCTGGGAGGCTGGAAAAACTGATGAACAGGAACATACGGGACGTTCTTTCAGTTTGCAGTGCACCGTTAGAAACTACGTTGATGATTTTATATACTTTTATTGTTGAGGCTGACTAGTGGTTTTTTCTCGATTGAAGTTGCAGAGGAGCTCTTTAGCCTGACCTATTCCTGGGAGTCTTTGCCATTGAATTGTTCTTATTGCGCCTTCCTCTTTGTTGAGCTTCTTGTGGAAAAGCGAGATTATAAGGCCGTAGAATGGCTCTGTCCCGATCAGTAGCGTTGATCCCCGTTTTCGCGCTTGTTCGTTTTTCTCTACTTCGACGTGTCCTGCACCCAGGAGGATTACTTTATTGTTTCTGCCGATACCATATTCAACCCAGATAGCACGATGACCATGTTGGGGGCAATATGGTAGTTTCCAAAATTGTCCGGGAGATGTTCCTAGGTATCCCAAACGAGTCCCTAGGAGATGAAAATGTTACCAAACTCCTCATTACTATGATGTCCTCTGGATGTCGCATGCATTTCATTAGGATGAAACAGGGATACAACTAGGTCACAACTAGGATCAATTTCTGCATGATCACGGGGGTCCTTGGGATGTTTATAGGTATCCCAAACTTGTCCCTGGGAAATGAAAATGTTACCAAACTTTCCATCGTTATGATGTCCTCAGGATGTAATGATCACCCTGATACTTCCTTTATACAAACGCAGGATGGTCAAGGGATTTGACTAGAGAATGATAAGGACTGATAAATGATGTCTCTAGGACATCTCACAAAAAAATGCAGTATGAGGATAATCAGCAGATCACATTTTTTTTGGTTGCATATACTAGTTTATTCCTCTGGAAGCTTAAAAAATACAGCCCTTCAAATTTCATAAAAGGGTGTAATTCTCATGCACTTATTTCGGACACTATAAAAACACTTGAAATTATTCTTTTTTTACACCATCACACCACACATTTTATCTGTCACTTGGGTTCAGCCATTTTCTTTTTCAAGATTTTTTTCTATTTCAGCCTTCTTTGAGATTTATACACGATTTTCGCAACTATACAATACATATCTGGTGCTCTTTTTTTTTTGCGAAGTTCAGAGTGCGTGTTTACATTCTGAAGAAGGCCAAATTTTCGTAAAAAATAATTTTTTGTCGTGAAAACATGCTGAAATTGTGTGAAAGGGAATGTCTGTGATGTTCAAACAAGAATGAATTTCACATGTTGTTAGTGTCTGGAATAAGTTCCTGAAAATAACCATTCTGAGAATTCCAATGGGCCATATTTACGGAAATAATTGAGACCGCCAAATTTATTTTTTATAGCTTTTGAAGGAATAAACTATCGTAAGTGAAATTATAAAATGGGATCAGTGGATTTTTCTTTAACTGCATTTTTGTGCAAAGCATTTGATCATAGAAAAACCTAAAATAATTTCTAAATGGGAAGATGAAAAAAATCCAATATGAATTTAAACCATTTAATATTTTTTTGGTACAGAAATCTTTGGCTATGGTTATACATATTTTGGTAGAAAAAACTCAATAGGTGTACATTATTCTGTCTGATTCATTGAAAAGTGATCAAATTACAAACAGTCTTCTGCTTTTATTTCAAAAATCACAATTTCTTGGGGAGTCTAAATAACCAACTGTCAAATTTTTCGCTCTGCAAGAGCAAGCTGCCCTTGTATATTTCTTCCAAATGTCATGATTTCTATTCTGGACTATATTTCCATCAACATCAGCAGAAATGATATATTCTGTAGACAGTTTGATTTCTTCCATCATGGACATAGCCCTATACGTGAAGGGGAATTTTACCCCAACAATGGCATCTTCTCCTATTAATCCATCTAGGTGTGAAGGGGTTTCTCCCCCTATTATCAAACTTTGGCGCTTTTCACTATTCTCGGTTTTCCTCGGGCGCCACCTTTAGCTTTATAGTGGAAAAGGCCACTTTTGCTCCGGGCAGTCTCAGTGAAGAAAGACACTCCAGGGGTCAATATAGTCGTGACACTGTAACAGGGCCAGCAAGGCAGGCTTTAATTGCCTTTAACTGGGTTTCGGACCTGGGTGGCAACTGCGCACTAGATGTTTAAATTCTACTCAAGATAGTAAATGAAAGAATACTAAGAACAGGATAAACAGGTATATTAAAAATAATGAAATACAGTGAGGGCGGCTGACGGCGGCCTCAAGTTATCACAACAAATGAATACATGGCAAGCACTATATACAGAGAAAGCAAGGAGGGTGTTTTCAAGCAAGCGGGGTGAACTTAACAACCAAAAGCTCTGCGGTGGGGGGGGTTATGTACGGACTCGTATGCAGAAATTACCAGCACAGCATTGAAATGAATATGTGCCTCTTACGATCATGCGCACATCGCATCTGTGGTACTTACAAACATTTCCTGATATCTTCTACCTGATACAACATATTTACCAAACTCCGATCACACTGCTTCGGCAAGGTCCGGGACGGTCGTGGACTGCTTCGGTCTCTGGCTCTCACTCTGGACTCTAGTCGGACGCGTGGCTGCTTCTGCTGGGCTGGGCAAGCTACTGAATCTTTGAAATATGTCGAAACGAAACTACGGCCGGCTTCTCCCTCTTTTCCGAATACCTCCTGATCGACTTATATGCGCGCGCCGTTTTGTGGACTCTGTCGTTTGCGACACAAATTATACCTTCACAGAATAATTACCCAGAATATCGGCCTCCCCTCCTTCGTGACGTCAACGGCTGCTCGGACACAGTGTCATGTTCTCGGTAGCGACGGCTGTGACGTCAGCTCGGTGCGTGCGCCTCCGCTGTACTCTCGTCCTTCTGGCGGAACTCTCTCCCTGGCGTGTTGGCTGGCTTCGCTGCTTCGGAACGACTGCCTGCTCTCTCGAGCATTTGATCCAACGTCCAGAATATCGGCCTCCCTTCCCTCGTGACGTCAACGGCTGCTCGGAGACAGTGTCATGTTCTCGGTGGCGACGGGCGTCAGCTCGGTGCGCGCGTCTCTGTCTATACTCAACTGTGCTGGGTGGCGATCGGACTGTTGGCTCGGACGTGAATGAATGCGATCTTCAGTGGATACTTTGTTCTCGAGTTTTGGTTCGATTCAAGTGCTTGCTCCAGAGTGGGGCGGGTGACGTACGATTGCTTTGTTTCAATCATTCGTTCTCCACAACCACGCTCGCGGTATTGGCGTGAGTTACGGAGGGTGTTTAGCCTATTTATCGTGTTAGGGGTGATTCACGGATTTATCACGAACCTGAATGGTATTTCTAGACCTATTATTACTTTCAAGCGGGGTTTAATTCCTTACAGGGAGCTTTTGGCTGATAAATATAGCGGGAAAATAGTAACTTCGTTACATAGGCTTGCATCCAAAAATCCACATGATTGCAACCACAGCCCAGTTCGAATAACTCCCAAAGCCTGCTCTACAGCAGCTATACCTTCGGCTTTATGTTCTCGCCCCTCATTGAACAGATTTAGTGTTGTCCAAATTGTTTGCTCCTGAAACAAGGTTTAATTTTTATATTTTCAATTACTGTTTGTTTCAACAACCTACCAGCAAATTTTTTGAATAAAAATTTAGGAAAACGGTTCTCCTTACAAGCACCAAAAACTACTCCAAAGGTGCAGGCTGTGAGGCAATGTTTCCAGTTGTAATACCACAAGACACTGAGAATGAAGTGAAAATAATTCAACAGATTTTCGAAAACTTGTTGCCAGGCAATAGCCCAACGGGCTCGAGTGGCTATTGCCAAATGGCAACAAGTTTGAGAAAGAAATCTGGATTCGATGGATAGATTATTTTTTGATGTTACGATCATAAACACAGTTCATCGCACCATGATACAATATACTGTAGCGTTTAATTTTTCGTTACCCTGCAGTTTTGGGGGAACCAAAATTAAACCATTGCTCCACAACCCAAGGAGCACCTCTGTGCAGTATTGGTTGCCTACGCTCCGATTAAATTTGAAACTTGATGATTATTTATTGAGTTTATAGCGAAATTCGTGAGAAATTCAGCGAGCCTGTGCTGACTGAATAGTTTAAGCATCTACCTTTTGATTTTCAGTTCCTATTGCGTGTTTTTGATTCAAGTTGAATCATATGTCAAACTTCAATTTCCCTTACGTTATTCCTGTTTTCGAAGTCAATATATGGCTTGTCATAGTTGCCAAGTTTCCGTCCGGCGATTCCTGCATTGGTTTTCCTGCTATTGTATTGGCTGGCAGTGCGCAGGAGAAGAGAAAATGAAGGCTCTTCCATGAAGGAGTGAGCAGAGTATTGTGGGTGCCCGTGGATCTCTCAATTGGGGATGTAGTGGCGGTGCTACTCGGAAAAAGGGACTATCAAGTTTTTTGGATCTGAATTGTCTAATAACCTTCCGAACTCAGTAGATGCCAGAACCCGTTTGAAGTGGAATGTTTTTCTGGCTAAATATTTTGAATCAGCCCTGAAGCTTCCAGAATTTCCATTTGTTGTACCTCGAGGCACCAGCTTCTCGTTTTTTCCGAAGCCCTCAGTCGAAGTGAGTTGACAGGAATATCATCTAGGAAAAAAAATGCATTTGATGTTATTTTGTACATTCATTATTGGTTTGGAAGTAATTTTTGTTTTTGGTTCTAGCGTTGTAGGAGAAGATTTCCACTCAATAAGGAGTTTTGATGTAACTCCATAGCCTTTAGGAGCTATTTGTCCAATGGGATTGTAGCCATCGTCCTTTGATTTCTTCACGTTTTCAAACTGAAGCATTCATCCCTCGGGGCACGTCCAGCGTTCGACGCACCCCCGCCTTCATTCAAGTATACTGCCCACCACTGTTTGAAAGAGCAGCGGAAATATCTAAAGTGCCACACCGGAGAGAAAGTCATACACATGGCCAGATTTTTTTTTTTATTATTCAACGTGAGAGTCCACCCAAAATATCATACTTCTACTTCCATCAATTTCATTCAATAAGCTTATAAAGCACACGCTGTAGTGTCTAACATTTTATTGTGAGCTTCATCGTAGTACTATGAAAAAGCCTAATTCTTTTCTATGGAAATGGAAAACTCTCTGACATTTTTATTTTATATTTATTCACAATTTGATATGAAACTTTTCATGAAATTTTGACATCTATCAACGGCGGAATAATCACATTTTGTAATACGTGGCATTCAAATATAAATTTTTCTACGACAACCTCGATAAATGTTCATTTTATAACCGTAACTTCAATCATTAACAAGCACATTTTGTACAGAATTTCATTTTTGCATCGGTTGCTAGGCAAGTTGCTAAGCAACAAATGCGAAATGGAATATTTCGTGTTAGGTCTAGGTTAAGATGCCTAAAAACCCTGGTGTATTCACTGATTCGATTTTGTTTAGAATTTTTGGGGGACAACAAATGAAAAACGTTAAATTCTGCTTAGAACTTTATTAGTAGATGGCGCGGTTAAGGAATGTTTGTGGTTTGTGTCACGCAAAATGTCAAACTTCAAACCTATGAAATTTTCTTTTTCTGTCAACATTACTTCATGCAAAAAATTGTGAATTGATCGTTTACAAAGATTTTAGTGCTACGAACAAGATCCCGTTCAGAACAGTTGGCGCGAAAATGAGATGAAATCCTCGAAACTTACTACAATATTTACATCTGTCTGTCAAAAATCAGATTTTTCTTAAGGTCTACCTGGCGATTTTTTCAAAGTGATTTCTTCTCAAATGGCCTTTTTCGGATCATGGAAACTTCCACGAAGGAATGAGAAAAGGTAGGTGGGTGGACTGATGTCTCTAGATGATGAATTAACTTGAAAATTGAGGGGACTGGAAAATGTCTCCGATGACATTGTTTTATTAAACTCCCCGATACAAACTATTACCAAGCCATTCACTTACCATCTCTGCCGGACTATTACCTCTCTAACTACCTTCTGACATGAACAAAATCAGAGAGTTCATTGTAGATATCATAAAATCTGTTGATGAAGTTGAGAAATCGATGAATCCTGGTGTGCGACAGTCTAGGCTGCTTCCAGCTATCTTAGAATGATTTCGCCGGAAGAGGTGAGCCCTACTAACAAAGATGAGGGGAGAAACAAATAATTTAAATGCTTTTCTTTCATTTTTTAGTAACACCCCGCATGAGATAATCGGAGGAGGGCGATCTGAACCAAGCAGTTGTTCGGAAGAACAAGGCCCACTCCCAAGATCGATAAGGCTAATGACTATGATTAGGATGATTATCACTTTTTAATAAACACATGAATTTCAAAAGTAAGGGAGGACTTTTTATTCTATGAAGATATATTGATTTTGACTAGTGAATTCCGAACCGTCCCAGAGGGTTCCATAGCTCTTTGGAAGAAAATATCCACTATATTTAGAATTTTCCAATACTTTTATTCAGAAGACTGTCATCTCATGGGAATAATTTTATACAAAATATATATAATATAAAAAATTGATATAAAAGTAATATTTGACTTGCTAGTTACTAGATACATTACAATCACAAGCTGAAAAAAAATATTCCAATGGGCAAAGGTTCAGAGAAGATTCAAATTAATTTATACATATACGAGTCATTTTACTAGTAGTGGAATAATATTAGATTTTAGCTTCAGAAAGTTAGGGGACTGCGAGAACTTTTTACTGTACATTAGTGATGATGTAAGGAACAACATATAAAAAGTTACCAACCATAAAGTATGTGCTTAATTAATTATTCAACAAATGAGTTGCCAAATTACATTGTATATTGAATATTAAAAAAAATGAATAAATAATGGTGCCACTCGCAAAAATGGATAAAATTTTTCTTTAAAATAAAAACTATAAGCTGCAGAATTTTTTCGCTAATGTGCGAAAAAAATGTGAGGCGGCGACTCTGAAGTGCAGCGCTGGAGGAGCACGTCGCCACGAGCGAAAATGGTCCAATAGTCTCAAAATGGCAGCTGTTGAAAAACTTTGCATTATTTCATTTCCATACCCAATATCGGCAAACTATGAGTCGTTTGATAGAGCTTCACTATCTCACAAATTTTACCCGATTTTTTTTTCTTTTAGATGTACACATAAATAACAAATAGGTAGCTGTAAATTATCATTCATGAAATCTACCTTCACGACTGGCCACGGCATCGTTTTTTCAATGTCATATTCTGGTTCAGCGACCTCAAAAACCCCTATAGTATCAATTTGGGTAAAATTTTCCTAACAAAATTGTTTTTCATTGTTTAAACAATTGATAAAAAAGCAGTGCACGAATATAAGTTTATAACTTTTTTCTGCAAGCAATTTCTAAGTAATATCAGAAGGTTTTAGAAAAATCCATGGAATCCTCCAGGATTCCATGATAATGCATGATTTTAAGCTATTTTTACTCCGCTATATGAAGGTAATTTGAGTTCTTGCGATAAGATAGTCGTGTTGTCTGCCAAAATAGTGAACACCTCTTGATTTGTCCAAAAGCTGAGAGGTTCTTTCACTCAGATAGGATTCGAACCAATTGAAGCTTCGTCCTCTGAAGCTGTAGAGATGAAGCTTACGTAACAGTCAAAAGCTTTAGATATGTCGCAAAACACTTCCTTCAGACTAGAATATAGATTTTTCAGAAAGCGAAAGAGATTACATCTCCCGTACTTTTATTGGTTTGAAAGCTATCCGCTCCATCATAAGATTTTTATCACGAGCAAACAGGGACAGAAATACATAAGTACCAACTCGGTGGAGCTGTATCAATAGAAAATTAACCATACAAAATAAATTGGTACGGTACATAATTAGAATTATTTCGGAACCCTCTCGAAAATTCTATATAACACTCAGGGTTATTATATATATAATACTAACAATATATAATAACATGGAATAGTTTTCTAAAATATGTTACATCGATCGATCAACCTCAAAATATTTCGCAACGAATTGACATAATCTTAAAGGCGACAAAAGCACAATCACAACGGATCAGGAGACACAAATCACAAAAACACCCTGTGTGGTATGAAATTGCAGTTTACTGAATTATGACAAGAAACGACGTCGGCGCCATCTGAAACTCTAGATAACTCCCTTTATCAAGTGGGCTGTTGTCCCCCAGTTTGTCCCAATATTTTACAGGTATAAGTGAATACACCATGCTTTTAGACATCTTAGTCTAGGTTCACTCTAAAATCACGACGACTACGGCTTGTAAAATTATGACGTCCAGCGACAAATTGATGAAATGTCAGCAGATCGTTTCTGTCAAAGTTTTAGTAGGTAACGAGTAATTTCATAGTTGTTTTCTATAAGAACTATGAATTGAAATGGAAACTGATAGTGATATTGACTTAGATTTGACACCTCCGAACATAATAGAAGCAGCGAAGGTAACAACACTGAATTTATTACCGGAAACGTCGAAGAGTATGTATCAACGCGCTTATAACCTTTTTTTGGAATGGAAGGTAGATCAAAAGACAACATCGTTTCCCGAGAACGTTTTAATGGCTTATTTTGGCGACTTAGCCAAAAAATTTAAAAGTTCCACTCTGTGGTCACACTTCTCAATGCTGAGAACGACTCTTAGTATCTATAATGATATAGATATTGCCAAATATTTGAAACTGAAAGCATTCCTCAAGCGGCAGTCTAACGGCTACAAACCCAAAAAGTCAAAGATCCTTACAGCAATTGACATCGATAATTTCATTGAACAGGCTCCAGATGAAATATATTTGGCAACAAAAGTAAGTTTTATATTTCCATTTGATGAAAAATATGTTTAAGTGAACTAATTTACATTGTAGGTTGCATTACTTATGGGAGTAATGGGTGCATGTAGAAGACATGAATTACATCAAATGAAAATTACTCATTTCAATGATCTTGGTTCAGCTGTTTTAGTAACAATACCAGACAGTAAAACCAAAATAGTACGAAATTTCACTGTAACTGGCAAATTCCACGAAATTTATAAAAAATACGCAAATCCTCGCCCTCAAAATGCTAATGGTCTATGGTTTTTCATTAATGATCAAAGAGGAAAGTGTACCATTCAGAGAATAGGTCTGAATAAGTTTGGAGCTATGGGAAAAGACATTGCCAAGTATTTAAAATTGCCAAATTACGAATTATATACTGGGCACTGCTTTCGCCGATCCTCCGCAACAATTCTTGTTGATGCTGGAGGTGACATAACCACGTTAAAATGCCACGGTAGCTGGAAATCTACTACAGTCGCTGAGGGATATATTGATGAATCGAAGAAAAGTAAGCTTGACATAGCAAATAAAATTGCAAATGCAATACAGAACATACCATCAGGCATACCAACGAATTTAGAAATGGAAAATCGCGAGAAGCCGTCTACTTCACCGTCGACAAATGATCAATTTCGAAAAGAATTAAGTATTCAGCAATCAAGTTCTCCAAATATGATATTCAATAATTGCTCATTCAACTTCAATTAGATACATACATACATTTATAGGCTTCTATTTCTGTGTACCTATTAGAAATAGCAATAGAGAAAATATTTACATATTTCTTCAATTCATATTTTAATTCTGATAGAAAGCCCATTAGCGGCGAATTCGGAGTAATGAAATATCATCAGTTTATTTCTTTCAAAGTTTTTGCAATGTATGCATGTTTTAAACGTGAACGATATGTTGTCATAGAAAAAGTATAGTATGCAACTTGCAACAAAATGGCCATTTTGCACTCGTATGAATTGCAGCACTTGCCTTCGGCTCGTGCTGCAAATTTCATTCTCGTGCAAAATGGGTATCATTTTGTGCTCATTGCATAATATACTATTTTATGTACATAGTTTTTTATTTATACTTTGGCTCAAATGACCAGATAGTTTGATTAACAGTCTTGGTATTCGGTATTCGGTTTCTCAACTTTCCGAATAGCTCATTATTCGTTATTATAGAATTGAGTGGCGCCCAGCAAGTAAAAATGTCGATTGTGTTGTTTTGATTTCAAAATTCAGATGAACGAACCCATAGTGCTCTCTGGCTAACAGCCGCCGTTTGCATTATTATGTGTGGGATTATTGAATTGCAAATAGTTTACCGCAATACCAAAAGGGTTTTGATTCATTTCTCCCTTTTCATGCGGTTTGACGACAGACGTCGAATTAAAAATATACGTTGTCAGACAATTAAAACAAAATACCTCACATTATTCCCGCGGCAATTTTCTAGGTAGAATACTGCCACTATAATGATGTTTCGATTGGCAAAATCGTACATTAATGATCCGAATTGAAAGTTTCCATTGATTTCTAGAAATGTCAAAAAATAATCTACAAACAAGCCATTTTTCCATTTTGAACTTGTCCAACTGTTAGTTCAGTAACCTCCAGAATCTTTTCATGAGACATTTGCAGTTTTTCCCAGAAATATTTCATTTATCTACTGTTTTGAAGTATGTCTCATCAAATGTTATATCCTCGATGCCAACTACAAGACTCAGTTATTGCATGAGCTTCGCTGCACCATAAAATATTTTCAGTTTATCTTTAAATCCTTCGATTTCCAGTGCAGTCAAGTCTCTCTCTGTTGACCTAGGAACCTATGGTGGATACAATTGGATCATTCTTCTCACTTCATAAGGTGTATCTTTTTTACTGCTTCAAGTGCAAACTTTGTCTGTTACAGACACATTATAGTGTCCAAATATTACCAAAGCTGCCATGTGATGGCACATTAACTGCCCCCTTGGGCAGGTACAATCAGCATTTCCAACCATCCACTCACTCAATTCAATCTGAAAAGAGTGTTTTCAATATTTAAATTGTTTTTATATAATATATCTTATACCTTATACGTTTTATAATGCATACTAGCATGAACAAATCTTAATAGCAGAATCGAATATCAGTTATTTCTCATCCGTTACAATGATAAACTTATATAAAAAATATAGTTCATATCACAATAAATCCACCAGTAAACACTGACATCACATAACCTCAAATATTTTCAACTTAATTTTATAGCTATTCTCACCTGTTTCTATTTTTGATAATATAATAATTGTATGTATGCCATATCATGGAGAGTTCCTCCAGTGTGTGAATGGATTCTATGTTCCCCTCACCTTCACGTGGTTTGAGGTGAACGGGCCGTGACTCTACAGCAAATGGAATGGTTTGTAGACATGTGTATGGAAGACTCCGACTCAACCAACACATATTCTGGCAAACAGACTTGAATTCAAGCTTTGAGCGCCGGGACGATAGATGAAAGGCACCGGGACCTCAAAAGAAACGGAGCCTTCGAGAAACAAGGCAAAATTTCGCAGTAATCAGCTTTAGCCCTGGTCAGAGGGTACCACAGGGCTGGACCAACCACTCTCTACTCGATGGGTACAAATGGCCACTGAGTCGAAACACCGAAAGGGAATGAGGACAACTCTTGGCCTTCTCGGTTATGGAGTTTCTTCCAGGGCACTGGAGAGGATGCAATTCCGAGCGTACTATAAAGTTAAAAGGGTACTCTTCAGGGTGAGGGTACTCTTCAGGGTACTGAACAAACGATAAGGGCCATCCAGATGAACATGCACTGTAAGGTAGCCACGGCAGTACTTGCATTCGCTGTGAAGGACCTCGAAGTGTCCCTTATTCAGGAACCATAAATACCCCATGGTGGATCGAAAGGACTGGAAGGGATGAGTGGGGAGCTATTGTGTAGCAGATTAACCGAGATCTTCCAGACCTGTATCAGGCAAGATACAATGGCCCAAAACGCACAAGTGTTATCGGATGCTACCTCCAGTCATGCCTGGGAGTTTAAAGTAGGTAAATTTGAGGTGCAGGAGCATAGACTTCAAGACTAGGGTCTCCGGACTCATTACCGGAAAGTACCCATAGAGGATTTTCCCCACCTTCCAAAGAAAAAAAATAGTTTCATTCTCTTGTATTGCTTAGCTCGATGTGAAATCTTTTCTCGGATATTCCATCTTTCAGTAGGTCAGTCAGGTGTACACTCACAGTGAGGGCTAATTTCCATTCGTCGTGAATTTTTCCTTTAGATCCGACCTTAACCAGCCTGAGCACCCCATTCAAATTTCTAGCATGACCTCTAGTGCTGCAGTTGAGGTTTTCATTGCATCTGTAATATAAATGGATGTGAGACTTTGTGCTTTCTCCAAGGTTTTCCTTGTTGTGGCTAGTTTGGTCCTACCATCCCACACTCCAGAGGTAATCAATGGTCTCATTATCATTGTATACATCAATCACAGTATCGATGGGTTGCGGCCCCACGTTCTGCATATCATTAGTGAGGATATTGCCTTGCTAGAGACCTCTTCTACGTTTCCACAGTAATTTCGAGTCTGGGTTAAGTCCTAGGAAGTGTAGTAGCTAGCTACTACACTTTTTGCTTCTATTTTAGGTATTTTCCGTCGAAGTAGGCTGGCCGTGGGTGGAGCTTTGTTCTTCTAGAGAACGGTGCCATTGTGGTTTTCGTATGATTGATTTTCAACCCCTCACAACCTCTTGGTTATTTCTGTCTGTAAGATCACAAGGGCTCCTTCGGCGTACACAAAACATGTTCCTTCAGCCACTCGAGTCGTTCGTCCACATTGAGGGTGCTAATACCTGTCCTTGTGGAGAGTTTTTGGTGGAGCTGAATTGGTTGTGTTGCCCGCCTTCTTTCCCGATATTTTTGTGACCTGCAGACGGCTCATTCATTTGGATGTAGTCTGTCCACTCTTCTTTGTAATAATCCACATTTTATTCCGTGCGAGATATTGTCAAATGCTCTCTCTATGGCTATGAAGGCGCAGATGGTATTTTTTGCTCGAGTAATTTCTGGACGTTTTCGGTTAGCTCGAACAGTGCAGTTTCTGTTGATCTTTCCATACTGTGCGCATGCTGACCTTGGTGTAGAAGTTGTCAACCTTCTCCAGTATCTTCATGAGCGATGGTGAGAGAGAGATTGGTCCAAACGCTTTTGGAAGAGCGGGATCTTCCCTATCTGTTTCTAAAATGAAGGTTTATTCTTGTCCTTCTCTAATTGTTAGGTATTTGATACTGAAAGTGTTTATAACTAGTTCAATTATATTTGCCAACAATTCCTTTTGCCCTCTTTGTGAAAGGGCGAGAAAAATGTTAAATTGTATGGTTGGAAAGGATTTGCTTTATGCTGCCTGTCTTCTATGAGATTCATATGTTGTGCTATCTGAAAAGTGCGTCTCCAGTAGAAGAGCCCGCTGCCCTTCATCCTGACTTTCGGTTTTCCAAGTAAGATGGGGCCTTGTTATCTGCCTTTTGCCATAGTCCTATGCAGTCTGGCTGCTGCTGAGCTAGATGTTATTGCCTAACAGAGGTTATGGAAGCTTTTCCGCTTTGCCTTTCTCATTATTTTACGGTGTAGCCTTGCCAGTCTCCGGTCCGCTTGGCTTTGCTAAAGAGTTGGCGTACTTTGGGTCTTAATTTTGACGGTTCTTCATTCCACCAAATAGTATCACAATGCGTTAGCTACTCTTCGTTGGGGAGATGGATTCAAATGCGCCCATTATTGCTCCATTAGCCCTTTCAATAGTTCGTTTTAGTTCAAGTTGTTTTTCTCTGAAACTAATCTGCTATAGGTTACCATTTAACAATCTCACTTTGCAAAGATGGAAAAAGTAAGAATAATTCATTTTGGAGAGACATTTTCAAATTAGTGTTTTCTGACATTGAAACCTATCATGGGGTATGATAGATTGATTTGTTGAAAATATAAACAGGATGTTCATAAAATCAGATGAGATTGCTTCTTGAAAATGTGTTTCCCATTTCTTCCGGTCTTCCTGATGTTCGTGGAAGCGTGAAATAGATTTTCGTCGACAAAAATGTATTGAAGACCTAGTGAATGCGATGTCCCTCCTGCGTCAATGTTACGAATGATTTCTGGTGAGTACTCTCTATTGGAAAACATGCTTCTTTGCCTCATTCATCTTTATGAGTTCTTAATTGAGACTGGAATAGAAAATCAAATAACTATCTGAATAAAAATGCAAATTTTCAATTTCAGAATTTTTCTTTTGAGTTAGGGCCTTTTCAGAATATCTATCAGATGTAGTTCAATGTACAGCGTGGCTTTAGCCGGGGAAGTAGTTGTTTTCTGTTAGACATTCACAAAAAATAACTTCATTTTAATCGTGGATTTTTCAATTCACAGGAAAATCTTTCTATCAATATTCAATTCAGAATGTTTCCCTTTTCAACATGAATACCCCACAAGAGGTTATCTTGACGATGGAAGATAGTGACTGAAGTTTATCTTTCAGTCGCAGATGATTCCACATCTGATTTTATGAACATCCTGTTTATATTTTCAACAAATCAATCTATCATACCCCATGATAGGTTTTAATGTCAGAAAACACTAATTTCAAAGTGTCTCTCCAAAAGAAATGATTCTTACTTTTCCATCTTTGCAAAGTGGGATTGCTTCTTGAAAATGTGTTTCCCATTTCTTCCGGTCTTCCTGATGATCGTGGAAGCGTGAAATAGATTTTCGTCGACAAAAATGTATTGAAGACCTAGTGAATGCGATGTCCCTCCTGCGTCAATGTTACGAATGATTTCTGGTGAGTACTCTCTATTGGAAAACATGCTTCTTTGCCTCATTCATCTTTATGAGTTCTTAATTGAGTCTGGCATAGAAAATCAAATAACTATCTGAATGAAAATGCAAATTTTCAATTTCAGAATTTTTCTTTTGAGTTAGGGCCTTTTCAGAATATATATCAGATGTAGTTCAATGTCCAGCGTGGCTTTAGCCGGGGAAGTAGTTGTTTTCTGTTAGACATTCACAAAAAATAACTTCATTTTAATCGTGGATTTTTCGATTCACAGGAAAATCTTTCTATCAATATTCAATTGAGAATGTTTCCCTTTTAAACATGAATACCCCACAAGAGGTTATCTTGATGATGGAAGATAGTGACTAAAGTTTATCTTTCAGTCGCAGATGATTCCACATCTGATTTTATGAACATCCTGTTTATATTTTCAACAAATCAATCTATCATACCCCATGACAGGTTTTAATATCAGAAAACACTAATATCAAAGTGTCTCTCCAAAAGAAATGATTCTTACTTTTTCCATCTTTGCAAAGTGAGATTGCTTCTTAAAAATGTGTTTCCTATTTCTTCCGGTCTTCCTGATGATCGTGGAAGCGTGAAATAGATTTTCGTCGACAAAAATGTATTGAAGACCTAGTGAATGCGATGTCCCTCCTGCGTCAATGTTACGAATGATTTCTGGTGAGTACTCTCTATTGGAAAACATGCTTCTTTGCCTCATTCATCTTTATGAGTTCTTAATTAAGACTGGAATAGAAAATCAAATAACTATCTGAATGAAAATGCAAATTTTCAATTTCAGAATTTTTCTTTTGAGTTAGGGCCTTTTCAGAATATCTATCAGATGTAGTTCAATGTCCAGCGTGGCTTTAGCCGGGGAAGTAGTTGTTTTCTGTTAGACATTCACAAAAAATAACTTCATTTTAATCGTGGATTTTTCAATTCACAGGAAAATCTTTCTATCAATATTCAATTGAGAATGTTTCCCTTTTCAACACAATATCTCTAATTTCAAAAAGTAGTATCGGTGATATCATTCGAAACGATTTCTGTCCCATTGTTCTACGACGAACCGTTCAAAAGTTAACAGGGGAGGGGGACTATAAAAAGCTGAATTTTCAGTACCGTCCTATGATCCTTGTGGACAATTCTTCACCTCCATTCGAATTATTCGAGGAAAACGAATTGAAAAAATTAACAGCTTCAGGTATTTACTGATTTCTTTATTCATAGTCTAGGTACAACTGCAATATTCTCTAACGCTTTATTACAAATTTTGGGTGGGTAATAACAATATAAAATAAATACACAAATTTACACTAATGTACATAAATGTAATTATACTCTTTCAAAAACAATAGTCGAGTATTATCTACTTTATCACAAATAAAATATAGATTTCATCATAGTTTTGGAGGATTCCAATACTGAAAAACTGCTCAAACAATTCAAAAGACTACATACTGAAAATATAAACCAATACTAATAAACTTTTTCCGTGTCTCGTTCAATTTTCCATCAAATTGAAGGAAGAAGCACCGATCCGGTTCAAGAAAAAGGATATGGATTCCACCAAATCTATGAGTAACATGAGTACCAACCAAGTATCTTACAGAGATATATTTAATATAACTCCCAAATATATAACTTTTCATAAGAGTGTTGAATTGAAAATTATTTTGTTGATGACAGAGTTCAATTATAATTAGGTAGATTTCATAGAAAACGTACCCTTTGCGGACGTCACCACTAGCCAACCGTTTATATCCATCGTCGCAGAAAATTAATCTTTATCTTTCACGATTGAATAGCTAATCTGTGAAAAACGAGCAAGCTTCATAAATCAGATCAGAACGTCATTCGAATTCGAAGTTGAACTGTATAAACTTTTTTCGAAGTGATATTGAGATTGAAACAAGTGAGTAGTCTAAATTCCTGTATTCTCATCTCTAATAGCAGAGTGAATACCGCTCCAGCTTTGCTGTCGGGGTATGATTTGGTCTCGTGAATTTCTACAACAATATTGACACAAAAATGTCAAAGTATACCCACCAAAATATCCATCACTTGTGGTATAAGTACTGAGTATATTACCTTGAAGTACCAAAAACACGATGGAGGGGCCTGTCGAAGAAATATATTTCAGAATGTATTCATTGATTCTGAAATTGCCGTCAATCTAGTTAACGAATGATGTGTCAGAAAAATATGAGATATTTTCATTGGAAAACAATTTTTCTATAAACCTCAAACACAACGAACAAAAGTCGAAGAAGTATTCAAATCTTTCTAAACGTTGCATTGTTCTATGTTAGCTCACTCAAATCAAGAGAAAAGGAGTATAACCAAACTGATTTCCGTTTGGTTCGATTCAACTATCGAATTCCAAAAAGTTGAAAATTTACCAGAATTTGGGAAAATTCAAAAAATGACTCACCTATTGAACAAAAGCTCACAAGCATATAGACAGTACTCACTTGGGTTTCAATCTCAATAAGAGAAATAATCATCCATATACGACTCCTATCGGAGATGAACTGAACTGTTATGAATAGGTATGTTGTTGTGTTATTTTAACGATATGCTGTGTGAAAACTATCTAATATTATCCACCACTTCAGTAAAAAATTCTAAATCTTATTAGACACACAAATAAAAATGTAAACAAAACAATAAAACTATTATTGATATCCAAAGACGCTCTAACTTGAAAGATGTATTTTACAGATACTGTAGAAAGACTGCCTTTTCTGTCAAAGGAAGATAAACAGTTGTCAAATCGTATCTGATTGACACAAATCGGAGAATCTCAAATAAAAGGCTCATATAGGTCCAAACAAGAATTACGAATTCATTGAAAAAAATCAATGGTAATTCACAGCGATTTTTCTGTATGTACCTATGTGTATTTTTCGAATAAAAGTTATGGGCTCATAATTTTCTATCAGACGACCTACAGTTTGTAAATATCTGTAAAAAAGTTTTTTTTATATTTCAACTGCTACCATTTTGGGTTCTGGGACCATATACCATATACCAAAATTTCTCTAAAGTCTTTAAGTGTTGACATGCACAATAGATATAGTATTTCAATGAAATCTACCAAAACAAAACACGAAGGTAAGCACATTTTATGCCGGAAAAATTGAAAAAAATTCTACTTGACCCCCTACTTTTCTCCAACTTGATTTCATCAAGGTGGTAGAATTGCATTCCCCTATAAAAAAGCAGAACCAATTCATTTTTTCCCAATTTGACATAAATAAAGTTCAGGCTAATTTTCTCCAGGTTAACAACCAAGAAAAAAAAATCTCATTACTTTGTATCATTTCTGGATCAGTGCATTTGATTGACTAGGAGATAGAGTTGGTGATATTTCAATAATATATATATATATAATATATATATATATAATAAAAATGTAAAAAACTAAAAGTTCTAGTTATGAGATCAAAAAGCTAAATAGTTTATTCGGTAGAAAAGTTGGCAAGATATAAATTTTGATCCCTTCCATGAAAGTCAATATGATATGCACAATGTACAAAATATTCCAGTGATAAAAAAAAAATTTATATTTCAACATCTGATCATACTGTTTCGTTAATGTTTTTCATACATTTAGTCACCTAATTACTTTTTTTAAATACAATTTCCAAAATGCATTTATGGGATATCATTACATGCTCAATAGATATTTGAAAATATACCCAATTAGTTGGGGAGATATGGAACTGAGGAGGGTTCTAATGCACTAGTCAGTACGTTCTCATAACATTCACATTTTTCACAATTTTCGAGTGGCGAACCCTAATGGACAGAAGCGAAGTAGCAATAAGAATGTGACATTTTTCATATTTTCACCTCCATCCACCAATTACTAACAGTCTAACCAAGTCGGTAGTTTTTTTTTCTAAAAATTCGGTTTAACAGCCTCTTGAATTTCTCTTTAGATTATCCGAATACTAGAAATGCACGAATTGAATCGAGACATATAGACCAAGAGCCCGTGTCACTTTTCGAATGTATCATTTTCATGATACAAATCCAGAACTGGTAACCGTACGCTACAGAGCCTCAATCCACGAACATTTTTCACGACTGATCTGTGTCATTGGAAAGCTAATCGTAAGATCCCTTTTATTATTTGTCGTGAACTCTCAAATTTGTTCAAGCCCGTTTATTGACATTTCTTGAACGGTGCAGCAGGTGATTGCCAAGTTGTAGATGACGGACAACCGATAAGCGTTGCTTTATTTCATCGTAAACTTTTGATTACCACTAGCCCCAATGGTGAATATTGAATATTTTTCATCTTCTATTTTATAACCGTTCATCATCTCTCCTACCATCACTTTGATATCGATACCACAAGTTCCTTAGTCAGTGTGAGTAAACTTATGATACGTTAAAAAAGTGACACGTTCTCTTGGTCTAATACCACAGTCAAGAGACCAATATCAGAATAAACAGAAGTTATGAACTTCAAACTAGTGGTAGTTGGAATATCAACTGGATTTGAGAATACCACACTAGGAGAGGCATTTTCTCTGAAATGTTTTTGCTAATGGAGAAATTTAATGAAATTAGTTAATTTCAGGTCATTTGATTGAACACAACCAATCAGAACATTATACTGAAATTTTTTTTACAGTTCTAACAACCATTACGATTCCACTGTGCTGTGTTCAATCTGTTTGTCAAAATTATTCTATGTTATGATAGAAATATTGAAGAAAAAAAAACTGTGCGTTTGAAGAAATAAACATGAGTTTATTCATCACATTTTTGTCTCTGTTCGTATCGGCCTAAAAACTCAATACCGGCTCGTAGAAATTTAAAATTGTCTGAAAACAATTTGGAGGTGAACTGAATGAGCTAGAATCAATTTTTCTTCGGGTGCGCGAACAACTCCGTTTAGCTGATACGGAAAATTTTCAATCGTATGCATTATGTTAATATTTTTCAATAGTAAAACAAAAGTCAGTATGCAAAAGCAAAGTCATTCCATATAATTCTACGATTTAGTAAAATATTTCGGACGAGTACCACACAAATATACTCCAAGGCAACAACTATTCACAATTAAATGCTCTTAAGTTCCTTCATTGTTGTCGAGTTGTATTTTGAGGAACGATTCTATTCGCAATGGCCTAATTTTAATTATTGGTGGTTGTTTGAAAGCTGAAAATTATGTTGGAGTATGACTTGAAATGGTAAGATATCGATTTAAATGTTTCAGACGATATTTTTGCTCATTTCTGGGAGCAGGTATTCACATAGTCGAGAGTCTATGACCAGAATGGGCACAATGCAGTTGATTAAATGACATAATTTTTTGATTGTTTTTATTATTCTGGTAGTTGACCAGTATTTATTTCGCACAGAAATTTACGCGAAAAATAGTTATCTGGATGTTTTTTGACCGGGTTATAGTAAATTGTGTTGGATTAACGTCCAATAACTGAAACCAATATCGATATTTCGCTGATGTTTCAACTTTTATTTTCAGGGCACTACAATGTAAAATGAAAATTCAAAATATGAACAATTAAAATGATGAGAATAAAACAAAATAGACCAATCAATAGAGATTTTTTCGTGACAAAAATACTACCAGGAAACCGACTGTGCCATCATATGAAAGACGGTCCGTAGTTATATTCTGTTATGCTTCCTACTCCAAACTGTCATTGCTAAATTTGTGATAAACATTTAAAAGCATTTTTTTATTTTTGATTTTTTTGGCTTGTATCTTGACAACTAATAAAGCAAAGAAAATGAGCCCTATCACAACTCGATTGGATTATTAGTAACGGAGAAAAACCTGAAAAAGTCTGCGTTTTTTGGAAAATTCATAACATCACCATTTTTCAAGTTATGAAACTGGCTCTCCACGACATGGTGGTTCATATGTACTTCATGTGTGGAGAACTCAGGCACTGTTGGATTATTGGTTTTGGCATAACTGCAATTTAATTTTTTTAATGCACTTTATTGCAGCAGACCTGGATGCGTCATAGGTGGTCCGATTTCAATTTTCCAGAAATATTTTGAGAGTTGAAGTATAGTAGTATGAATTACTATTCTCATTTTGCGTAAAAATGCTGAGAAATAGGTGATAAATACTTGCAAACATGACTGAAAACCGGCGAGTGCATGAAAGCGGTCCAGGAGGGGGGTTAGAGCAGCAGATTTATAACGGGCGCAGCGCCCTTGTATTGCTATACATATACTTCCCCGCGTCTGCTGCTCTACCATCACTACTCAGCCGCTTTCACGCACTCGCCCATTTTCGATCATGTTTGCAAGTATTTTTCGCCTGTTTTTCACCATTTTAACGCAAAATGAGGATATACATTTTGTAGTACTATTCTTCTACTCTCGAAATCTTTTTGGAAAATTAGAATCGGAGCACCTATGACGCATCCAGGTCTGCTGCAATAAAGTGCATTCAAAAATTCAGATTACATTTATGTCAAAACTGATGAACCGACAGAGTTTTTCACACATAAAGTATATATTAATCACTACTATGTCGTGGAAAGTTAGCACTACAACTTGAAAAGTGGCAGAGTTATGATTGTTTTAAAAAATGCTAATGTTTTCCGGTTTTTGGGAGTAGAAAACATAACAGGATATCGCAGGAGTGAAAAAATTCTGTATTTCGTGCAAAGTTATTTTCATTTTTGGAATCGTAGCAGAGCACTTTCGACTATATAATAGTCATTTTCAGTGCTTACCTGCAAGTAAGTATTACATAGATGAAATTTTATATAAAATATTTTGTCATTTTGAATGATAAAGATTTTCAGGTTACTTACTCGTCAGATTTACAAGAAGTCCATCAAAACTGTTTCTGGTTTGTATAAAATAGGTAAAAACCTCAAATACATATAACATGTTGAAACATTTCTTAAAAAAACTCTCATGTGTTATAAATTGGTGTAATCCATTATTTTAAAATTATATTCCACATGGTTTCATGGAAGTCAATGTTGAAGTGGATGTTCTTCTTCTTCTTCTTCTAGTTCATTTTTTTGTGCTAGGTTATATAACCATCTACACAGATCCGAGGGCCTCGTGCGGTAATACCTCACTTGCCCCCCTTCGTATGGCACCCTGGAAGTCTCACTCGAAGTGATACCACGAGTGCCAGAGCGCCCCTTCTTCCGAAAATTCCGTTGTCATCCAGCCTGGTTACTGGCGTATAGAAGAAAGGGACTCTATTTCATACACAATTTTTTTTTCAACTTTCACAATTATTAGTTTATTTTTGTATTGCACGTTATAAAACGGCAGACATTCACAATATACATTTACTTGACCTCCAACTAGTCAATGCCACATGTTAACCTTACCATGGTCAGAGGTCGAATCCGGAAGTGGATGTTGACATTGACAAGAGTGACACATGGCTTAGAACCTTAGAAACATATTAGCCAGAAGGTGGCAAACGCAGATGGCGTTCTATTCCATTTTGGAGTGAAGAAGAGTGACTCTAGAGTGAAAAAAGTGTTCTCAGAGTGGAAGTTGGTTAGGAACAAAATGCTAGAGTGTTTCAGAAGTGAATCATCATAGAGAAAGAAGAGCTTGATTGAATGACATGTGATCATTCACGAATAAAATGGCAGGTTGCATAACCAAAAATTGTAAGGAAAATGTCAAAGTTGCCTTCAAAACAACGAACAACTTAAGTAGACATCTTGTCAACAGTAAAGATAAAATTGATGAACTTTCTAAAAGTGGAATTTACAAACTAAATTGCGAAGATTGTACAGCGACCTACATCGGTAGGACTTGTAGACTTTTGAAAGTTCGAATAACCGAACACCTTAACGAAAATAAAAAATCAGCTTTTGGTCATCATCTCAGATTCAACAAACACAATTTTAGCCCGAATAGAAATTCAAAATTACTACATGAAATCAGACAAAAGAACAACACTAAGTTAGACTCCATGGAAGACCTTTACATTAACAAAGAATTGAAAAACAATGACCTTTGTCTGAATTCACAAGTCAATTTAAATAGATCTTTTATTCCACTTTACAGACGTCTGCAATAAATAAATAAAATAATTTCAATGTCATTCAATCAAGCTATTCTTTCTCTATGATGGATCACTTCAGAAACACTCTAGCATTTTGTTCCTAGCCAACTTCCACTCTGAGAACACATTTTTCACTCTAGAGTCACTCTTCTCCACTCCAAAATGGAATAGAACGCCATCTGCGTTTGCCACCTTCTGGCTAATATGTTTCTAAGGTTCTAAGCCATGTGTCACTCTTGTCAATATCAACGTCAACATCCACTCCCTTCATCACTTCAACATTGACTTCCATGAAACCATTTTAAAATACTGAATTTCACCAATTTATAACACAAGAGTGTTTTTTAAGAAATGTTTTAACATGTTATATGTACTTAAGGTTTTTGTCTATTTTATACAAACTGGAAACAGTTTCGATAGACTTCTTGCAAACCTGACGAGTAAGTAACCTGAAAATCTTTATCATTCAAAATGTAAAAATATTTTATATAAAATTTCATCTAGGTATCACTTACTTGCAGGTAAGCACTGAAGATGACTATTATATAGTCGAAAGCGCTCTGCTACGATTTCACAAATAAAAATAATTTTGCAAGAAATAAAAAATTCTTCCACTCCTGCTATTTCATTACGTGCACACAGCTCCAAAAAACTTCAAATAACAGGATATAACTACGGACCGTCTTTCGTATGATGGCACAGTCGGTTTCCTGGTAGTATTTTGGTCACAGAATCAATAGAGCAGATAATCTCTATTGATTGGCCTATAACAGAATACACATAATATAAAAATTGTAAAGAAGAATAATTATATATCACGATATAGGAGAACTCTACATAAGTTATATACCGAAAACGTGAGTATAACTTGATTTTTTTTACATATCTGTTATATAACTCAGTTACGGTCTTATGTCATGATATATAGTTATTATTATTCTACAATATTTATATTTTGTTGTCTATATACCATTCGTTACAACATTATCAATTTGATCTGTCAACATATAATTCATAGTACATGTTTTGATTCTACATTTTATAATGAAGATGACTTTTCGAAAGTAGAAACGTCGGCAAAATATCAATAGTGGTCTCAGCTGATGGACCTCAACCCAACACGATTCAGAAATTAGTTGTTTTGTATGTATTGATTATACAGTTTCATATTTAGATATAAGGTGTGCTAGAGACAATTCAGAAGTAACGATCGAATGATAACATTTCGCAGGTGAGATGCCAGTGTCGTATCATTTCATTCGTACTTTATTCGAGATCTGTTTCCAATACTGAAAAGAAAATATATATTCTTTGAAACATCAGTTCTAGCTTTTTTCGTTTTTAACATACTAAAAGTTTCATAATTCGAATGATTGTTATTTTGGAAGTGAATCGGTTGTTTTACTGCAACCTCAACATTACTTTGAACAATATGCAGCATTGTCGTTGATTTCATTGGATATTGATATATACATTTATAGTTTCGGATTAATGCAGTTGGTCCTGAGTTTTATTTCTTTAGGGCCAAATACCATAACTCAATATTTAAAGGAAGCCTCTCCTTGTGTGTACTAGTTGGATGTTCAATTTAGACAAAACAAATCAATCTCCATATCTGATATTCAGAAATGTGTCTCTGGAGGCTCATCGATGTATTTACATGTGAACGGATTCAAAAACCACGAACAAAACGACTTGTCGTGTTTGTGTTTACATTTACCCCGTCTGCCCTGACAATGCGACAACCTACTGGGTTCAGAATCGATACTCGAACTCTCACTATCTCTTACGATACTATCATAACCGCTTTCGGCCCTCCTGGAAATAGCGGCAGGACTATGTTTGGACGTTCTCGGAGTTGAATCATGTCCGCTGTCATACCCCTCGGATTTGTGTCCGAGTTTGACAGCTGTCACCCCAGTTTCTAAGCTGAGGATGGCTCGGTTTATCCTTTCTACCGAAGGAAGACTAGTGGGTGGGGGTAAAGGCTGGGACGTTACAGATTCTAAAACTTCTTCCGACGAACAAGCGCCGTTACCCGGAACTCTTTTCGTCGCTTCATCGTCCAAGTTCGGATTTGAAGCTCCATCCGGATGGCGCAGGTACGCGAGGTTGTCTCTGTATTTGTGACTGTATCTCTGAAACCTGCCACCAATCTCATAAGGCGCTCTCTCCGTCAAGTTTCTCGTGCTACTGAAGAAGTAATTGTCAGAGCATGCTGGTCGCGCCATGTTCACTTTACAATTTTCGCAAAATTTTTCTTGTACGTAAGCCGGCTCGCTGTAAATACTGCTGTCGTCTTTCAGGTCTTTCTGACCCCCATAAAGCATATCTGTGAGTGTCAAAGATTCGCACCTGGTGAGACCTCGGTTTTGATTGTGTGTTCGGTACATTTCCGTGTTCAAAACGTTCGCTTCGGCCAGTCTATTCGTATAAAGTTCGTGTAAGCGTGTAAGTTGGTTTAATTTTTTTGAAGACGTGTCCAGATTTCCATTTCGCGGATAGGGATTGTCAGGGTCTTCGTAATCATTACTGTAATAACCGTTCTGTTCTAGATGATAACGAGGTAAAATCCTCTCAAGGTCATTGAAAACCGACATGGAATCCGTGAAGGTCGAGACGACGGTTAGATTTTCTTGACTGAGTATCCTCAGAGGGTGATCCAGAGGATTTTCTTGATCGACCTCAGGCAGAGGATTTTCTGCGTATCCCATACAGAGCGCGATGTCTTCCTCCGTCACTTGTAGACAGCTGTCTTGGGTTGGAACAGGCTCGAGGGGCTCCTCTACTTCTATAATTTCCAAAACTTCGTCTTCGTCGTTTTCTTCGTCATACGAGCACTTTTGATAGTTGTTGTATTCGGCGTTGGAAAGCATCCTTTCTTTGAGTAACTGATCCAGACTCTCTAAGGATACCTCCCTACTGCTCAACGGCTGGATGAGAGGGAGAGCAGGAGGAATTTCTGGTTCTTCATCGTCTTCTAGGTCTTCTTCTTTGGGTAAATCCTCCTCATCGCAAATGCTGGGAGTTGTGGCATTACTTTCTTGCTTCTTGAAGCTGAAATTATGTTTGACATCCACGTCTTCACTGCATTTGAACTGCGTGAGTTCTTTGGGAGCATCCTTTGATGATCTCACTTCAGCCATTTTGGGACTTGGATGTTTCGTCTTTTGTATCTGCACTGTTTGATGTTCGACCCATTTCCTGATCATATTTTTCTTGTGACTATCCATGTAACCATATGCCATTGGGGCCTCGTCTTGCATCGGCCCATCAATCCATGTTTCGCACTTCTTGACGTGACAAGCTTCTTTCATCAAGTGTAAAGCTTCGGCAATCTTCGATTTTGATACTCGGGGACCGTCGATCCATTGTTCATCGCTACATCCGTTCGGTGCCTGTTTGCTGGTCTCCACTCTGGATTTCAGAGATGGTATTCTACTTGGCGAGGGTTTTGGTGAGCTGGTATGTGCTGGAGATGTCTTATTGCTGTGATTTTTCATAGACGACCGGTGCATTGTGGGTTTTTCATCTGGTTTTTGTTGTTTGGGTGAATGTGACGGCTTCTGTTCTGCACTGGAACCTGAAGAAAATCAGTATTACTGATTGTATCGACTGGCACATTGAATTCTTATAATATTACCTCTGAGTGCTTTGGTCATTGAACAACGATTGTCTCCAGAATTTAAACTAGGGAGATATACAGGTGGATGTTCTCCGTCTGTCGCGTCATCTGCTGGACCAACATAAATCACGGTATCGGCTGACAAATCACTACTAGACGGATCCGGTTCGCTACTCGTTCCAGTTGTTCGATGAACGTCTTCACCAGAACTACCTATGTGGAATGAAATATGGTTAGTATCAGATGTATTTAATCTTGGGAAGCACAAGAAGTAGAAGACAAACTAGTAAAATTGATTGACAATACTTAATTGGTACTAGATAGTATTCATAACAATAGCCTGATAATTCTATTCATATTACTCTAGTCTAAAACAGGTGTGAATGATGGAAAATTAATTTTCATTTATCATTTGGAATCGGCAATCAACAGTTCCATGTCCTGAATCATGTTTATTCCCAAGAACATGTTTTTTCATTGAGTGAGAAACAAAAAGATTACCTCCTGAACCATTTCCACAAGCCGAAGAAACGAATTTTAGCCTCCTCCTCCTCATGCGGTGTATCCTGGAAGCCAGTTGGACTGTGGTCAGGGTATCGGAGTAATTTTGCGCGAAAGGTGATACATGCGCTATCATAGCGGCATGACAGGTGAGGGAACTTAGACAGTCTTTGAGTAGATGCGTGAGTTTGTGTTCCTTGTAGGGCAGGTGCTTTTGGCCGTTGAAGATCGCTAGGATGATGTTGCCAACGCCAGACAGGGGAATGCCTCCACTGGCTTTTCCGCGATCGGAATTGCCGAGATCGATAAGGTGCAGACGACTCCTACCCCCCGCCACTAAAAAGAAATAAGTGATTAGTGGATCATTGACATAGGAAATTATTGCTCAAAACAAATACATTTGGATTAGAAATATCCGTACAAGCCGTCCGCGCGTGGACTGTATAGTTTCAAAGTCAACCGGAATGGTATGACATATTATTTGTTTATTTTTTATACTCCTCGGTATCTTGGATTATGAGTTGAACTAGAGGCATATTCCCAAGTGAAGTTTTGTTGATATGCTTCCAGTTTTTATTTCCCGATAGTTTGCCGATTTCCTATATAAATATTGGTGTGGTTTTGTAAAAAATCAGCTGTGGGATACCCCAGAAATTGACTGACACGGACCTCGGGAGAATGGGGTTATTTTAAAACAAAACATTGATAAAACATTTTTGGGGCGATACGAAGTCAATTTGATCGGTGAATTCAACAGTCAATTTACAGGATTACAGTTTGGTATTGATAGCAAGGTGTCATCTGTAAAAAGATTTTAAAAATCGCAAGAATGAAACGTACTAATGTCATTTATATATATATATATATATATATATATATATATATATATATATATATATATATATATATATATATATATATATGACATTAATACGTTTCATTCTTGCGATTTTTTAAATCTTTTTGCAGATGTCACCTTGCTATCAATACCAAACTGTAATCCTGATACTGTAGTCGACAAGATGAATTACTCTCTAGCAAGTCTTAGCATATTTCAATAGCAATAAACTGAAATTGGATATATATATATATATATATATATATATAGAAAAAATAAATGCAATTATTCAATCAACACCATATGAGATGAATAACATAAATACGGGCGATTACATTCTCTCCATAGCTAATGAAACAATTGCGTTTGTGAAGGAAATTTCATAATTGATAATACCCTCTCTTTCAATGCTCATTCCAACTATGTCTATAAAAATCTCCAAAAAACTATCTTGCTTCACAAGAGTCTCACGAGAGCTATCTATGTATTCCAGAATAAGTGTCCACAATTCAATTATTCAACCAGATTTCGATTACTGTGGAAGCACAATGTACACATTTACCTTCAATAAAATCTCTAGCCTACAGAAACTTCCAAATCGAGGAATGCGTACAATTCTGAAGTGTAACCGCTATACAAGTATTAACTCTATGTTAGATTCTTTACAATGATCAGTCATCAATGATCTTTATCTTCAAAATCTTGAATAATATTGCACCAGAATATTTTCACGACTTTGTTGTTTTGAAATCTCAAATTCATTCTCACCAAACCAGAGGTCATACTGGGCAGCAATTCCCAATTTAACTTATCAAATTCGATTAAATCATTATTTTATAAAGGCTTAGATGAGTACAACAAATTACCTCGTAATGTCAAACAGTAAAAACCGTTAGAGAATAGGATTATTTATTTCCTACTCAATGAAGATTCATTCATCTCATCCATTCATATTGCAGGTCAAGTTCTGTGCGATATGATTTCTGTCATTTTTTAATAATGACACTTCTGTTCGACAGATGACAGCCAAAAAGTAATGGTCACATTCGGGATAAATTTCAGTTCGATTGGTCAAACGGTTCGGCAGTTATCGTGGAAGATTACAGACACACACGAACAGACAGACTTCATTCTGGAAATGGTCTCAATCGTCTCAGGGGACCTGAAAACGGATAATTCCGTCGATATCTCGATTTTATTTTCGCACGATCACATTACTTGACCCTTTATGGAGGCCGGTCAAGTAGAATTAAAAATGGTTACCAAAAATTTCAAAATGCCATCGTTTCACTTCCAAGAAACAGTAAATCGAAATCGAACATATCCCCAATTTCTCTATATATTATACGGAATCCATGGAGAAAGACAGTCATCGCCCTCTAGTGGAGAATTTCCTAGTTTGCAGAGGTATCGATCAGAATTTATGTATGTAACGATATTATTACAGTTTCAGTTTGATTGACGCACTATGTACCAGATGGAGTTTATCCATTGATTCTTGATATTTCAATAACAATACATGCGGATAAACAGGGTGTAATCTGCACACCCGTCAATGACGAGTGTATAATGCCATTTTATAACGAATTATAGTGGTTGAAAAACTGAAAAAAAATGACCTGCTCGGAAGAGAAGTTTGACAATTACCAAATACAATAAATATTGAAATCGATATTTGAATAATGTAGAATGTTTTACTGATTGTGTGGTAAATGTAAACATTGTAGGCTGCTAGAGATATATATTCAATTTCAAAGTTAAGAAAACAACTAACCTTGTTATATCCAAATTGTTGATGAAGTCAGAACTAGTTGACTTCATACTCTGCTTTGGGGCACTTCAGAGTAACTTGTGAGAAACAAACGATACAAACAGTATTGAAACGGGAAAAACATTCGCAATTGAATAATGTTTTTAAAATAATTTCGCGACCATTGTAGTGATTCAGAACACGTGAACTGAACACTGTTCAAGCAAGGTTCTTGCATGCACGGTTTATGAAGCTGTGTACGAACGAAAGTTTGGTAGATTTTACTAGTGTTTTCTGATTGGCCGGTGAAAGGAAGATTTTTATTAACAACTAATCAGAAAGCAGTATGCTATGTGCACGAGAATTAATTTGAACATTATTGTATTTGCCTTTTGAAAAATTTGCCATTCTATCCGAAGATATTTTATATTATATTGATATTTCTAGTACGAAAATGCCCTCACAGTGATTGGCGACTCCAGAATCCAACCAGAATTGAAATTTACTATTCTATTCATAAATGCGACGAGTGATTCATATTGTCTTCTACTCTTCAAAATACGCACGGAACGTTAGTTTTAAGAGCCAGAAAAAGACGAAGACAGGAATGTTCAATTTAATTCTCCTGCACATCGCGTACTGTTTTCTGATTCGTTGCTAATTAGGATCTTTTATTCCCTGCCAATCAGAAAACATTAGTAGAATCTAACAAACTTTCGTTCGTAGACAGCTTTGTAAACCGTGCATGCGGGAATCTTGCTTGGCAGCAGTGTTCAGTTCATGTGTTCTGAATCACTACAATGGACACGAAATTATTTTTAAAACAATATTCAATTGCGAATGTTCTTCCTTCCCAATACTGTTTGTATCGTTTATTTCTCACAAGTGACTGTAATAGTTATGAGTGCCTCAAAGCAGAACATGAAGTAAACTAATTTTGACTTTATTGCCAGTTTGGATGTAACAGGGTTTGTTGTTTTCTCCACTTTGAAATTGGGTATATATGTCAGGCAGCCTGCAATGTATACATTTACCACACAATCAGTTCAACATTCTACATTATTCAAATGTCCAGTTAAATATTTATTGCATTCGGCAATTGCCAAACTTTTCCTCTTAGTATGTCACCTGAAATTAGGCGTGTGGCGCTACCCAAAATTTTGTCGAATTTTAAAGGAACAAAACCTGTTTTACAATTTTTTAAACACTGTAGTTCGTTATAAAATGGTACTATACACTATATATATGTATATATAAATATAGATATACAGTACGTTCATGAAGTGTGGAAACGCTCGATTATCTCACGAGTCAATTATTTTCGGAGGTAGAGCTCGGACAGATCAATTTTTAATTTTAGTTTCATACTTTTTTCAACAAAAAAATAAGTGTTACCCCCACTACCTTACAAGATATGACATCATCGATATGAAAAATTTTAAGTTACAATATACCGAGTATAAAGGAAACAGGTGCTCATATTTCTTAATATTTATTTCATAATTTATTTTGCAATGACTACCTGAAAATTACTCAGTAGTGTTAGTTCGACTATATTTCCAAACCCCAAGTGGGCTATGAAAACATCTGAAAGCCCTTAGCAACCAGACACTAAGTTCTTAGTTACCATTGCATATGTCAATATTAAATTAATTTGTTGTGTAGCATATCGATTTATAAGTTTTCAATATCTTTCTGAAAAATATTACCCTAAAAGAAGTGATTTAAAATTACGATATAGGTACTGTCACAAAAACAGCTATTAGAAGTTTTGATGATCTTAGTTTACGGCGATCGTAAAAGAAGTATGGCAAAAATTATAACTTCAAATTATCACGTTGATAAACCTTGTAGTGTACCAAGTTTCAAATTGTTTCCTTCAGGAATTTTGGAGAAACAAATTCAATCTTCATTTTTTTCGTACATTTTACACCCTGTATCTCAGAGGGCATGCATTTTAGGACATACCTTGATAGCAACTTTTCCCCTTTAAATGAGGTGAGGAATCTGTAGTTGGAGTTTGTCGGTCTTATTCTGACTCACCCTGTACATATTATAATTTCATTGTTCATAAGGTTTCATTTTTACTTCCTGGAAGTGACTCGATAAACCCATACAAGATTATATACATGAGAAGCAAACACATGAAAAATCAGCCATTTTTGAGGTGATTGATAAATTGATATTGAAGATGTTCTTTCTCTTAGAGTGGGAGCTTCGCACAACCTCTATCATCTGACGCCTACATATCACCGTTTAGGGAATAGCAAGTTAGTTATACTTAGCCTTAATTTTTTTTTTCGTTGAATACTTTTTTATTATAAGCCTCATCTGAAAAGAATTGAGTTGTTTGGCATTTTATTTCAGAAAACCTAACAGAAATTTCAAAAGAAAAATCGTATAATTTTCATTGCATATTTATAACTTTAGGAATGTTTCAATAAATTCAGATCGATAAAAAAATTAACTAACAGTTATATGAAAAGCTATTCCATCGTGCATTACACTGCATAGATGGATACATTTTAGAAATGTGAAAACAATTTTGGATTTGATTGAAGCTTTAGGGTGAAATCCTAACTTTAAAGTTAGTGTTCGAGTTTAAAGTCGGAATTAAAAAAAATTATTGACCATTCTGAAAAAAATCCTCCTCACCTCCTCCTTTGCCGGCGACGCTATACTGATAGACGTGGAGAGTGAAGAGAAGATGCGAGTCTCTTGTATCCTCTCTGGTGAGAGATCTGCATTCGACAGCAGCGTCGAGGTAGTGGGCGGCCTTTTCCGCCGTGGGCACTCGAAGTTCGCAGTGCGCTGGCTGGTTGCCGAACAAGGGATCGTCTCGAAGGTACACACCTGGCGACTGCTCTGAATCTGAAAAAAAAAACAAATGAGATGATGAAATATAAATGAAAAATATGTCAAGCGTTCATAGTTTTCAAAAAAATTACTCCATTCCGGGAAACCAATGGAGTGTATGTTCATAATTCGAATATAGAACTGCATACAGTTAGTTTCAACAATATCTAGTTTTGTTAGAAAAAACTCGCTAGAATCAACAACAATTAATCAGAAATCCACTATTCAAATTACTCCGGCTGTAGTTAAATTCATCCATTGTCAATTTTCCCCCATTTTTTGTCAGTATGTCTACCTCATTGTTATCGAAATCTTCAAATATAAAAAAACTGATGTAATAATTTTATTTTTTCAATTTTGACATTTGAAGTGACACTTTTCAAAACTCGTTGACGTTATCAAATGTTTTACTTTTCATCACCAGTTGCGAAAAGTAACATTTTTCGCAACTGGTGATGAAATAGTATATTACGTATCAAGTGTTGTAAAAAGCATATTACGCACGAATGGAAAAATTGCATGGGTGCGTAATTGCTTCACAACACGCAATACGTACTATACTTTTTCTACGACTTTTATATACTGGAGTTGTTCATATTTTTAGACATACAAAGGATACTAATAAATTAAAGATCGGTTTATAATTTATAAAGTATCGATCTGAACTTCAAACCTCAAATAATGACAATGTTACTGTCAAATATTCAAAACGCAAGACAGATAAATGTCACGATTTGAGTGGTTCAAGGCTAACTTGATTGTTATACTAGGCATCATAACGCACAGTTCTGCGTTTTAATTCTTTATGCACAGTTTTGCGTAAGAATGGATTTACTTATAGAGTGAACTGTACGTAAAACAATGTTTACTAATATAGGAATGGAAAAAGTAAATTTCACCACCAGTTGCAAAAAATACAGGAATAAAATGTGTTATAATTTTGAGGTTAAACTACTTACTTGAAGTGCTTCTTCATTGTTATTATATTCTCTGTACATATTATGAAGATTACATTTTATTCGAATTCAAAACATAATATGTATGGTAAAAACTAATTATGAATATTAATAATATGATTTGAACAATTGGTGAAATTGACCCCAGCTGACAATGTAGTTTTCTATGATTACTATCGTTTCGGACGTCCATCGTCTTAATATATTTAAAAGGTTTTCACGACGTTTCGAATGCTTGTATCTGCAATCGTCTTCAGGTGAATACTGACAAGTTTAGGTGCTACTGACAAGTTTAGGTGCTACTTACCAATTTATATGACTGTCGGCGCAATGATGCGTGCAATTCCGCCATGCGCAGCGGTGCGTGTAATTTCGCGCGGTGTGGTGGTGCGTGAAGTTTCGCGCCTCTGCAGCCCGCCAGATAAATTGGTAAGTAGCACCTAAACTTGTCAGTATTCACCTGAAGACGATTGCAGATACAAGCATTCGAAACGTCGTGAAAACCTTTTGAATACATTAAGACGATGGACGTCCGAAACGATAGTAATCAAGTTACCACATCAACTACAACCTTCAAACAAACGTTAGTTTTCTATGTAGCATTAATTTCCGTTTTTTCCATGGAAGTCTCTTCAAGGATGAGAACACGCTTTCAACGCACCAAAAAGTAAAAATTAATTTTAATATTTAATAATAATAATAATATTCCCAGAGCCGGCAAACCTATGTCATTTTAGCAAAGCTGAAATTTTGAGTATGAGTATTGTGATATGTAGTTAAGAACGTATACATACTTGCTAGCTTGAAAGAGGGGCCCTTTTAAGAGTAGCAGGTATAAAAGTACATAAAAAACTTTTTTACTTACGTTGAAGTATGGTAATGCATTTGACATTCAATATTGTTCAGTTGACCAAGCGGTTCAGGGCGCAAGATCTGAGCTTTGTTATGAATAACTGGTGATGTTTCGAATCCATGCGCCTAACGATTTTTTTAAAAATTTTTCCCATCGTAATTTTTTTTTTTAATTTGAATATTCATCCCAAAACTGAATCATTTCTCAATTTCAAAGTGAAAAATAAAGGAATCGTCAGGCGTGGGGATTCGAACCCTCGCAAACTTTTGAGATCCAGAGCTTAGATCTCTCGCCTTAGACCGCTTGGCTAACTGGACGATATTAATTTCCAAACGCATTACCATACTTTAAGGTAAGTAAAAAAGTTTTTTATGTACTTCTGTACCTGATACCTGTAAAAGGGCCCCGCTTTTAAGCTAGCAAGTACGCATACGTTCTCAACTACATATCACACTATTCATAATTAAAATTTCAGCTTTGCTGAAACGAGGTAGGTTTGCCGGCTCTGAGATCTCACTCTGAAAGCATTGCTTCTCAAAGATACGTAACCAAAAAGCACCCCATACTTTTCGGTATAGTCGTTGAATATTAAAATTATTTTTTAATTTTTAGTGCATTAAAAGCTTGTTCTTCAGTTTTTTTGAATATATATTTTCAATATTTTTACTGGAATAAGAAAGGATCACATATTAAAATTTGAAAAAAATTGTGTGAAACACGTTGGGAACCCCTATTTTTCGTAACTCGCTCATTACGATAAATAGTGCTTTTCCCAACTGGTTGCACAAATAACTATTTACAAATATTTTTGTGATTGAAAACAGAATAGCAAATGCTTTTGCAGATTCGGAATATTGATGTGAATTCATTAGCAACTTCAAATATGCAAATTTATAAACAGTGAGTGAAATCGTAAATTTTGTTTGTTAAACAACTAATATATGTCAAAATGCAAAGTGCTGGATTACCAAAATTGTTGGTGAAATATATTTTAGTACTTATACTGTTGTCCGATAAATTTGTCGAATTCATCCTATTTCGTTGTGAAAAGCGAATTGAAAGGAAACCATTCTCAATTGAGAATGTTTTCGTTTTCAACATGTTTATGTGACCAATATAACATGTTTTTTTTGCACCTTCAGATATATGGCAAATATCCCTGGAAAAATATACAAATATAACTTTCTCTCCACCTGAGGGATATCCAAGGTTACGTAATAAATATACCACTATAGATGAATTACGTTAATTTTTTTCAGGAAGCCTTTCAGCAATGAAAAGGGAAATATTCTCAATTGAATATTCAATTGAGAATGTTTCTCTTTTCAACATGAATACCCCACAAGAGGTTATCTTGAACGATGGAAGATAGTGACTTAAGTTTATCTTTCAGTCGCGGATGATTCCACATATGATTTTATGAACATCCTGTTCATATTTTCAAACAAATCAACCTTTCAGCAAGTTCTGAAACTTTTTCCGCAACTGTTTCTGAGTTCCCTGGTGTGTTGAGAAGCTATACTATTATAATAATAGCCTGTAACAAAATAGCAACTGAATGTTGTTGATGCACAATTGCTCTTGTAAAATCGACAACAGTCTAATTGAGGTTTTAACATTGCTGAATTTGTTAAACAGCAAAAATTTGCACGAAAGCCACAAACCTGTATATGTGAACATCGTCAATATCAAGATTCGTCAATTTACTCCAGAATACTAGTGGACCTCTTGGATTTCTTATTTTTTGTTATTTCAACAACTTTTTTCCAATACTCCAGGAAAACATTTAATGATAAACATCTAGTTTCTATTTTTTTCCCTTAATATTCACGATGCACGTTTTTTCCCTGGGACACAGAAATGACTGGAGAGTGACAAATTAAACTAAAACGACTAATTGAGTATTTTTCCGCTCGTGAAAAATAATTTCGTATAGTTCACGATCGGAGCATAATCATTTATTGCCCTTCTACACTTGTATAGATTCCCTGATCCATTCAATTTTGTTTTCAGAATTTGAAAGGTTATATTTTCAAAAAAGTGTCAAGACAGAAACTAAACAATTATTTACTTGGATTATTATAGGGGTATTTGAATCAACCATAACCAAAGATCTAAATAATAAGATGTCAGAACAAACGTATACAGTGCTTTTCTTCAATGTCCCCCCCCTCTTTCATTTTTTGAACGGGTCAACTCAAAAAAGTGAAACTTGGGATAATGAAATTGATGCATGAATACTATATTTTGGAGTAAAATTGACAGATGAAACTTTCAAGATGGCGACTGGGCGCTACCTGGGAAAAAAAAAATTGAAAGGGGGGCTTTGTGAAACATCCTTTTGAAGCTCCTGACGAATACTTCACAACCCAAGAATATAAAGTCAATATCTTCACCTACTACAAAATGGTGGAACATTCAATAATTGCCTGAATACATCGACGTTTAACTTCATAATTTAAGGAAAGAAGCTGAGTTCAGTTCAGAAGATGCTCAAAATGGTTGCCTTGAACTGCTTGACATAAGAACAGCCTACCCGATATTTCACGCCGAACATTTTCGAACACAGTAACGTCGATATTTCTACAAATATTTATTATTCTCTGCCGTATATCCATTATTGAAGCAGGTTCAGTTTCGTTCACCTTCTGCTTCAAATAGCCCCATGAAAAAAAGTCTAAAGGTGTCAAATCTGGCGAGCGGGTTGGCCATTCCGTAGGACCTCGACGGCCAATCCAACGACCGGGGAAAGTATTATCCAAATAGTTTCTTACTTGTCCGTAGTGATGTGGTGATGCTCCATCTTGTTGGAATACAATATCCATATCGAATTCATTAGGATTCGCTTCGACGATTTCGGTGATTAGAGGGTCAACAGTATTTTACATTATTTTCCAGCATATTCAAATACAGTTCCCCTGTTGAATTTTGTTCAATGGATAGAGGTCCTACAATATGGTTTCCCAATATTCCTGCCCAGACGTTAATTTTTTCTGGATATTGAGTATGAGTTCCCCGGAAAATGTGAGGGTTGGTGTCACTCCAATAACGGCAATTTTGTCTGTGAACCTTGCCGTTGAGATAAAATGTAGATTCGTCACTGAAACAAATATTGTGGAGATAGGTAGGATGCCTTGCAATGGTTTCCGTCATAATTTCGCAGAATTCTGTTCTTCGATCAGGGTCATCTTCAGTTAACTGGTGTACCATTTTGATTTTGTATGGATGATACTTATTCCTCTTCAAAAGTCTCCACATAGTAGAAGGACACACCTCACAAACATTCGCGACGGAGGAAGTAGACTGTTGAGGATTGACTATCATCTCACCTATTATTTTAACTTGCTGTTCTTCCGGAATGGACGGATGACCTGGGGGCTTTTTGTTCTGTAAACTACCGATAGTTCTAAATTTGGTTACAAGTTCCCTTAAACATTTTCTACAGGTAGGACCATTCGGGAAACGATCATTAGAAATTCTTTCGGTTTCGTGAAAGTTACGCGTCGTACCGTAAATAAAAATCGCTTCAATTTTTTCTTCCAATGGACGAGAATTGACCATTTTAGAGATAGTTCACGTGGTACCTATTTACTAGTAAAACCGAAAACTAAATGAGAATATTTTAACTGAACAATGATGTTCGTTGTCGTACTGACATTTCTTGTCATTTTTTGTTTAAACAAAAAATAACCTATCAAACTTTATCGGGTTGTTGGGATTGCCATATGGCAGAGGAAAACAAATATTTCTAGATGTATCGATATTGTGTTTGTATTCAGGTAATTATTAAATGTTCCGCCATTTTGTAGTAGGTGAAGATATTGACTTTATATTCTAGGGTTGTGAATTATTCGTCAGGAGCTTCAAAAGGATGTGTCACAAGACCCCCCCCTTTCAATTAATTTTTTTCCCAGGTGGCGCCCAGTTGCCATCTTGAAAGTTCCATCGGTCAATTTTACTACAAAATATAGTATTCATGCATCAATTTCATTATCCCAAGTTAACATTTTTTGAGGTGACCCGTTCAAAAAATGAAAGGGGGGGACATTAAAGAAAAGCACTGTATACTGATAGATGAACAGAAGTGAATGTCGTGGGGCATAGACAGAAATGTCAACAAAATAAACAAAAATCCAAATTGGTTTGAGTTATGATCCCTTTGATTGGGTATGCTCACTTGAGGCATTGCAAACGGATATATTGTTGGGGAACCTAATCGACAAAATATATTTTGATATAAACCAAAGATGTTTCATTCCATATAAAAACAAATCGTCTGTTTTTAAATTGCTGTAGCATAAGTGTCGCCAAAATTATTCTGATCACGAAGGTGGTTCATTGGCAATGAATGATAATTTGCTCCACTTAGCACAGAAATCTGCAACAGATGTATCGTAGAGAGAAGATTTCCGTTCATTATTGCCGACAACACCGTCTTGGGGAACTCTACAAGGTATCTTACATATTACCAGAACAGGCTGACAGCGCGGTGGCGGATGTGTTTTATTGTAATAACATCGAAAAGTTACGAAAAGCCCTGTTATGAAAAGTTTAGCGCCTTTTCATTAGTGAACCGCAACTTCTTATTAATATTCTTTCCAGAAAAACTGACATTGTTTTCGATAATTTCATTGTTTTGATATGAGTTTATTCAGAAAAGGAATGTTTTTCAATGGATGATATATAATTCCAATGAATATTTTTGGATTTACGTGTTCATTTGATGCTGGGCCTTCATAAGAGTTAATTGTTTTTATTGCTTCAAATAATGGAAAAAGCTTCCTGGCTATCTACCATTCAGGATTTTCATTTATAGGAAACCCTTGTTTTCTATCTCAATCAGAATTACTGTTATTTTCGTTCTAATTTTTTTTCCACAATTCATATATTTTGTTATGAATCCAGTGAACAAAATTAAGTAGATCCCCTGTTCCGATTTTTCTAGGGATTACAGTTGTCATGTTTCGTTTTCTATAATTCTATATAAATACTAGTAAAAGTATTTGGGAATGAAGAAGTTCCTGAAGTCGTTCAAACTATGTATGAAAATCACTTAAATGGAAAGCAACGTTACTACAAGTGATCCGCACTCGAAAGTTACAAAGGAGTTCCACTAAAACCATATGTTAGCGGTGGAAGTCATGTCATCGCGGTTTAGCAGTAGGCGATCTCCATTTTTTCCTCTCATTAATTATAATCTTCTCGTAATCAGTTCATGGGAAGAATCTTCTGATTTTTCGATGTACTGTTAGCAGAAGTACAACTTAGTTTAAACTCTGTATATAGTTGCAACTGTTTGGGTGCTTTGCAATAATAACTTTCACGAATCACCATTGAGATGTCATGGGTTTCTCGAAGAAAAATCTCAATAACATGTTGTTTCTGTTTCCTAAGAAGTAATCGAAAATTGGGAACATTTCAGTTGAAATCCACAAAGATTTAAATTTCCTTTGTGTATGGATTGAATTGGTGTTTCGTGGATTCATTCTAGTACAATAAAAAAATTTATCAAAATTTGTGAATAACCCATCTTAAAAAAAATTAAGCACTTTTTCCTCGGTGAACTGCACGTGAACTAACTTTATGCGGGAAGTGAAGTTTCATTCAGGAGTGGATGCTCCGAATATGAGAAATTGATTGAAGTCCCAATACAGGTTTCCAAAGTTTTCCAGGGTACTTTTATGCCTTGATTATTTCGCCGCAAACTTTCATCAATTGGCTTTTGCGTCATGTACCAATCGGATGTCAATCCATCCGAATATTATTCATCATTAGATAGGATGTAGAAACGTTTGGTAATTCCCAAACATGAAAAGAGACAATGATAGATACACTTGCACAAGCTTCCCAGGAATGATTCTAATTGAAAAGTCATCCATAACAGACGTACCAAGAGGAGGATTTCGGTTTGAATTGAATGAGTTCAAACAATATGGGAATTCACTGATTGAATGAAGAGCAATTTCGGAAAATTGATGATCCTATTTTTTTTTATCAATCTTTGCTGCCCATGATCGTAACCTACCATTCTATATTACCCTAATAGTATATTATGCAACGATTATGTAATTATGGTTGTTAATACACGAGCATTAACCGGGATACGAAACGAGCCGAAGGCGAATTTCGTATGGTTTATGCGAGTGTATTAATAACCATTACATGAGAGTTGCATACGCTATTTTTTCTACGCCCGATAAATAATGAAGAACTATAAATATTATATTTATATTTGTATTGAACATAATAACAGTAATTACTCGTATTTCTATAAAAAATTCTACAAAATTGTAAATAATGGTATTACCTCGGGTATTACCATGGATATAGGAAAACTATAAACATTCTATTTATATTTATATTGAACATAATAATTGTAATTAATCTGGATTCTTAAAAATATTAAGATTATTTATTGTGCACTTGGAAAAGTTTATTCCAGGTCCCACTGATCTGAAAGTGGAAGGAATATTTACAATTATTCAATTCCTGCTAGTCTCAATAGAGTTCAATATTGTATTGGAAATGATGATTTTATTCTGAACCGAATTTTCAATGTAGCCTTCCGCCATTGAATTGGATTTCCAGCTACCATGACGTTTTAATGCAGTAGTATCACCACCGGCATCAACTAATACGATTGCCGATGTCCTTCGAAAACAATGCCCTGTATATAAATTCGGATCAGGCAGATTTGAATATGTTGCTATTTGCTTCCCTAAATTACCAAATCTATTAATAGCAATGTTTTGAATAGGGCATTTTCTATTAAATAATTGACGAAAAAAGAAGAAGTGGGTCAAATTTTCGGCCGTAGATTCATTTATTTTTAACTAATTTCGTAGTATTCGCCGATAATTGTAAATGTTCGTTGTACTTCTGTTTTAGTTTCTACCACATTAACAATTAAGATTCCATTCATATCTTTGACATTTTCACATTTTAGGTCATGTAGTTCATGCCTTCGACATGCTCTCATTATTCCAAAAATCATTGCTACCTAAAACAAAGAGATAAATAAAAAAATACAACATCAAGGAATGAAGAAAAGAAAAAAAAATGAAATCAAAAGCAGGATGACCTAAGCTAGCTTCGAACCCGCGTCTCATACTGTATTCTATAGTTCGACTCTAGCGCCTTAGCCCGCTTCGCCACGAGTTAACTCATCAAGTTTTCTAGACATTAATGAAATATATCATGCATGAGTCGAATGGAAAATGTAATCATGACAAAATTTTTGAAATTGCAATGTTAGGTAGATACTTACTTTTATAAATACAACTTTTCATCAGGTGCTTCGTCGATAAACGTTTTTATTTGTTTAGGTGAAAATATTTTTTATTTTTTTCCAACATATCCTTCGGACTTTCGCTTCAATAAAGCTTGTAGCTTCTTATATTTAGAAATGTCTATATTATGGTTGATATTTACCAACGACTTTATTATTGAATAATGTGTCCATGTACTAGATGATTTCATAGTTTCCATCAATTCTTGAGAATAAGCAATCAGAACATTTCCGGAGAATGTCGAAATATTATTTGTATTCCTCCAGTCCATAAACCGTTGATATAGTTTTTCGTATACTTTCTTAGATTTTTGGAGTAAAATATTTTGTACTGCATTTTCTGCTTTCTCCGATATGTGTGGAGCAGTCGATGGTAATTCTTCTATATCGCTGATAATATAATTATCGAAGTTTGGATATATTCTACGAAAATTTAATACCCACTGATTTTGACAAATAAAACAATTAGAAAGGAATCTAGGACAAACGTCAAATGCACAGCATGCTTGATTGAAAAATTATGGGTTTCTATTGATTAAAAATCTGTATCGCTATGAAAAATCTGTATCACAATGGATCTAATTATGGAACGGATTATGGGCATATAAGTTATTATTATAGTACGGGTGTAGATGAAAAAAATTACGATATAGGTACTGTCAGAAAAACAGCGAATGGGAGTTTTGATGATCGATCGTAAAATAAGTATGGCGCAAGTATGCGACATCTTCAATGAAAAAAATATCCTGATCGAGAACCAATAAGCAAATCGACATTGGGCAAAAGATTGCATACATTTGGTGAAATTGGCAATGTTGAGAATGAGCCTAAGAGTGGCAGACCTACCGTTACGTATGACATTCAATTGAATGTATTACTTGGAATTGAAAAAACCTTATCCTTAAATTACAATTTTATCTGGTAACAATGAGATCTGTCGCCAATTCACATCCATATAAAGTTAAACTTATACATGATCTTAATGAAGACGACTCCGATAGACGCATGAAGTTTTGTTTAAATATGCAAGAAGTGTGTTATCAATATAATGGTTTTTAATTTAATGTCTTATTTTCTGATAAAATCACCTTTTATGAACGGTAATAATAATATAATAATAATAGTGTTTATTTACGTAAATGTTAAATGTAAATGTAGGGACAAAGTTACAATGGTATTAATAAAATTGTAAATAAACAAGATATCACAGAAGCAAAATATGCTTGTTAGTGATTTATATGAAATAGAATAATATGATTAGTAATAGTTAGATAAATGTAAAATAATGAATATGTAATACAAAAAAAACTAAAGAAGTTAAAAAAAATTAACTTACAAATAACATTATAAAATTTGAAAACATCAAGAATAAAGATATAGACATATATATAATTAAGAAATAAAGATATGCACATACATACATATCTATATTTCCTTCTAACTGTGATTGTTAGTTGGAACTTGGATACACAAATATGTAATTATATTCGATTATGATTCGAAGAGTTGGGAAAACAGTTTTCTCTCATTTTCATATATATATTTTTTCATTTTCCTTTTGAAATTCATTATATTGGAACATTTTTTTATTTCTTCAGGCAACGTATTAAATTTTTTATTGAAATATAAGAATAAGCTCTTTGTGTTATAGATTTTGTAACATGTGGGAGAATGTGCTCTATTTCGATTTCGTGTGTTGTACTCATGATTAGGAATCTCAATTTTATTTTTATTTTTCTGGGAGTGGTATCTTACATTAACAAAGGTAGAATAATTGCCTTATGTCCATAACGTTCAGTTCTTTATAGAGGCTATCGGAATTGTATTTGGAATTTTTGTGTAGAGTTCGTTTCAAAAATCGTCTTTGTAATACTTCCAATCGGTTCAGATGTGTTTTGAGCGTACCACCCCAAGCTGTAATACTACTCTCATTTCTGGGATAGGTAGGTAGTTGTTCAAGTATTTAAATTCATATAAGATGGTTTGGAGTTTTCCAGTAACATATTTGATATGGTAGTCCCATTTTAGGTGTGTGTCTAGATATATTCCTAAATATTTGGTTACAGATACCGAGTCTAACTTCAGCATTTTTCCATCTATATTTATTCCGAAATGTTTGAATGAAGGAACGCCAGATTTATTACAGCTGGAAGGTGAGAAATTAGTTTTTTCAAAATTCACCGTTAATAATCTGTCATCAAACCAATCTTTAATAAATTCAAAATCTTGTTCTGCGTTGTTTTTTAGTTCTTGCCATGTTTGAGCCTGATAAAAAATAGCAGTATCATCAGCATATCCTATGATGTCGCTACTGGCGGTACTGTGAATACGCAAATTTGTCGTTACTGGCAACAGAAAATCCCAATCGGGAGATGGAAGCTTATACTCATTACCTTCCAAAAGTAACTGTGTGGGCTGTGATTCTTAGGAATATCATTGTAGGACCACCTTTTTTTGACGGTACTGTGACGAGTGGAAAGTATTTAGAAATGAAGCAAACTGATGTAGTTCCATATTCAACTGCAACATTTCCCGACATTAATCATCCTGGTCGAATAGATTCCACTATTTGGTCCACATTATGTTCTAGTGGCTAGATATTTTCTGAATGAAACCTTTCCCAATCGCTGGTTTGGACGATGCAATCACATTGAATGGCCTGCTAGGTCCCCAATTCAACTCCTATGGATTTTTTGTGAAGTGAAGTATACATAAACCGACCTACCAACTTGAAAAACCTTGAAGAGATAATTCGAGCTGAAATTCAACGAATTGTCAATTGTCGATGTTGTCACCCAAGAAGCTCAATTCGAGCATTTGTTGTGAATATGTTATTTGTTTATTTTTACTAGGTACTGACTACTTTTAATATTTTCATTGCAAAATAAATAATGACATGAATGTTAAGAAATATGATCACCTGTTTTCTCTATACTCAGTATGCTGTAACTTATAGAGTAACATATTATTATTACTAAGAGAAGTGTCGGCTTTTAATTTTTGATATGAAAATATAGCCTTTTAAATTAGAAAAATTATCGATGACGTTATATCTTGTAAGGTAGTGGGGGTAAAAATGTATTAAAAAAAAGTAGAAAACTGAAATTAAAAATCGACCTGTCCGAGCTTTACCTCCGAAAATAATCAACTCGTGCGATAATGAAGCGTGTCCACACTGTATACCTCCAATAAAAGTTAATTATTTATATTGCTTCAAAGAATGGAAAAAGCTCCTTGGCTACCTTCCCCCAGGATTCTGAATTATAGAAAGCCCTCGTTTTCTGTGTCATTCTGCATTACTCTTTTTTTTGTTCTGAATTTTTTGCGACAATTCATAGTTTTTTTTAAATAAATTCAGTAAAAAAAATCGTTTTGAGAGTTGATTGCATTTGTCATGTTTTATTTCCCATAATGCCATATAACTACTAGCAAAATATTTGGAATTAGAAAGTTTCTGAAGTAGTTCAAACTATGTACAAAAATCACGAAAAGTCAAAATAAACCTGAAAGGAAGATACATGGAACGCATTCGCCTATGCGCATTTTTGCAGACCCATAGCGCAAAATATTCCAGATTTCTATTGATTTCGAAGTATTTTGATTACCTATTATTTTAATTTTATATGTTTTAGGGAACAATGAAGTATACAGGTTGATTCAAAAGTACTTTGACAAACTTCAGGAGGTGATTCCTCACAATATTCTAATGAATTGCCTGAATAAATATATGTCCGAAAACGCTTCGTTTCCAAGATACAGGGTGTTGAAGATTTATTTTTATTTTCGTTTTTTCCAAATAACTTTCGAAATACTGACCTGAATTAAACGGTATTGAGAGGTTTTTTGAGGTATAGAATCCGGAGCTGATGTTATTATTGCTATTATTCGTAGGGGGCGGCACCTACACGTCTCTTTCTTTTTTAAAGATTCATAAATTTTTTGAGCGTACTTCTAGCACATTCTTCAGTAAAAACATGAATTCCTCTATCATATCTACGTAGAAAAGCCTTGTTACAAGTCGCTATAAGCAACCGTTTTCTAGATATTTGGACTTGAAAATTTCAAGTCGATTATTTGATAATCGATGCGAAGTTATTACCATTATTTTGCATTTTTCACAAGAATGCTTAGGAAATGAATTTGACGTTCAAGTAAGTAGTTTTGGTAATTACATATTATGTGACAGTTAAACGTTTTGTTGTTTTGTTGAAGTTTCTGTGAGTTTTAAAACACTAATTTTGAAATAATGGATTATTTGAACAATAATACTCATTTAGCCGATATGCATTTCGTTTATGGCCTTGCGAATGGCAATGCGCGCGAAGCAAGACGTATTTACTAATCGAGTACTGCTTTCAGCTCCAACATTTACCAGTCTCCACCGTCGTCTTGCAGAAACAGGTAGCTTTAAGAGGGCAGCTGATATTATTGGAAGACCACGAGCAGTCCGAACCCCAGAATTGAAAGAAGCTGTTTTGAACGCTCTCGGGGAGAATCCAGAAACAAGTTCAAGAATAATTGCTGAAACTCTCAATTCTACTCAGTTCACAGTTTGGAGAATTATCCACGATCAATAATTTTATCCATACCATATTCAAAGGGTACAAGCTCTTTTGCCACGAGACTTTTCCCAACGCATTACCATGTGTCAGTGGTTTTCGAGAAAATTGGCAGGAAATTCTCAATTTGCAAGATATGTACACTTTACGGACGAGGCAAATTTCTCCCGAAATGTTATCACAAACTTTCATAACAACCATGTTTGGGCTCTGGAAAATCCGCACGCAGTTAGTGAAATACATTATCAGTATCAATTTTCTGTAAATGTATGGGCGGCAATAGTAGGTTCTTTCTTTCTTCCGTTCCGACTGAATGGCGCCACTTATAGAGACTTTTCAGAAAATGAATTGCCGGGACTACTTCAGAATGTACCATCAGAAATTTGTATCCGTATGTGGTTTATGCATGATGGGGCTCCGGCCCATTTTAGCGTTGTAGCCAGGGAATTCCTCAACACTGTCTATCCAAATCGATGGATAGGTAGGGGTGTAGAAGAACCTAACCAGTCATGGGCACCACGGTCTGCAGATCTTAAACCGCTAGATTTTTATTTTTGGGGACATTTGAAGTCCCTAGTTTATAAAACTCCAGTATCGAAGGAAGAAGATCTAAGAAACCGAATAGTAGACGCCTGTGAAACAAAAAAAAACACAGCAATTATTTTTGAGCGGGTACGAGATTCAATGACCAGAAGACGAAATGCCTGTATCTTCGCTGAAGGTGGACACTTCGAACAATTTATTAGAATACAATTCAATTTCCTTTTCATTTATTTATTTTATTGTGCACTTTCAAAATTTCTTGAAATAAAATGTGATATTTCCTGCAAATTTTGCACCCTTGATACAAAAATAACTATTTCAAACAAGTAAAAATAAATAGAATAGGTGGCGCCCCCTACGAAAACCCAAAACTACTTACTTAAACGTCAAATTCATTTCCTAAGCATTCTTGTAAAGAATGCAAAATAATGGTAATAACTTCAACACGCATCGATTATCAAATAATCGACTTGAAATTTTCAAATCCAATTATCTAGAAAACGGTTGCTTATAGCGACTTGTAACAGGTAGCTTTTTGACGTAGATATAATGGAGGAATTGATTTTTTTACTGAAAATTGTGCTAGAAGTACGCTCAAAAAAGTAAAGAATCTTCAAAAAAGAAAAATACGTGTAGGTGGCGCCCCCTACGAGAAAGAGCAATAATAACATCAGGTTCGAATTCGACACCTCAAAAAACCTCTCAATACCAACTTTTGTTTAATTAAGGTCAGTATTTCGGAAGTTATTTGAAAAAAACGAAAATAAAAATAAAACTTTAACTTCCTGTATCTTGGAAACGAAGCGTTTCCGGACATATATTTATCTGAACAATTCATATAAGAATATTGTCAGAAATCACCTCCTGAAGTGTGCCAAAGTACTTTTGAATCATCCTGTATACCCAATTCTTACAGAATGAATATTCATGGTGACGAAAAGATCGCTGCGCCTGATCCATTTTAATAATGTTAAAAAATTCTTCTATGGGAAGGTACACATGACCAAACAAATTGCAGGATTCAACTTCTGCATATGACAGAAAAATTAAATGAAGTGTAGTTACAGAGGTGTTGTTTATGATCTAGCCCAATGCTTCTGTACTATATTTCACAGAAATAATAGCGATTACATGTTGGCCAATGCCGAAATTTTGCCGATCATTATATTCACTTAAGCAACAATCTCCGGGAACCCCGTTTATAAAGAGCCCGTGACTATTTTGTGTTACATTATATGGCATTTCTCATGTCTCATTCATGTAAGAACTAATTTTTAGTTGTCATGCATGGATAGATATGCTTTTGAATACGCCTAGTACAGATACAAATATTTTGAATTTTTGCTAGTTTCTCAACTACAAACGAAACTGTCTAGTTTACAAATTATCAATGTGAACTATTTTTCCATCATCCTACTACACAGCGATATCTGATTACAATGAAAAAATTGCAAAATAATCTCCCCATTTCATCGGTAGATGAGACTCAGAAGTAATAATTATTTTAACGAAACCAATTTATTCAGTTCGCGTGGCGGATATACCTGGCTTTCGCGAATTTCATTCAGTATATTCGGCCTGATGTCAGTTGACAGCAACATTAATTTTGCGCAAAGTTGTATACCGCAATATATTTCCGACACAATGCGGCATTCCATGAGAAAATTATCATTCATTGGATAACCATCTCATGTTACAAAGAGAAATGAAATATAAAAATGGGAAATTGCTGACAAATGTATACGAGTATACCATACATTACACCAAAATGGAAAGCTCCCGTACACTATGAGGTTCCAAAATTATCAAAATGAAAGCTTTGATAAGAATTATTCCGGTTCTTACTTTTTCGGCTCGAGTGAGATTATACTGTTACCTCTGCTGTGACGGATTTATCTCTAAACGTTGGCCGAGAATATGAAATGTTGATCGGAGAATTTTGAAATTTTGAATTTTGATTTGAGAATTCAGAGAGTATCTGGGATATTCGGAATGCGAGAGGTTATCTATAGTATAATCTATGGCTTTCCTGTTGAGCATATTCTAGTGTTGTAGCAAAACGCATATTGCCGATTTAAATATTAAGTACTGTCTCTTCAGAATTCTCCGAAATCCACAGTTAAAAAAAAATATACTTTTGTTTGGTATAATTGGTCCGAAATTAGACGAACCTTCAATCAAAAAAAGGGATTTATTTAATAACACCTACCTGTTAGACTCAAACGAGTGTTCCACAAATGGCGAAAGATTTCATAATCTAAACAGACATAGTTAGTGAGCAACATGAAAGTGTAAGAATAAATATGTATTGAGGCTATTCGGAAATTATGTAAAAGGAATGTGATTGTTACTAAGGATTATCTGCATCGACAACTATAGGACATGAGAAGGATGTTAAATCAGTTAATATAGTTAGGAACAGTGGCGATTGCAGCGTTTTTTGTTTTAGGTATTTCCGGCAATTATCTAGCCAAATGGCCACTGAAAATCATAATGCACCCCCAGATGACTAAAAATATGGAAAAATGTATAAATTGGCATATCCAGTACTTGTTTCATGTTCAAGACAACAATAATAATGTTTCCTGTTAAGCCTGACTCTAATGAGGACCATTTATTATTTATTCTTAGCATGAACCACACTAGGCGTTTTTATTTTTACTACCGATCCTGAATTTTTGTCAGAGAGAGTCATCAGAATTGTCACTGCTGAATATTATCTCTTGACTTGTTTCAGTAATCCATCCATTTGGCATTTACCAAAAATTGAGTATACAAGATGTGTTTTTTGTAAAAACTTATAACTAATGTTTGTTAATTGCTTGTTTCCTCTTGAGGAATCTCTCAAGGTTTTTTTTTTCTTGTAATACCCTTCAGCAAATTATCTACATCTACATCAACCAAACTCGATGGACAGCTTTGAGTTTACCATCATATATGAGTACATACATGTACTACTAACATCGTTTCAATCTCCTAGGAAAGTTTGTCTCATTGTATAATGCATCATTGCATTTTTCCTGTTTTGCTATTTCCTATATTTATTCAGTCGATAAAACTCAAATGAGTATAAACATGGGATTCCTTTTGAAACATCAAATATCGAATTGATTATTGGGAAGACTAGAAGCATTCCTGAATTTCAGCATCAGATAATATTTACCTTGAAATTTGTAAAACATATCTACAATAGAGATCAAACATAAACAAAGGTGAAATGATGTATGAGGTATCAACCTAGCGTTGTTCAATCCATCATAGTCGCAGTGGTTGTGAAAGAAAACATGGATACGACAGCCATGCCATGAAAATCCATATAGAAAGAGGCGACACGATATACCTCGAGGGCTTGTTGAATATTCCCGGTTTCAGAGTGCAGATAAGGCGGCTTCAAAAAGTGCCGCCTGCAAGAGAATATACCGGGTGTATCATATTCAATGTGCTTGTTGAAAAAAATCTAGAAAAATATTAAAAGTTGTAGATATTAATAGAAGCTACATAAAGATATAATGTTAACTTCAACTAAAATTGTATTTCTCATCATTGGATCGTGAGAACACTTCGTGATCCGTTTTCAAGATTTGGACGTTGTGTTACAAAGTTATTTCACTTTTACTAATGATGGGGAACTAGGTTGTTCGATCCATGCCTGAATATATCAGTGAACCATGAGATGAATGCTATTAAATGTACCACGTAAAAATTAGTTAAATTCGCATTTTCAGGAAAACGGATTGGGAATGCTGCAAGTGGATCTAAAAATGAGAACGAAATACTTCGTGTTGAATCCAAATTTGTGATAATATACAGCATTTTCTGTTGAAAGATACATAATTTTCGAATAGCGACAATTCGTACAGATGAAATCTTTGTGTTATTACAAATTATTTTTTGATAATTGTAGTGTGTTAAAAATAAAAAAATGTGTTTTTATTTGGTTAATCATGAAAATTCATCTAGAAAGTCATATGTTAATTTTGTAGATTTGCATGGTAGGAAACAATATATTGGTCTTGAGGGTTAATCATTCAGATATATGTATTGTGAAGTACTTCAAGGATCCATATTGAGACCTCTATAACCACAATATAACAGTTTCTATAGAGGTATGACATGTTGCATGTGACAAAGTATAATCGACAAAATATCGTGGAGGTGGAATAGCAGCAAGATTTTCACAGCTGGGATATCGAATGATCCACATTAATGGAGCACCAAGGCTAATAATAATATACTCACGTTCACACAATTATTTGTTGATATAGATCACTTACCATTAGAATATCCTGCTAAAAGATCCCGCAACTGATTGGTAGGACCGCATATTTCCACTGCCGACACTCTAACAGAAAATCTTGCGCCAGTCTTTTGTTTCTGCTCGTTTATTCCTTTGAATAGCCAGGTTATTGCACATGGTATTATTCCTAATGTGTTTACACTCTCTGGTGTACCCATCATGGTATATGATTTTCCTGAAAAATTCAAAATGATATTATTGGTGAGAAGGGAGCTCGAAATCATTTTAAAATAATGGGGATGATTTCTCATTTGGAATGAACAATTATGAGTGAACAGGTACACTTTTGTCCTTAGGATGTTTCTCAATACGTTTCCTTCTTTTCGCATCGGGACTCATTGTAAGACCTATTCTCCTGCATAAACGTGATCCATTTCACTAGCCTGGTTCAAATAAAAAATCAATTTTTGTATAAACTTTAAACTTTTCAATCAAAAGTTGGTAAAGGATCCAAATCTTCCCAAATTCTTCCTAATATTTCTATGTAATCTGACTTGAATCAAAAGAAAGAAATATAACCAGCACACAAGGCTACAGACAGTACGCACTCAATATGACTTAGAAAAATAATATCTAATATTTAACTTTGGAATCCAGAAATGTCAAAATAAAATCCGAAACATGTTCTGTTTGACAACGGAAGGAAAACTAAAATAGTATCTGATTGACACGAGCGAATAAACTTCAAATGAAAGGAGCATACAGGGCAAACAAAATAAATTAATCCTCATGAATGTTGATTTGCAGCAAAAGAATGGAAGTTGTATAGCTCATAAAGCTCTACCAAAAGACTTATAGTTTACCAATATTGGTATGAAAATGAAAGATTGAAATCTTTTTTTAATCTTTCAACAGCTACCATTTTGAAGCTACAGGACCGATTTGGCCCATCTTCGAACTCATCCGAGACATTGAAAAAAAATATTTTTGTGCCTAATCTCGTTCCATTCGGTTGAAAAATGTGGCTTCCACTTTGTTGTTGACAAATTTAGTTATATCCCACATATATATATATATATATATATATATATATATTCTTTATTTTCTCTTTATTTTCTCAGAATAAGGGCCATAGTCGATACGACGTCTCTACATTGTTTATGTCATATTCAGGTAAAACTTACAATATAATCTAACAGTTATTCTTTCATTATTTCATGTTCATGTTTCACGATTGAACGTTGTTGAATGTCTGAGATTTCTGGTATCGAGTTTGTTTTATCTGTTATCATTTTTTTAATTTTTTTAAAATACATTGGAGCGATGCCATCTGGTCCGAGTGTTTTATTATTTTTGAGATTTTTTATTATTTCTAATATCTCCCTTTCGTTTGTTGGCTTCAGAAAAAGATTAATAATTTAGCGAATGTTTGGTTTGTTCAAAATGAGTTTTTTTATTTGATTTGTATATGTTTCCCCAATACTAGCAAAATAATTATTGAATTCTTTGCAAATGCATTTTAAATCAGTAACTTTTTTGTTATCCTAATTTTTTATTTCCTTAATTCTTATTTCTTTTTTTTTGAGTTCCCAACTTTCTGTAATATTTTCCAGACTTGTTTTGTGTTGTTTTAATTTTCATTGATTTTTTTTATTGTAGTTTTTTCCTAGCTATTGTTGACGGGTGTTGCCATCTTCATGTTCAGGCCGAAAACTTTTCAGAGTACCCTCGTATTTTAAAATTTCATTAATTTTTTCCCTGCGGTTCCGCGTACAATAACCCGTATTATTTTTTTTGTCGAACATATAACAGCGCCGTCTCATGGCTCAACCCGAAATCACAACAAAATGAATGCATAATTCGTTTTTCCGGTCCCGGTAGCTCTAGCGGAGATTGATGCATTGAAAATATCCATGCATATCCAACAAGCTATAGTTCGCTGCGCACGTGGAAAATTTGCAATTTGATGGGAGTTTCTCTATAGAAAGGCAACGTATGCATACAAAACACTGTATCGGATTCAGACATTTTTAGGGGTCGATAAGCTCTGTAATCCCACTTTCGAATAAATACTCTGCCTATAAAGAGAGATATCGCTCTGCGAAGGCTTCCAAAGGATTACGGATATTTTCGAATCTTTCGCGAACTTGGAAGACTTCCCTCTGCTGATGTCGTTAAATTCAGATTATCTGTGTGGGAGACGATTTGAATTTTATTGGTAATTCGCAGCTAATCCGGAAAACTGGTTTTCTCATTTGCGAAGAATCGTTATTTTTATTCGAATGCGAAGTGATATCTCAACACAGTAGTACCCAAAGCTGGCTTTTTGTTCTGAATAGCGAGAGTAATCTGAAGAAAGAAGTATTTTTTCATGTTTATACATAATTATTTGAGATAATGCTTCTTGCGAATATGAAATGGACTCTTGTAACTTTTCCGATGGTTTGCACAATTCCAAATGTTCATTGAACTACTTATTAATAATTGAATAAATCATCTTTGTAGCAGTCAATAATGAGTGAATTGAAACTATATATCATAAATATATTGTGCGATATTATTTGATTATTCATTCAAAATTATTGATTTCTACAAGTTATGAATATAACCCAAAAATTTTTAAATCAATAAATATTCTACAAATCCAAACTAGTCTTCTCCTCAAATAGTGTAGCGTCAACTCATATAACAAGGAATATAAAGATCACCCAGAACAAGAAATTATTAAATTATTATTTTTTTCAGTTATTATCAAACGATGAACCTTTATTTATCGGGTGATAATATACCAACTACACAATATGTTTTGAAAATATACATATTTTTTCAAATATGATACTCATCATTGCAGAACTTAATACAAAAATATGTACAAAACATGAGCGCTATAAGTATTCAAAAGTATTGTATTCATTCCATGTTTACTCTAATATATTATCAAAAGCTATCTAGTGAAACTGCGTCGCACTTCTGAATTATAAACAATATTTTCGGCAAGATTTCGACTGAAAGGTTTCTGACGATTTAGTCTTAATCTTGATCCAAGCAAAGCTAGGCTTCACAATAACCAGGCACCCATCGAGATTGATGTCACCTACAAACACACCCAAGTCAAGGTGTGAGATAACGTGCTGAATGCTGAATGGCAACAAAGTGCAGGATGTGATCAAAATCGCTCCTCTGTGGCCACCAGGTGACATCCCCTTATACATAACACCTGATTCCCCAGCCACTCGGTGGAACCCATATGGAAACTAAATAAAACGAAACATAAATAATGCTAGGCCAATGACTTGTGGCTATGATAGCAGTTCTCCTAGAAACGGCCAGCAGAACAATGTCAGAGCATGGTCAACGAATACCAGAAAGCTGAAAGGCAAAAGGGGTTCGGAAGTAGCTGAGTCGACTCCTTGACCTCATATCTGATACGGAAATGAAGCTCACCAAAATATCAGGAGGCATAAAGAACAGGTAGGAAATCCATGTCGACGGCGGAAAAGAACCCTTGCAGGCCAAAAATATAAGTCACCAAAGCCCAGAAGCCGAGTGTGTTCGATCTTACGAAGCTACATTCCAACGACGATCTCCTGGGCAAGGATTAATTTCAAAAACAAGGAAAAAGAATTTAAAAAAACAAGGAAAAGGAGAGGCTTCTGCTGAACCAGGCAGCATAGATACAGGTGAAAACTCTTGTTCGAAGGCGGACAAGATCCCATCTAGGCCAAAAGGGCTATTATTGAATATTCTTAATGCCCAGGAGCTGAGGAACCCGAATACCAAGTGCAAGGCTTTTGTTATACCAGGCAGCTCACAAAGCAACGAACTTCCGGACAAGGGAGGCAAAAAAGGTAGACTTGTCAACCATAGAAACCGAACCAAGAACAGATCCAATCAAAGAAAAGTCATCTGTATATGCATTTTAGTTTAATTCACCGTGTACAGTCTCAATTTGATTGACATATAATATGAATAAATTTGGTACCACAATGGACCTTTAAAAAAAACCCATATTGATAGGAAATTACTCACAGTAAAAAAAAACAGCGTTATTTCAATGCTGTAAAGAAACGATTTTTCAGAAGAGGACTAATCCACTTAAAAAAAATCCCTAACCCATGGTTCTCCAGAGATGATAGGAGTTTAGTGTGATTGACGAAATCGAATACCTTGCTTGAATTACAGATCAGAGCAGGGCATTCGCCTGCCTCAATAGAACTCAAACAATGATATTGAAGCAGTAGTTGTTGTTTATTTCTACGAAAACCATGTTGGTATTTACTTAAGATATAATTCCATCAATGGAGTTCATGAGTATGCGTATTCAAATAGCTTGGAAAATGAGTATGGGATAGTTACTGGCCTATAATTATACATTATATGTGTATCATATTGTTGGTGTATCGAAGCAACCTTGCCTGAAAAGGAGAGGTTAGTAGTGGGTCGGTCGGTTTGATTTAATGTAAATCTTACGAATTTAGTTTTCTCGATGTTCAACCATGTATAGAGTTTGTCAATATCGTACTTGGTGAGCGATACAACTCAGTCCAATCTCGATGTTAGAAGACAATTGCAGTGTCATCTGCATAATATATGATTCTACGTTCTTGATTTTACAAATATTATCAGTATAAATTCAAAATAATAGTGGATCTAGAATTGAACCTTGAGGAACACCTTCATTAGCTATCAATGGGTTGTTCAGGAATGAATAATGAATGAATAAATCTATGACTTGAACTCTCAGGCCATTGTCATATAGTTTATGTAAAAGAATAGGGTATGATTCGAAAGCTTTGGCTAAGTCGAGAAGGACTGCCAAGCATTTCTTTAATACATCTCAATTTCCTATCACGTCTTCGGGGAGCTCTAAAATAGCGTTTTTCGAATTGTCTTCCTGTAATCACACCGTTTTTATAGAGGTAGTTTCATATCCTTTCTTTGAGGCAGCATTAAACAAATTTGCAGAATTGTTACCAACTGGAATTGGTTCATGATTTGTTAGATTTTGTTTACCTGAGTTGAATAAAGGGGTGATCACAGATACTTTATGTTATTGGATAACTTCCCTTTGCTGAAAGCAAGATTCACGAAGTGAACTGGTAGTTTCACAAGTTACGTATAAGAATCAGTTTCGAATTGACGCTGTCAGGTCCACGTGAAGAGTAGTTTTCGAGTTTTGAGATGGTTATGGTGATGTCATTTTGAATGATTGATGGATTAGTGGTAGGTATATTGATGTTATTCATCTGTGCTAATTTTGTTATTTCTTTCCTTGATTTTTATGCAATTCATATTTTCTCCCCTGAGGAATCAACTCGGAGTATTTAAGGAAAAAAACTCTTATGAAGCTAATAAATGAAATAGGTTTGGCTTCCCAGCCTTTTTTGCAACAATCTCAACATTTATCTACACGTATACATATTTTTTGATTCATAGAAAGGCAAACCTCCTATCTTCCAGCCACTTTTCTTTATAATTGAAGATAACTTGCACTCGAGGGAAAACCGTTCGCATTTCACGTTGCCAGGAGACAAACACAGCCTCTTTCATAAATTATCTGAATGTGAGGCACTTTCTGTTCGGATTCCTTGTAGTGGAAGCTTTCTGCATTTTCAAGAGATCTGTTTGCATTGAAATGGGTCATTATATGTAGATTTCCAGGGGTTGGAATATATCTTGTGTCGTACATTTAAATCTGGTTAGTGTCTGTGAAGTGAGGGTTGGTGGCGAGAAAAAGAAATTTATATCGCCGTAGTAAATTTTTGTGTTCAGCGTTTATCTTCGATTGGCGAATTGGAAACTTCTGTAATTCAAAATATTCATGACCACTGAATTATGATAATTTTATTTTATCGGTAATAGAATGGCAAAATGTTCCACTGAAATATGTTTGGAGGTGATAAAGATTGTAGCATAGAGCAAAATACTTGAGGTTTCAATTTTCCGTTAATAACTTTCAAGATGCCAAGAAATTCATTAGATAGGTATATTTCGGCTAGTGAAGCAGACGATATCAGTAGAGTGAGATACATCTCAAATCACAATAAACACAAAGTAATAGAAGCTTGTAGACAATTCAAATTACAAGTTTAACTATAACGATTTTCAGTTCTTGACATTGGATTCTCCTGGATTTTTGGAATACCATCACAACTATTGAATAACCCAATCATAGAGTTGTTTCATGTTCAAAACTGTTCACAAGAGGAAACGTCAAAAAGTTCATATATGTAATTTGGAAAAAAAAAACATATTCAAGAAAATCAACAACCAACATGTATCGAAGGAGTTCCAAAGATTTTGAAATATGAATAAAATATGAAATCATTATTGAACATGATGTTTACCAATAAAAAAATTTGAATAGGAGAATTTGATTCGAAAAAACATTACAGACTGAAAAATGAATACTCTGTACGAACATTTGGAACAGGTTTTACTTTTGTATCAAATTATTTTTTTTTCGAATGAGAGAACATTCAACGCTATTGTAGAATGATTGCTTATGGAGGCATCTGGTTCAAGCGCAGAAAATGCCCAGACAAAAAGGCCTGTGTTGCATTTCTGCACCCTCACTGATGCCTCAAGAGTTGTACGATGTATAGATTATAAATTGGGGAATCTAGCTATAAATGCTATATAGTGTGATGTTCTAAGGTAAAAAACACCAACCAGCATTCCATGATTGATATCAAATAATCTGGAATTATCCAGGACACTCCAATATGAATTTTCATTTCTCTATTGTTGGTTGTAAGAGGATTAAAAGAAATTGGGTCAAAATACATGAAAGAGCATTGAGTCAATGATCAAAGAAAAAGGGGAAGATGTTTATTGTGACTTGATCTAGTGATTCTTGTTTTTTTGATCGAATATTCAGTGATTGTACAGTATATCCGTAGAAAACTTTGGTATATGAATATTGGTTTCATCTGAAGACTTTTGTGCTGTCTATATTGTTCGTATAGTAGAAATTAAGGCAACTGCCCAAGTAACCATGCGAAGCTGTTGTACATAATGATCAAGTTATTTTGTGAGAGGTGTATGAAATGTATCATTCTTCTTCTTCTTCGCACAAGGTGGGCTGGTTCCGAAGAACCCCGTACACGTAGGCCTCTCTATTTGGGCCCATTGTGCGCCCACTTGTTCTGAGAAACTCAGCTGGGCATGCCGATTTCTTTGACAAAATTCAGCAGCTTCCTCAGCTGAATCTCCTTGACGTCCTCTGGGTTCAGAATTATGCTCCCAAGGTTGATCTCCCTCTGGTGCACCAAGGCTGGGCACTCAGTGAGGATGTGCGACGATGTCTCGTCATCTTCCAGGCACCATCTACATAGGGGATCATCTGTGATCCCGATGAGCTCCATGTGCCTGTTCAGGTGATTATGTCCCGTTAGGAGCCCAGTCACAGTCTTGATGTCCCGTCTGTTAAGTGACAGGATCTCTTTAGACATTTTTTTCCTTGGCTCCTTTATGTGGAGCTTTGACTGCCTCATGCCTGGCGCCTCTTGCCATGTTTTAAGGAACTGCTTTTGTAGCAGTTCCTCCATGTTTGAGATTGCCAGGCTGCTGGGTATTCCCAGGATGGGTTCAGGTCCAACTGGGGTCTTTCCCGATCCTATCTTGGCCAATCTGTCTGCATCTTCGTTTTCCCAGGGACACCTGAGTGTCCCGGGACCCATATGAGGCTGACTTTGCTTGTTTTCGATAAACTTTCTATGGCGTTTCTACAGGCCTTTCCGCCTAACGCCATAATAGCAGCTTTGCTGTCCGAGTAGATGGCAGTTGGCCATCGACTTTTATTGTCGAGATTTTCCTGGACACAGGTGAGTATAGCATATACTTCAGCCTGGAACACTGAGGCATATTTGCCTAAAGGAACTGAGATTTCTCTTTGTTCCTTCTTCAGACTCTGCTGGACATTCCCCCAAATCTTGATCCATCTGTGTACCAGGTTGATCCTCGGTTTGGGGGTCTGTCAGGCGCATTGTCTTTCCATTCCTCCCTTGTGGGGATGGTTATAGTGGGTCCTTTTCTAAAATCCAGAACAGGCGGGGTGCTGTCTCTTTCCATTAATAGGACTGGACATCCTTCCTTTGCCCTGTTCCAGATGGCTGAGTGTCCATGGTCTGCCTCAGTACCGATCCATTGGCTTGCGCCTTTGAGTCTGTATGCAGCACGCATGGCTTCATGCTCAATGACAAGGTGCAGAGGTGGTAGTCCTAGTAGAACTTCTAGAGCTCTAGTAGGCGTGGTCCTCATGGCGCCTGTTATTCCTAGACAAGCCAGTCGTTGTACTTTATCAAGTTCATTTCTGGACTTGCCCTTCGTAGTACCGGTCCACCAAGTGATGGATCCATACGTTAGTGTCGGGCGAATGATCGCCGTGTATATCCAGGGTAGGGTTTTGGGTGTCAAGCCCCACGTGTTGCCGAAGGCTCTTCTGCATGCCCAGTAGGAGCAGGTAGCCTTCTTGGTTCGATTTTCAATCTGTTCGTTCCAGTTTAGCTTGGAGTCTATGATGACTCCAAGGTGTTTGGTCGACGCTTTATACGGAAGTGGTCTTCCTGAGATTAGTATCTCTGGAAGAGTTCCCATTTTGCGTTTCTTGGTGAAGAGTACCAAGTCCGCTTTTTCCGGGTTGACTCTCAGCCCCCCGGCAGAACACCACTGTTCTACTCTGCCAAGAGCTTTCATAATGTTTTCTCCTAGCAGGTTTACCGGTTGGTCTTGAGCCAACATGACTAAGTCATCTGCATACGCTTGTGTATACAGTCCTGACTCATTCAGTTCTGTAAGAAGCTCGTTTACTACTAGGCACCATAAAAGGGGTGATAAAACTCCTCCTTGTGGACACCCCCTTGATACCTTGGCAGCTACGGTTCTCCCGTTTAATTTTGCTGTTACCACTCGTTGTGATAGCATAGCTTTGATCCACCTAATAAGGGTTGGATCGATTCCGAGCCGCGCCGCAGCGTGGCAGATAGATTCAAATGACGTATTGTCAAAAGCTCCTTCAATGTCGATGAAGACCCCCATTGCGGACTGTCCACTGGCCAGTACTCTCTCTATCCTATATACAAGGTGGTGGAGAGCTGTGTCCGTGGACTTTCCTGCTTGGTAGGCATATTGTTGCTTGTGCAGTGGGTTGCACTGCAGCGATTGTTCTCTGATGTGCCGATCTACCAGCCTTTCGAGCGTTTTCATGAGAAAGGATGTCAGGCTGATAGGTCGGTACGCCTTGGCCTGGGAGTAGTCGGTTTTCCCAGGTTTTGGAATAAATACGATCTTTACTGGCCTCCATGCCTCTGGTATGTAGCCCAGGGCCAGACATGATCGAAATATCTTCATGATCAGGAGGATGATGCTATCCAGTCCCTCTTGGAGAAGAGCGGAAATATGCCATCCTCCCCTGGTGATTTGAAAGGTGAGAAGGATTTTACAGCCCATCTTACCTTCTCATACGTTACCACTCTTGAGGCCGTTTTGTAGTCCATCTGAGATTTTCTCATAGGGCTCGTCCTCAAGGGTGGCGGAGGGGTCGGTTCTGATTCAGGGAAGTGTATGGAGATCAGGTGTTGTAAAGTCTCCTCCGCTGATGTAGTTTCCTTCCCATCAGGTAGGGACAGTGTACCCACTCCCTTCCCCGGATCTTTTGAAAGAATTTTGCAGAGCCTTGCTGCTGAGGACATTGTGTTAATGTTCCCGCAGAAGGCACGCCAACTGTCTCTTTGGGATTGCCGTATGGCTTTTTTGTACTCTCTCTGGGCAGATCTATAGTTGTCGCAGTGGAGTGGTACCTGCGTTCTTTTTGCCTTGTTTAGAAGCTTTCTTGTTTTCCTCCGGTGGTCCTCGATTTCCGAGTTCCACCAGGGCGTTCTTGCATTGTCTGTCCTCTCTTTGAGAGGGCAGCTGTTTTCGTACGAGGAATCTATCGGCTTCATTCCCGTACTTTGACGGTAATCCTACGAGTCTGCCTTTTAGTTCCTCTCGAAAGAGGTCCCATTTGATGGCCCGTGGATTTCTGTATGCTTTCTTTTCCTATAGGTTTGGGTTATCTATCTTGAACAGAATGTGTCGATGGTCCGATGAAATGTATCAAATAGTCCATTCGGTAAAATGAATTATGTGTATTTTGGCCAACGTATGTCTATCATGAAGCTCAAGTACCTTACAGTCGATGTTTTCTCCAGTCTCCTTAGAGTCTTTGTTATCACAGTTTGGAGAATGCAGTTTGTGGGTGCAATGGGAGGGTTGATCAATAACTAAAGGGGAGAAGGCTACGTGCTAGTTTTTTATATTCCATCTGAAAATATTGTGCAATTTGGACTGAAGATGAATCTGGGATAGACTCGAAACATGTTTCGCCAAACAACCGATCATTTTTGCCATTCCTTCTTATAAAGAAACTAAGTATACATTTTCGTGGTCTCCCTGTTTTATACTTACCCAAACCTGCATGTCCAAAACAAAACAAACAGCCATCGGTGCCGTTTATAACTGCGTGGATGACGTCTGTGAGAGCACTTGAACACACCTCCGTCTGAAACAAGTGAAATTTTGTCAGATAATCACGTAGGAACCGAAATTCGAATGGCAACGTTCACAATACTCATCATTCTCTACTCGTGTACTCAAGGAATTGCTGTCTAGACAGCATGGTGGAACATTATGAATGAAAGTAGTTATGAAATGAAGTTAATTTTTCGTTTTCCATGCGATTCCATATATAAATGCTGAAGCTCAGATGATAATTTTGTTTCTAAGTTCAATGCATGAAGCATATTGTGTTTCAATGACTGTACTATCAATGTAGCATCCATTTTGAATGCGAAGCTGATTGTTCTAGAACTATACGTGTGCCACCAGATAATCACATTATCACTCCACTAAATATATTTATATATACATACATATAAATACTTTGTGTGTCATCATAAAGAAGAAGAAAAAATCGCCAACTCAAAATAATGGTATAGCTCAATATCAACTGTTTTGGCTAAAATAAACCCTGAAGAAGACCGTAAACCCAGTCGAAACGTTGGAAATGAATTAAAGTACTTATTCAAAGAATCCTAACTTTCAATAAACGAACTAAATTCTCAAGAATCAACAAAATTCATAAATACTTCTGGTTCAAGAAAATATATATGTATATATATATATATATATATATATATATACATATATATATATATATATATACATATATATATATAGTGAAAGATAGTCGTCGCTGACTAGTTAGGTGTAACAAATTTATTATTGGGGTATGCAGCAAAAGAAAAAGTGTACTCTTTAAAGTTTGTCCAAGCTTTCGGAATATTTTATTTCCATCTTCAGGGATACTACAATGAGGAATTGAACAAATTAGTGTGTCATTTGGACCTTAAGGTACTAATAACTTACATCTTTGTTGAGATTAGTTTCTATGTTGTTTATGAATGCTCTTCATGTAAAGTACGGTGAAATATAAGTTCTGAATTTGAAGTTGGCAATACATGTTTTAAATCGTCAACTAATTATACACATTAAAATTCATTGAAAAGTTACTAATTAAAATATTAAAAATATAAAGTCTGAAACCTGTGTCTTCAAAAAGTACAATAGGTTATAAATTGTGGGAAAATTATTTAATCACTTGTCATATGCTTTGACAATCACTGGTACCAACTGAGGGTAGTACCAACTGATATGAAATGGTTTGCCATTATTGGCCAAAGTATTTTAGTAATTTTCTTGTTAGTACCAACTGAAGGTTGGGCCAACTTGAAGATATATTAATAACTGTTAATGAGTTCAGATTGATTTGAGGAAAATTCTGTATTTTCCATTGCTAATAAGAAGGAATAAATTTCACTCAGGTGGTTGACATCAGTTTTTTTGTTCATATGATTTTTTTTTTGTGATATGAAAGCCATTTCCAGGAAAGTTCTCTTGGCAGTGTGCCGTTCATTATTTTTACTTCATCATAGTTCATATGATGGTCGAATTTGTTCACGTGATCTGCTAGAGCACATCTTTCTGGATGGTGCCTGCAATCACTTTTGTGGGATATTAATCTCTGTTTTAATGGTCTTGCAGTCTGACCAATATACACTTTGTCACAACCATGGCAAGGTATACTATATATATAACATTCCTGCTGTCTAACATTGGCACTTTGTCTTTCACTCTGGAATAAATAGACTTAATTGTAAGGACTGTTTTGTTCGCTATTTTGATATTATCTATGGTTTTGAAAAGTCTTACGGTAAAGAGGTAAAAATACTGGGGACAATATTGATAATAGTCACTGTGTTATTATTCGATATATTAAGATTTATATGCCTATGTTGTGGCTCAGTAATAGGTGATGTGTTGAACAATATAGTTTTTATTAAACTTGGAGGATAAGAATTGTCTAAAGAGAGATTTAAGAGGATTTTAAGATTTTTATTATGGAAACTTACATCTGAAATTCTCAGCACTCTGTTCTTCATCTGCTTTACCAGATTTACTTTTACCGAATGTTTGTGATAGGACAGATAATTTAAATATCTTCCAGAACTGCAATCTTTCCGATACCAATCTATCAGTATTTTGTTCTCATTGGAACGTACGAATCTGGTGTCCAGAAATGGTACGGATTGTTCGACGTTTTCGGTTTCTATAGTAAACTGGATATGTGGGTCATAGTTATTGAAGGTAAAGAGAATCTCATCTGTACTATCCTTTGGCATTGCCAAAATAATGTCATCGACATATTTTTTTATGAAAAAAGGTTTGAAAGATAAAACTGGAAGTACAGTGTCCAACAGGTCATCCATTACGTAGGCCGCAAGGATAGGTGAATTCGAAGCTCCCATTGGAGTACCAAAGGTTTGTCTATATATTTTATCATTGGAAGAAAAATATGTATTATCAAAAAGAAAAGTTAGCAAATTCATCAATGTTTCTTCGTTAATATCGCAATGATTACTAATACTATCCCAATTTTTATGTACTGCTCTCTGGCAAGTTTCAAGATAGACATTACTGAAAAGGGATAGCCAGCCAGATATTTTAATATTACAATATCAATGCGTATGTATTTGCAAGCCGTGCGTGTTCTAACCTATACGCTGTTGTGTTTACGAAGTCGAGAGAGTATATATATATATATATATAATATATATATACACACACTCTGTTGTGTTTACAAAGTCCCGCGCATCTATGACGTGTACGAAGGAATTGACAGACAGAGTGCATATATATATATATATATATATATATATATATATAAAATATTATTATAACTTAAAAAAAAAAATTTCATTACAATTCCTTCACTAATTAATCGGAAGGAACTTCGTTCCATCCGGGTGTCCCTTGAGAACTCTCAAGTTTTTTTTTGTGTTGTTCCATCAAGGTTATGCTTCTGACTCTGCTTGCTTTCCATTATCCCGTTAACCCGTTATCCCCTCTTTTCGTTTTCCCGTCATCCCGTTTTCCCGTTATCTTGTGTCCCCGTTATACCGTTTTCCAGTTATCCCGTTTTCCCGTTATCATCTTATTTCGTTTTTCCGTCATCCCATTTTCCCGTTATCCTGTGTCCCCGTTATCCCGCTATATCGTTATCCCATTTTCCCCTTTGCCGTTTTCTTATTATCCCGTTATTATTGTTATCCCGTTTTCCCGTCCTCCCGTTTTCCTGTTTTCTCAGTATCTCGTTATCCGACTAGGCCGGTAAAGTTGTCATGGCAACACTTCATTGGACTATTTCTGTTTATTCAGAAAACTTCCGTAGTGACAACACACGTTTTCTTCGAAATATTCTTTTGGAATGATTATTTCATGAAAAATTAAAACTAATATTTGACAAGTATTGATAAACAATCGCTTGCTAGATTTTTGCAAAACTTCTTTACACTACCGTATGGATGGTGATTGAAAATGTATTCACGGCAAGAAAATATGTGTGGCATTTCTATTCTATTTATTTGGAAAGCTTATACAAAAAAATGTTTTATGCAACACGCAAATGGCTTCAGCGGACATCATCTTTATAGTCCGGATTCGACTGGTGCCTCGTCCGTAAACAGTTCGATTCATCTGCTAAAGCCTCACTTTGCGAACTTGTTACATAAACTACCATTGTAAAACTTATTAAAACATGTATTAGCAAGATCTAATGAATATATCCGTTGACATATGAAAACTGACAAGTATCCGTAGCCATCTATGACCTCTTGATTCCCCTCCCCCCTACCATTGTGTTTGATTCTATATTCCTGAAAACTTTTCCCTGACCAAGAAATTTCCAATAACTTCTCCGAAAATCCTTTCCCTAAAAACCTTATTTGGAGTATAACGAACATTCAAAAAACGATTACCCAAATTACCCTGACCGGTATTCGTTCTTATGACCTTCTGCTTGGTAGGCGACAGTGTAACCGCTGAGCCATTTCCCCTTCGGTCATGTCTTTTTCTCCGCCAAATTTCTTAAATACCCTAATTTTCCAATTTCCGGACAATTTTCCCATCAACCATTCCTACAAAGATTCGAGATTCATTTTTATTATATAGAAGATTATTATTATATACTCTATTAGAGATTGAATCCCTAAGTTCAATAATTTTGTTTGGCATGTGAGAATCTGCAGAAGAGCACTTCTCTCATAACGAAAAACTAATCTGAGAAGCACATTCAAATGGAACAGATTTCATGATATTCGAACGCATTTTTGATGTTCAATACCAGAACGGAATACTTAACGACGAACTGATGGAGTTCTTGGCTCTGAAAATTTAATCATAGCGAATTTCAATGAACGATTCAATTAGGTTTCATGTAAGCCCAAGCTTCGAGTAACAAAACCGTTGGAATATTTGATGAGAATTCCTGAACGGAGCCGATCAATTTACAACGGAGCTACTGAAACGACCGGACTCAATATCATAGCGGCACACTTTTTCCTTTTCATTTTCTGGATGACAGATAATTGGAATGATTTGGCTATTTCCGGTTTGTTTGTGATCGGTTCATGGGAATAACATATTTGCAGCAGTTTCCAGGAAAGTTGGGAGTATCAATCACATTTCAAAGTTAGGGGAGATCAGTTTCAACGGAACATTTTGTAAAAAAATTGTTCCATGAAACTCTTTCACAACAAGCGATCATTTAAATGCACTAATAATAACAAAATGACAGTACTTAGGAATGTTAAATTGAAGCTTCAAGAATATACAATTCACAACTAATGGCCTTATTCTAGTATAATCAAGTTTCGATATTCCTATCAAAATACAAGAAAAGCTTCCTTATTTTGGGAGCACAATGGATTTGGAATCTGTGTGTGCTACCCTACCACTTCATAACATTAATTCAATTAGGTTTGTCTTACATATTTATATCACATACTATTTATTTTAAGAATAGTTTTTGCTGTTCTAATAAATTTTCTTTATTGAGTGATCATTTTTACAATTCTCATGAGATATAATTTTGTATGATCCATGGATTGATTTTGTTTTTTATTTGTTTGTAGACAGTAGTTCTAAGCTGAGGGGGCAATACATTGAATATTTTGGGGCCTGTATATCTAATATGTAGTTGAACAGCATCGCGTTTGACTGATGGCAACAGAACATCATGTTGGGTTGCAGGCCTTGTATTAATTTGGTGTGAAAGATTGTTCTTATAATAACGATATTTTATCATAAATCTTATTATTGATTTCATGTTCAATAGTCAACAAATTGCTTTCTTGAAATAATTGCTGCGTAGGGAATCTTTTATTTATTAAAAGCATTATCTTCATTATATACTTCTGCGCGACATACAGTGCCAACATAATGGTTTCACCAGCATTTCTCCACACCACTAAACCATAACTAATTATAGATTCCACAGGGGAATAGTAAACCATTTTCAAGTAGATACAATTCATAGATTAGTTTTCGAATTTTAGTTGCAGTGTATTCTATTTGATTTTTCTAAGTCAAAGTTTCATCAATGAGGATCCCTAAATATTTCAAAAATGGTTCCCTTTCTATTGATTGATCGCGTTTACAAGTGTTTGTATCTATTGTTCAGTTGTGTTTGTGTATCCTCAAATATTGCAGCTGGGGTAGAGTGCTTTTTGTTAATCCAAAGACCATGAATTTTTGTCAGTATTTAGAGACAGCGAGCTGCCATCCAGCCAAATTCTCAATTTCATAATTGCCTTTTCAGCTTTATTAATCACTGAAGTCCAGGATTTATCCCTTATTACCACCGCGGTATCAGCAAAGCAAAAAACCTTTCCTGTGTGGCATACTGACAAGATATCATTCATATATATGTAAATATATATATATATATATATATACATATATATATATATATATATACATATATATCAGAGAGAAGGGGTCCCAGTACTGTACCCTGCGGTACACCAAAGCCCACCTGGAGAGTATCACTCATAACGCCCGACACATTGACCATTTGTGTTCGACCAGTTAGGTATGATTTGAAGAGGTCATTTACGGCTCCTCGAATACCTATGTTTTGTAATCTCTCCAGGAGGATTTGGTGGTCTACAGTGTCGAACGCCTTCTTAAGATCCAAAAATATGCCTAAAACTCTCTTCCCAGCATCCAATCCTCTAAGAATCTCTTCTGTGACCCTACACAAAGCTACCTCCATGTTTAAGTCCCTCCTGAACGCAAACTGATTGTTTGAGAGTAATTTGTGTTTTTCCAAGAATATCATGACTTCATTTTTTAAACATTTCTCGAATAGTTTACTAATACTACTTATAACTTATATAATAGTCATATCTTGATTTTTTTATTAACTTTGACAGGCTATTCCTAGATTTCTTATATTTATCAAGTAAATCTAAATTGTTTGGGTTACAAGTACATTATTTTTTTTAAATATCTCTTTTCCGTATAGACCTTGATAGTCCATTCGCCATCCATGGCTTCAGGCGTTTCCTCTTGTTATTTAGTTTGCGAACACTTGTACATTTTTCTATGTAATACTTTAATTTAGTAATAAAGTTGTTTGTACAAATGTTCACATCATTATATTCTAGAACATCACCCCACTCTGTTTCAGCTAGTAATCGGGAAAGTGCTTGAAAGTCAAGCTTTCTGATGAAATTATTTTTATTTTTAACATTTTTAGTTGTCTATAGCTCTTTATTTACCAGAATTGGGTAGTGATCCATTAGATCTCCAGTAAAGATGACGTCATTAATATTCCTATGTGTTTCACTATTACTTTTAACAAAACAATTATTAATGCAGGTTGCTGAGTTACGTTGTACACGTGTTGGCTTATTAATTATGCTATAAAAACCGTAACTATTAAGTACAGTCAAATAGTTGTTAACAGAGGGGCAAGTTGTATTCATAAGGTTTATATTAAAATCTTCAGCTAGTACACATATACGATTTTGGCCTGCAGAAGTATGTTCACTGAGAATGGTGTCCAAATTACTAATAAAGTCATCCACATCGGTTGGGGGGGGGGATCGGTAAAATCCTAGTATCTCCATCGTAGTACCATTTTTGATCAATGAACCCTTGACACACTTTGTACTATTAATTTCTACAGCACAACTGTTTTGTATTACTTTTTCACTGCCATAAACAATTGATCCAAGGAGTCCATATTTACTTTTGAAAAAAAAATATTGAATAAGTTCTAATAAGTCAGGATTTATTATTCGGGTTGTAAAAACTAAGATCAAGACGAACAAAATTCTTCAGAATTCCCCATGCCCTATAGACAAAAGTCATCTTCATGCCAATTCGAACGTACCCTCACATAACATCAAATTTCACTCAAAGTTTCCACCATTGAATGAATAATTAGGAATAGAATTACTATTAGGTTCATCTATGGTGTGGGTTTAGACAAACAGTTATTTTCAGAACGCTACGTTCATGTTACCAACTGCTAAATTTCCATGTATTAACAGATCGTGAAACACTAGTGGATTTCTGACTGCATCTACATAAACATTTTCCATTAATTATAGTTAATTTTATATATTTTTCCGTTATTCGTGCCCTCGCTACTCCTGGAAATAATTGTAAGACAAAACGATAAAATATATGTTGTATACCCATTTCTAGGGGAAACTGAAAAATAATTCTCTTCAAAACAATAGTTTGTGGACCATTGAAATGGAGTAAGAAGAATTAAAAATGCCAACCAACACAATAACAACCAAAAACCTCTACACACAATTATAGAGCAGTTTGAGGCTCTGCCACCTCTGCTGCATTCCTATGCAATTTTTCAATAAGTTGAATATTGAATAGTGACTAACGTTTATCTTTCAGTCGCAGATGATTCCATATCTGATTTTATGAACATCCTGTTCATATTTTCAACAAATCAATTCTCAATAAGTGTTTTGAAGGTTGCTTTTTTTGTGTAGGGTGATTTTAAATCACCTCATCTGATGTGCTATGGGAAAGTTGGCGTTTTCAAGGCTCACGTCTGGAATATCAGAAATGTTGTATCGAGTAAAACTGACAACTTTCGACTTCTGAAATCATTTAATTAATCCTATTATTGTAATTATTGCTCTAAATGTTCCAAGAATTGGTCAATACTGAGCCTAGGTAATCTTCAACACTGATCTTTTTTCTTGTTTGGGTGTAGGAAACAAAATCATATTGGATTATGCTTGCTTCAGATGTAAATACAGGGTGAGTCAGAAGTACTTTGAGAAACTACAGGGGGTGATTCCTCACAATATTCTAATAAGAATTGTCCGAATAAATATATGTCCGGAAACGCTTCGTTTCCAAGATACAGGGTGTTAAAGTTTTTTTTTTATTTTTTTTTTGAAGAACTTTCGAAATACTTACCTTAATTTAACGAAATGTGGTATCGAGAGGTTTTTTGAGGTATCGAATTCGAACCTGATGTTATTATTACTCTTACTCGTAGGAGGCGCCATCTATACGTCTCTTTCTTCTTTGAAGATTCATAACATTTTTAAGCGTACTTCTAGCGCATTTTTCAGTAAAAAAATCAATTACTCTATCATGTCTACGTAAAAAAGCTACACTTGTTACAAGTCGTTATAAGCAACCGTTTTCCAGATATTTGGACTTGAAAATTTCAAGTCTATTATTTGATAATCGATACGTGTTGAAGTTATTACCATTATTCTGCATTTTTCACAAGAATGCTTGGGAAATGAATTTGACGTTTAAGTTAGTAGTTTTGGTAATTACACAATATGTGACAGTTGAACGTTTTTTGTTTTGTTGAAGTTTCTGTAAGTTTTAAAACATTAATTTTGAAAAAGTGGATTAATTAAACAATAATGCTCATTTAGCCGATATGCATTTTGTTTATGGCCTTGCGGATGGCAATGCGCGCGAAGCAAGACGTATTTACCAGGAGCGATTTCCCAATCGAGTACTGGAGATAGTACTGAAGCTCCAACATTTACCAGTCTCCACCATCGTTTGGCACAAACAGGTAGCTTTGAGAGGGCAGCTGATATTATTGGAAGACCACGAGCTGTCCAAACCCCAGAATTGGAAGAAGGTGTTTTGAACGCTCTCGAGGAGAATCCAGAAACTAGTACAAGAATAATTGCTGAAGCTCTCAATTCTATTCAGTCCACAATTTGGAGAATTATCGACGATCAACAATTTTATCCATACCATATTCAAAGGGTACAATCTCTTTTGCCACGAAAATTTCCCCAACGCATTATTATGTGTCAGTAGTTTTTGAGAAAATTGGCTGGAAATCCTCAATTTTTATGATCTTCACGAACGAGGCAAACTTCTTCCGAAATGCTATCACAATCTTTCATAACAATCATGTTTGGGCTCTGGAAAATTCACACGCAGTTAGTGAAAGACATTATCAGTATCAATTTTCTGTTAATGTATGGGCGGCAATAATTGATAATTAATCGATAGGTCTTTTCTTTCTTCCGTTCCGACTAAATGGCGCAACTTACAGAGACTTTTTAGAAAATGAATTGCCGGGACTACTTCAGAATGTACCATTAGAAATTCGAATCCGCATGTGGTTTATGCATGAGGGGCTCCGGCTCATTCTAGCGTTGTAGCCAGGGAATTCCTTAACACTGTCTATCCAAATCAATGGATCGGTAGGGGTGTAGAAGAACCTAACCAGACGTGGGCACCGACGTCTCCATATCTAAACCCGCTAGATAATAATTTTTGGGGACATTTGAAGTCACTAGTTCATAAAACTCCAGTGGCGAACGAGGAAGATCTAAGAAACCGGATAGTAGACGCCTGTGAAACAATAAGAAACACACCAATAATTTTTGAGCGGGTACAAGATTCAATGACTACAAGACTGAAGGCCTGTATCTTTCCTGAAGGTGGAAACTTTGAAAAATTTATTTGAATACAATTTAGTTTCCTGTATTTCATTTTAATCTACAGATTCAAAATTTCTTGAAATGAAATGTTGATATTTCTTGCAAATTTTATTGAAACAAATACAGATTTTGCACTTTTGATACAAAAATAACTATTTCAAACGAGTGAAAATAAATAGAATAGGTGGCGCCCCCTACAAAAAACCAACACTACTTAAACGTCAAATTCATTTCCTGAGCATTCTTGGGAAAAATGCAAAATAATGGTAATAACTTCAACACGCATCGATTATCAAATAATCGACTTGACGACTGCGTGAGATTGTTTACATTATTAAGTTTGATAGTTAACTTCTTGAAACATAATTTTCTGACAATATTTTCAAGTCCAAATATCTAGAAAACGGTTGCTTACAGCGACTTGTAACAATGGTAGCTTTTTTACGTAGATATGATAGAGGAATCTATCTTTTAACTGAAAAATGTGCTAGAAGTACGCTCAAAAAAGTTATGAATCTTAAAACGAGAAAAAAAAGTGTAGGTTGCGCCCTCTACGAGAAAGAGCATTAATAACATCAGTTTCGTATTCGACACCTCAAAAAAACCTCTCAATACCAATTTTCGTTCAATTGAAGTCAGTATTTCAAAATTTATTTGAAAAAAACGAAAATGGGAATAAAATTTTAACAGCCTGTATCTTGAAAAGGAAGCGTTTCCGGACATATATTTATTTGGGCAATTCATATTAGAATATTGTGGGGAATCACCTCCTGAAGTTTGTCAAAGTACTTCTGACTCACCCTGTATATTGAAAAGTAGTGGGGATAAAACGGAGCCTTGTGTTAAGCCCTTGGTTATCAAAAGATATTCCATTCTGGAACCATATAATGAATCGGGGAATATGTCAGCCATATTTGATCTGCCACCTCATCTACACATCCACATTTCAATTTGGAATAGAATGGATTCATAAATAACAGAACTTATCGACCTTCTTGGAAACACCATTCTAAATTTATTTTCATCCTATAAAACTATTGAAGTGTATTATCATTACTCAAACTGAGGATATATTTTAAATAAAGTAAAATTTCAAATTCAAAATTTTTAGCAGACGGACTAACAAATATACAGTGAAGTTGAATAAAAGCTAGTAATGATATCCATCCACATAATTTCAGCATGTGAAAAATGTTAGAACATCATAATTTTTCAGAAAGATGTATGATTCTGATCCAGAGAAGCTGTCCACGAGTATTGATTTTTCTGCAATGAAAGCATTCCCATTACCATTAACAGCTATATTTCACTCCTTGTCCCCTTTCGAATAAAAAGCAGAAATTTTTCTCGAAACACATGATACCGTCAGTGAAACTGTAGATTTCTGCGAAAAGAAAAGTGCCATTCAAAGAAATTTAAAATCTCGAAAAGATTGAACACGACTTTTACATTTGTGCCTTTTTCTACTGCAGGCTGATCGGTTCCCGCGTTGCACGAAGAAAAGATAGATGTGAAGCTGGGGGAGGCAGTCACTGGCGTACGCAATAAACATTTGAAGAGGTTATGGCAAACTGAACTTTTTTGTCGGTCACTACCATAGATGATTAAAAAACCCTTCAAGATTAATCACTCAGTCACAATAATTCGTCGACAAAGGGTCACTATATCAAAAAGTATAACCGGATTGGTTATTACATTATATTGCAAGCTCAGTTGGATCATTGAACTAATTGAAGAATATCCAGAGATATACTGTATTATGTGTCTACAGCTTTCCTATCATTCCTGACTCTTTCTGAAACATTCATTTTCAATTTATAATGAAGATGATGACAGTTCGATTTGTTTCACTACTATTTATTATGATGTTGTTTTTACAACAATTTTTTTTCAGCTCCCGACCGAAAATTCTGTTGAAAATGTCTTAAAAAATATTCCCTGAAAAGTTAAGCCCTTAATATTAACATTAAGTACTTTCCCAGAGCGTGGCAAGATTTTCCATTTGAAATACACGTAATTTTTTTTTTATTTTTTTAGTTCTATAACTCAGCGGCAGTTCATTCTATCATATCGTATCAAATCGCGATTTACTCAGGATTACATGCTCTACAAAAGTGCCTATTGCGACGTAGCTGTAATCTGCACCTGTAAGATTGTACGGGTCACTAATTCTCATTTTTGTAGGAAATTCTTATTTTTTTGACGTCATTTCATGAATGACTGGATTTGTGGAAAAAATGTGGATGACAAACTTGTAGGAAATTCAATTTCCCACAAAAAAATCCTTTAAACCAATCGCTAAGATTGATGTTTCTCGAGATATGCGCCACTCTTTCAAATGCTCTCCTCAGTTTTGCTGTTCCAATAATTGTGACAGTGTATCAAAAGTATTTAGATGTGGGTCATACCCAAATGGAGGTCGAAACAATCCACTTTTGCATCGAAAATAAAATAAAAAATAAGGCTATCCATCTCCTCAGTGACTATGGTCGATACCCAAGAGAAGCGAGGATAAGAGGAGTTGAGCCTTATGATGTCAAAGAGATATCATACAGTTTTGTGAAAGATTACGGCCTAGCATCTATGGTGAAGTATCCATCTATTGGTCCAGAAAAAAAAATCCAACTGTTAATGAAATCAAGACGATATAGTACAATCCAGATGGGAAGATCAAGTGAAGCTGAGCTTTGATGTACAGTTCTTTGACCTTCCAGGCAGAATAGCAAATTCTCCAGTTGTTAATCTATGTTATTGTTCACTTCTCAAATAGGCGCCAATCAAAATTAAATACACGAAATGGCACCACTTAAAACAGTTGGAGGATGTGAATCCTTCAGATTGTGGACCATACTACTTTAATCTTCCCTATGAAGAAAAGCCTATAAAAGAAACTGGGGAGGCTACTGCAAAAATATTAATCAACAAATCCCTAATAAGGGTAAGAAAAGATCTCGGCGTCTACAGGAATATGTGCATCCGCATAATAAAACGAAGTCAAATCCCAGAGGCGAAAAAAAAATTCATGCAGACTAAATATTTTTGTGTTACTGAAATATTATGATTATCAGGGAGTTTTCATAAAAATCATTCGTTTTTCTATATATTTTTATTGTTTGGATTTTTTTCATTTTTTTCAAATTTAACTTAACCTATTCACCTACTAAAGAGTGAAATCTCGTATGTGTTCATAAATTAAACTTTTTCTGAAGTGAAAACATGCAATTAACATGAAAAAATCAACATTATTTACATAAATTTGAATTAATATGACTGTTTCAAGGTATTAACATAAAAAACATTACTATTGTGATCATTTTTAATTTTTAATACAGTTTATGTCTCTACTGTAAAGTTAGCTAATCAACACTTACGAGGGGTCACTTTTTCAACGATAATATATGATATCCGTATAACAATATACAATCAACATTAGTAGATTTCTGCGTTGAATTGAATGAATTAGAATATTAACTGATCGGGTAGATTGTAGATTATAGGAGCGTCTCTATGGCTCTTTAGCCTCTCCGTACCCCGATCTATAATGTCTTTTGTACATAACCTTTCATCTATTCAAGAACCGTGATTTCGAAACTCCTTGCGAAGCATTTCGGAGGCTAAGTTGCTGATGTCTGAAGGCGTCAATGAAACCCCTTCGAAGAACGCCGCTTGGCAGTCGCAAAGCAGGTGTTCTGGAGTTTCAGCGAAGTTCTCGCAGTAACGGCACAGTTCACTGTCTGATCCATCTATTTTTGAGGTTTATATCTCATAGGATAATGTCCGGTGAGCAGTCCCGTTGAATATTTCAAGTGTTTCTTGTCCAACCCGAGAAGCTATTCAGCTTTCTTTGGCTATGGGCTCAGACGACTTTTCCCTTTTTTGCCCAGAGGGTTTTGATTTGGTGAGCTTTCCAGCGCCACAAGTCTTTGTTGCTTTTTTCCTGGCAAGGTTGTCTGCTTCCTAATTGTCTTTGATGCCCTTGTAACTTGATTGTTCTCAGTCAGTTGCCTTAGGGATAGTTTGCAGTCCCAAGTCAGTCTAGACTCACAAGTGTGTGACTTCAGAGATTTTTATGCTGCTTGGCTGTCTGATGGGATATAGATCTTTGCCCCCTTGAGCCTTTGTCAACGAATTCTTGGGGGCAAATGTCGCCAAGGGATTTCGAAAGCCTGAAACTGGGACTCTTTACCCCCATCTCTGATTGAGGCCCGTTTGTTGTGCATATTTGGTGGCTGTTTCTAACCAGTCCAAAATGCAAATGCCTAGCTGGCATAATATCTGATGATTTGTACCTGGATTCTAGGGGAATATTTGCCAGAATATCCAGGTGTCCAGTCAGATCTTCAGCTTTCGAATTTGATGCCTGGTGCAGTCTGAGGGCACTTACTACCGCCTCTTTAATTACACATAAGTGAAGTGGCGGAAGGTTCAGCATTACCTTTAATGCTGCAGTGGGCCATGTGAACATTGCCCCTGAGATTCCCAGGCAACTGATCGGGTGCTTAGATGGGTAGTTTTCTACACCTAGTTCATTTGATGAAACAACTGACACATTTTTCCACTGGATCTTCTCCTTATGTCAAAATGGACATCGCTGCCATTCCTGACAAAAATGAATGCCAACCTACTAGCTTTTATATCCACAGAAAATTCCACTCTAAATGCATAGAGAAAATCATCACCATCACCATCATCCAATACCAGACGTATTTTTGTGGAAGTACTATTTCACGTATGCTTCCTAGCTGGAATGCCAAAAAAGCTACCAGATGAGATAAATAGACAAAGAATAAGAATAAGAAGCTTGTTTGTAACCTTTTTTTTGGGAAACAATGTGTGATTGCAATACTGGCAACAAAGTTTTTATTTATTCACAACGTCGGTTTTGACTGAATTGAACCGCCTACAGATTTGGTCAAGAACACCGTCAGAACGAAAAATCGCAACGTCCCATCAGCTGCATCCTATGTTTGCATGTTTGTACCAACGTACAACAGCACTCAGGAAATGTAACACTACAGCCTGCAGAAGGAAATGAATAGTTTGCTGGTAGCGCTTGGCGAGAAAATGTTGAAATAAAGAACACAATAACATGTAGTGGTAAATCCTAGATGAAATCTAGAACATATATAAATAGATGAAGAATACAAGAACAGATAGTTGTGAATCCTAGATGAAACCTAGTACATACCGTGCGGCCCATAGGTATGGAATAAATCAATTTTTAGCGATATTATGATTCGTTAAAAAAAAACTGAAACAGGTCGATTTTTATTGTCAATTTGACAATTTACAGTATGAACATATTACCGCCGTCTGGCACCCCCTCTGAATTATGAGCACCTACTCAAAAATTTCAAATAAGAAGGGGGGTCGTGTGGAACCTTGTTCGGAAGGGATTTTCATTCTCTGTTCAGCGATATTAGGTTTTTCAAATTTGGTGCAATTATAACTGAGAAAATTCATTTTGAAAATGTAAAATTTTGATGAGTAGAATGAAGGAAATAATGTTACATAATGTTCAGGAAGTTGAAAAGGGAAACATTCTCAATTGAATACTTTCAACAAATCGTTCAGGAAGTATTTTTTAATTTATTTTACAATTAAATTAAATGTTCAAAATGACCACCATTCACTTCTTGACAATAAGGAAGTCGATCTTGGAATTCTTGTACGACATTTTGTACGACCTCAGGGGTTATGTTGTTAATTCTTTCCGTTATGCTAACTTTTAAATCTGCAAAATTGTCTGGTATATTGAAATATACTTTTGATTTTAAATAACCCCATAAGAAATAATCAGTTATTTTCTTATCTGTTTTTCTAAACGTCAGGAAAAAGTCGTTCGACACCAAAAAATTATTCACAAAACCCACATAAATAATGTAATGTCAATCTAGTAGACTACTGTCATTATGATATTTATAAGTTGCTGACACACGTTAGTGTATTTGATTCAACTATGACTCATTTATCCGAAACTCAAACAATATACATTTTAATTATGATTGGATACGGTAATAAAACAAGAACTCAAAAGGAAGTTCGTATAATGTTACATAATAAATACCCTGGTCAACACGTTTCACAGTCTACAGTTAAAAAATTAGAAACAACATTTCGTGAAACTGGACATGTAAAAACTATTCAAAAACCAGGTCGAAATGTTAAAGTGGATGAGGAAAAAAGTTAGAAGCACTGTTAGCGATTGAGGAAAATCCGCATATGACAAGTAGACAACTTGCCGCCGACAATGTTGTAAGTAAATCATCGATATTGAGAGCTTTACATAAAGAAAAATACCTTCCATATATAAAGTTCAGTTGGTTCAGGAGTTGAATGAGGATTATCCTGATAGAAGTCAAAAATTCTGTGAACTGACGAAGGACAGAATGGAAGCAGATTTGCAGTTCATAAACAAAATTGTTTTTTCTGATGAAGCTACTTTTCATTTAAATGGAACGGTTAATAGACAAAACTGTAGATAGTGAAGCAGATAAAATCCTCATTGGATGTGAAGGTTCACACACAATATCCTAAAAAAGTGAACGTTTGAGCTGGTATCATCAACAACAAAATTATTGGCCCTTATTTTCTAGAAGGCACAGTTAATGGTGAAGTTTATCTAGATTTTTTTATGAATTTTTTACAGCCTACATTAAAAAGACTTTTTCCTGATATTAATGATCCAAATGCAATAGATATATAATAATAATAATAATAATAATACATTTTATTATTCACCAAGTGATACAATACATTAAACTTTAATTTTAACATTAGGTTCATATTCAGTGAATAATAGAAAAACTGTTAGGCTGTAAAGCCAATTCTTCCACAGCTCCCTTGAGTAAAGAAATAAACAAAAGATTAGGAGTATATAAGATATCATAACAAAAAATCATGAATTTAATTGGAAATCGTTATAAAATAAAATAAAACAAAAACAAAGAATATCAAAAATCATTGTCGACCAAACAAGTATCGTTTGTACCAAATTCTGAATCCTAAGATATCATAACAAAAAATCATGAAATAGTGCAATATTATAAGAAAAAGACCTCTTGAAGATTTCTTTTCTATGTTTTGGTATAGTTATCATGTTTTTCCGACGCAAGTTCAGATTGTGTACATCTGTTCTGAAGGTAATTCTCCTGAATAAGTACTCAGGTGTTTTATACAATAGTAATTTATAAAAAAAGCAAACCATATGATGTTTTCTGCGATTAAACATACTTAGCCATCCAGCCTCTTTTAATTTATGCGAGATACGCTGAGGGCGTTTTATTCCGTATATCAGCCTTAAGCAGGAATTTTGCGTCTTTTGGATCCGTTTGACGTTGACAGTGTCAATACAGGGGCCATAAACGATATCGCAGTGATTAAAATGAGAGAGTACAAGACTATCACACAACTGTATTTTCAATTTCCCATTCAAAAAGTGTCTTTGGCTATAAATGAACTTCAGCGAGGTATATGCGTTTCTCAACTTCCAAGTTATATGATCTTTGAATCGTAATTTGGAATCCATAATCATTCCAAGGTTTTTGCAGGTATTGTTGATTTCAATTCTATCATTTCCAATTCGGATATTCATTATTTCGATGGCCTCAGTTCTTTGATTATCAGATCCAAACAATATCGCAACAGATTTATTCGAGTAAGTTCATTAGCTTCACGTATATCAGAAAAATTGAATGAATAATACAGCTGTGTGTCGTCTGCGTAGAAGTGATATTTACAATGATCAATGTGTGAAGAGAAGTTGCTAGTATAAATAGTATACAATAGAGGACCTAAGATACTTCCCTGCGGTACTCCTTGAAATATTTCCAATGGGATAGAAATAGAGTCATCTATCTTTACTTGTTGAGACCTGTCAGATAGATAGGACCTCATAAAAGAGCATGCAAAAGGATCAAAGCCAATAAAATGTAACATAGAAATCAGGATATCGTGATTCAAGGTATCAAAAGCTCTTGAATAATCAATCAAGATTAGAGCACATATTTCATTGTCATCTAGTGATTTGATAATATCATCAGAAATCGCAGAGAGAGCTGACGAGCAACTGTAACCAGCTCTGAACCCAGATTGATGCATTGGAAGTACTACATTCGTATGAAGATGTTTTCGTATTTGTAATTCAAGTATTTTCTCTAGAACCTTTGACAGAGTAGGTAGTATGCTGATACTTCGTAAGTGACTGAATTCTGTTGGTTGTTCAATTTTGGCTAATGGGAGAACTAGGGCGTGCTTCCAGGCTCTAGGAAAGTACGATTGGTCCAAGCATTCATTCATTATATGAGTTATATGAATAATTATATATGGGCAGCAAAGCAATAATAAATGTATGTTAATGTGATCAGAACCAAAAGCCTTTGTTTTTATATTTTTTATTATAGCCAAAACGTCAACATCTGTTACATGAGAAAAATGCAATAGATTATTAATGCTTTCTTTCTTCCTGCTAGAGTAGAAATCTATTATTTCAGGTTCGGGGAGTCGGTCATTTTTTGATGCATTAATAAAAAAATTGTTAAGAGTATCTACGTTTTTTAGGTTATCGGGCAGCTGTATCTGGCTAGTTTTCAAGATATCAAGTTTCCTAAATGTTTGCCACTGTTGCCTGCTATCCGAATTTCGGAATGTAAATTCTAAGTATGCTTTTTTTTCTCTCTTGATAGAAGATGAAGTGAAGTTTCTGAGTTGTTTATAATATTCAAAGTGTACGGGTTGTCGAGTTCTTCTGTATCGTCTCAAGGCATTGTCACGTATTTTTTGCATGTATGTTATGTTATCGGTTATCCAAGGAGTGTACTTTTTCTTATCATTATTGAATCGTGACGTCTTCAACGGAGCGTGTGCATCAGCCAAAGATATTATATTACTATTCATGAATGCAATTTTATCATCTATTGATTCGATGGAATAAATTTCGTCCCACGGTAAAGTCACTAGATCTGTTTGAAAAAGATTGTAGTTAATCTGACTAAAATTTCTATATCAATTTGGTACCAACAAGACGGAGCTCCACCTTATTACAAACGTATTGTTAGAGATTATTTGAACAAAGATTTCCCAATAGGTGGATTGTAAGACGTGGAACAATTGAATGGCCGCCTAGATCCCCCGATGTGACTTTCCTCGATTACTTCTTATGGGGTTATTTAAAATCAAAAGTATATTTCAATAGACCAGACGATATTGTAGATTTAAAAGTTAGGATAACTGAAGAAATTAACAACATAACCCCTGAGGTCCTTCAAAATGTACGAGAATTCCAAGATCGACTTGCTTATTCGAACATTTGATTTAATTGTAAAATAAATTGAAAAATACTTCCTGAACATTTTCTCAGTTATGATTGCACCAAATTTGAAGAACCCAATATTTCTGAACAGAGAATGAAAATCCCTTTCGAATAAGGTGCCGCACGAACCCCTTCCCATTTAAAATTTTTGAGGAGGTGCTCATAATTCAGAGGGGGTGCAAGAAGTGGGTAATATGTCATACTGTAAATTGTCAAATTGACAATAAAAATCGACCTGTTTCCGGTTTCTTCAAACAAATTCATAATAACGCTAAAAATGAATTTTTTTCATACCTATGGACCGCACTGTATATAAATTTCCAATAGGATATTTCTATCAGGTGTATTTTCATTAACATATAGCAGATAGACCATGATTTAGTTTTTGAAATAATTGCTCTCATTGATTTCCCAGTCCCAATTTTGCATGTTTCTGTGCCATTTTGGTAAAAATTACTGCTTAAAACTCATAAAGAGTAAATGATGCCCACAGTTTTTCCTCTAGTAAATAGTGCATAACTATATAATCCTCAGCCCCATGGTTCAAGTGTACCATACGACAGAATTGCTTTTATGCCAAACGTGTGCATTTCAATACATGAAGAAAAGGGGACTGGGCATAAATACTAAATACTATGATATATTTGTACGCCACTGTTTCGTTGCGACACTCCAACTTCAAAATAATAAATTACCCTGCAATTGTATTCATTAACTCGATTGCGCTCCGAGAACGGGGAATACGTTTGTTTTACATAAATCGGAAAAAATCGCGATAAATGGTGATTATGCTAATGTAATGACTGAGCAAAAAACATAAGACTCTCGAGAAATTGCCGGTTCAACAAACAGCTAATTGGGGGCTAATACTGTTTCGTGAATTTCCATTCTTGTAAGATTACATGTTTGTTGACAAAATCGGTCGAGTGCGAGTTTGATTCGTTCAGTAAAGGTTCCGTACTGTGTACTATAATGACATCAAGGAAAATCAGAAAATAGATCGTTCGTTCTGAATCGAATATTTGTTTGGGGCGGTGCAAATAATATTGACTGCTCGAATTAAAATACCATTTTTGAATGTTCCAGATGAACAACCAAATTTCATATACCTACGTTACCATGCTAGCCTCACCATGTGACTAGGCCGTCGGGGAGAGTGCCTGTGACGATCTCAGACACCGCTGGGCAAAGTCCAGGCCCCCTCTCGGTAACATGCAGTGTTGCCAACCCTATCCCAGAGTAAAACTGCATACATTCTTAAAAAAAACTGTAGAAAACTGTGAATTATAATGAAGGAACGGTAAATCTACAACTTCTTCTTATTTCGTATTATTTAATGGTAGTAATAAATAAAACACATATGGGGAACGTATTATAAACAAAAAAAACATGTGATCTTCAAACTTTCAATCATATTAACGAAGTTAATTTTGAAATAAAACATGTACAACAATCATTATAATCATAGTCGTAACTGTTTCCGTTATCAAGTCTAGTAAAGCGTAACACAAAAATACTCACAACAACAATCGATCGAACAAACATCTAAACAAATGACAGGCAGCTGGGGTAAGGCACGGGGCATAGGATTCCCGAGTAACAAACAACAGAATGTTGATGGCTCGGTGGTTATGTGGTAAATGAAACAGACTTCGACCAAACGACGAAAGATGGAACGATCTACTTACTCTATCCGCTAACGCCATCTATTAAACTGATTGACAATTACATAATCCGGTCCGGTCCGATGAAAAAGATGGTGCTAGAATCTTAAATGAAAAACTGTAGATTTGGAGGCTTAAACTAAAAACTGGGAAGACTTCAAAAAACTGTAAATCTACAGTTAAAACTGTAGGGTTGGCAACACTGTTAACATGGTAGCGTGTTTAGTAAACATGGCGAACCCTCACTCGAACGGTAGCTCGTCACACGTTACACGAGCAGCATATGATGGCGTATGCCTGATGCGGCGGTCACCCATCAAAGGTAACCGGAGATTTCTGGCTGACGAAAGAGAAATCTTTTCGATGTTGCGGTGCCTCATCAACAGGCGTTGACCTCTGGGGGGCAGGGTACCTAGATAGTGGACCAATGGAAAACAATACTGTGATTCAGTAGTCTTTCGTTCGAGGGTTCGGACGATTGCATTTCCTGAACTCGGCGGAGAGTGGCGCATTAACCCGCTCGGGCACGACATCCCAGAGCCAGTAGCCTGTCTCATGAGGTGGCCCTACCGTGGCTTAGTTATTACGATAGCTAGGATTACTAAGCGCGCTGATCCGGCGTATCCGGATCTCCCCTGCGACCCTGAACCTTTCCGGGAGGCTGATAAACCGAAAGGTAGGCACTTTTCCCTGGGGGGTGGGTTTATATGGGGGAAAGGACTCGGACGGGCGTCCGCAGTACGCTCCCGGGGGGGAACTGTTTGTTTGTTTGTTTTTGTACCTATGATACCTGGGCTTAGCCCCACCATGTGACTAGGCCGGCGGGAGGGGAGTATCTGTGACGATCCCAGACACCGCTGGGCAAAGTCCAGGTCCCTCTCTCGGTAACATGGTAGCGTATTCAGTAGTAATGGTGAAAGCCATGGCGAACCCTCACTCGAACGGTTACTCGTCACACGTTACACGAGTAATATCAGGTCGAAAGTCTGATATTGCGGTGACCCATCAAACGCTGACAGGAGGAGTCTTGTTAACATGGGTACCCAGGGGGAGGAGGATAGCCCCACCGGTTCGCCGGTGCCTCTCCTCATGATGTTGGACTCTGGGGGGCATGGTACTAGATGGTGGGCCAATGGAAAACCATACCGTAATTCGGTAGAGACGGGGGAGTCCTTTACCTATGGGTTGAGGTAATTGTATTCCCTGCTGACTCGGCGGGGAGCGGCGCATTAACCCGCACGGGCACTGACATCCCAGAGCCAGTAGCTTGTTTTATCAAGTGGCCCCACCGTGGCTTAGTTATAACGATAGGTAGGATAACTTAGCACGCTGATCCGGCGTATCCGGATCTCCTCTGCGACCCTAAACCTTTTCGGGAGATTGATAAACCGAAAGGTAGGCACCTTCTCCTGGGGGGTGGGTTTACATGGGGAAAGGACTCGGACGGGCGTCCGCAGTACGCTCCCGGGGGGGAATTTGTTTGTACCTATGATACCTGGGCCTAGCCCCACCATGTGACTAGGCCGGCGGGAGGGGAGTATCTGTGACGATCCCAGACACCGCTGGGCAAGGTCCAGGTCCCTCTCTCGGTAACATGGTAGCGTATTCAGTAGTCATGGTGAAAGCCATGGCGAACCCTCACTCGAACGGTTACTCGTCACACGTTACACGAGTAACATCAGGTCGAAAGTCTGATATGGCGGTGACCCATCAAACGCTGACAGGAGGAGTCTTGTTAACATGGGTACGCAGGGGGAGGAGGATAGCCCCACTGGTTCGCCGGTGCCTCTCCTCATGATGTTGGACTCTGGGGGGCGTGGTACTAGATGGTGGGCCAATGGAAAACCATACCGTAATTCGGTAGAGACGGGAAAGTCCTTCACCTATGAGTTGAGGTGATTGTATTCCCTGCTGACTCGGCGGGGAGCGGCGCAATAACCCGCTCGGGCACGACATCCTAGAGCCAGTAGCCTGTCTCATCAGGTGGCCCTACTGTGGCTCAGTTATTACCGTAGCTAGGATTACCTAGCGCGTTGATCTGGCGAATCCGGATCCTTCTGCGTCCCCGAACCTCTTTGGGGGAGGTAAGTCTCAAGATAGGGACTCTCCTGGGAAGGGGTGCGTAGGTAGAGAGGTGCTCGGATGGAATCGGGGTGGCCGAAGTACAGAATGAGATCTCCTAGCCAGAATGAATGCAAAAAACCCGATGGCGCGGCCAGTCGAGAAAGTAGATTTTAGAATTTATTTATTCTAAAATTGCCATTCCATTAATCAAGCTATTGAATCAAATGGGACATATGTTCATTGGAAAACACGAGCAGCATTTTTATTTTCGTATAATAGAAGTTTAGGAACAAAAGTAGAGAAATGATCCAAATCTCGCTAAGGCTTGTAAGTCGAAATTCCGACTTGTAATCGAAATCATCATTTTTTTTGAGCAAATCTGGTCTCTCGATTTTTTTCGTTTGACGTAAGGTTTCCGCATAAAAAATAAAATTCACTCATTCGTTGTTATGAACGTCGGTATAATCAAGGATTAAAAACGTATCTAGTTGCTAGGAAGCAGTTTCTGTTTTGTAAACATAAACAGTTTTGACAGTTGTCTACCTAGTCTAGTTGTCACGAATTAAATTCATCAAAATTAACAATATTATTAAAAAAGCTGGTCCATTTTACGAATTCTAAGTTTGCAGATATGCATTACATGTATGGGCTTGCTGATGGTAACGCACTGAAAGCCAGGCGGTTGTATGAAGACCGCTTTCCAAATAAAAATATTCCGGATGCATGAATATTCTCAAACAATCATAGAATGTTGTTCGAAAAGGGATGTTTTGAACCAGACAATCATCTGCAAGGAGTAAAACGTACTTTGAGAACACCAGAAATTGCGGTTTTAAATTCAATTGAGGAAGATCCCGGATTGAGTACACGAAAAATTGGGAACAATTTGAATATCTCACATATTCTTGTTTGGAAATTTCTCCATGATTTTTTATTATATCCCTCCCATAACCAACGGGTTCTGGCGCTACTACCTCGTGACTTACGGATGAACTTTTGCCAATGGTTTCTTCAAAAAGTGTAAGAAAATCCATTATTTGATACTGAAATTCTATTCACCGATAAAGCCAATTTTTCCAGCGACGCCAACCAAATTTTTGGAATTATTAGCAGTTTTCCGTTAACGTGTGGGCTGGAATATGCGGCGATTATTCAATTGGACCCTATATTCTTCATGCGAGGTTGAATTACCGGCAGTTTGTCGAAGAAGAATTGCCAGCTTTGATGGAAGATGTTGCCAATTTAGTGAGAAATCGACTGTGGTTTATGCACGATGAGGCGCCACGTACTTCAGTGCTCTGGCGCGCCAATATTCAAACCAAAATTACAATTATCGCTGGATAGGTCGTGGAGGACCACAGGCGTGGCCACCTAGGTCTACGAACCTCAATAGTTGAGATCATTTCCTATGGGGTCACCTTCAAACATTGGTTTACAGCACACCAATTCATACTGAAGAGTAGTTGAGAAATCGCATAATAGTTTCTTGCGAAATTATTAGAAAACAGACCCCGCATTGTCCAAAGAGTACGCGAGTCCATGAAAAAAAAAAAAAGAAAAGGCTTGCATATTTGCAGGAGGTTCACATTTTGAACATCTTAGTTATTTATTTATTTTTGCGTTCAGGGTAATTTTGAGCATTCCAAAATGTATTTAGATTACTTTAATTTTATGTTTCTTGACATTGTTTTTTGGGTAACCTTCCACAGAAAATGAAAATGTAATCAGGAAAATCTATACAAGTTTAGAATGGGCAAACAAATCAGTTCACCCCGATAAGTTACTGCGTTCACCAAATTATATTTTCTAAAGAGAATGATTCAATTAGTCAGTAACTTGCCGTATTATGAATTTGCCTATCAAACAGATAGTAAGAATTCAAAACATACTTATATAGATTTTGATTGACGTTTCGGGGACTATATCTGACCTCGTTCTCAAAATCTCCTAAATCTCCTTCAATAGTTTGAATAATTTGTTTTTTTCTCTTGTATAGATTTTCCTGATTATATTTTCATTTTCAGACTGTGGAAGGTTACTCAAAAAACCATGTCGAGAAACGTTGTTCCTCCACAAAAAACCACATTCATTCAACATTCAATTTTATGATTTTACAGTTTGAAAATTATTGTCTTAAATATTTTTTTTGTTTATAGTTACATACATTGTTTTTTCTCGTACGTGGTCCAGCGCGATGCAAATGAAATAATTAAAAAAAATTATGCGAAAACCGTACGCCAAACGAAAATAAATCAGGAAACTAGATTTGCTAAAAATATTTTTTTACTTTGAGAAAAAGCAGTGGCGTATCACTTTTATCTTTAAAATGATTGAGTGCAAATCCCGCACGAACGCCCTGGCAAGAATAAAAAATTATATTGTACAGCAGAAAATGCCTTTTGATGCAAAGAAGATCCGTACTAAGTTCCACAAAAATATCCAGGGTCATACCAAAGCTATCATTAAAAACAGATTTTTTTCTTAAAACTTCAGCAACCTGTAGTTAAAAGTTAAGACCTTCAAGACATATGTTCACGTCAAGTTTTTTCTCAAAATGGACCCAAAAATAACCTCCTCAAATATTAGCGTGTTATTGAGAGGGCACCCTGTATATTTTTCCGTACGTTATTCCGTTGCGTATTTTTCCAGAATTATACGATGTCTTTCAACGTTGAGGTCATCAAACGAATTCAGCATACTTATTCCAATAGGCGACAATAAAACGAGTTTTGTTAGTTTTTTTATTTATTGCTCACTTCATTACCTCTCTTCTACGTGTATTAATGAATTAAAATGAGATAAATTTTTTTTGTGTAATTGTGAAAAAATGAATTAAAATAATATAATAATTGATGCTGAATACCAATTGTTTATCTGAGATAGATCAAGAGGCCATCAGTTATCAGTATTTAGCTACGATACACTATAGCACTTTCGTATCCAGACTTGATCTTTTGATATATTGTGTCGAAGAAAAATGTTTGGACTCATTTTCCTCACACTGCTCGCGAAATTGAATTCGCTAAGGATTGGTGGACGATATCTGGAGCGATAGGAGCAATAGACTGTACCCACATTATAATAATAAAACCAAAAATTCAGGGGAAAGAATATTTCAACCTTAAAGGATTTAATAGTATCAATGTGCAGGCTACATGCAGTTCTGAAGGAATTTTCACGTCCCAGTATTCACTACTAGGTTATACTTTTAATCTAAGTAAACACTTCCCATCGAAGATTTTACTTGATGTAAAATATTACACTCTACAAAATACTGGGAAGTAAAATATCTTACAAGCCAATAGTCTTTTCAATCATACCACCCAAGGTTATTACTGAATATTTTGAAATGTGTTCCACTGTGTTTAGCATATAACAATCCCAAAAATAGATACCATTCAATAGGACGAGCATTCCATTAAAAATGGCTACGATGATTTTGGATCGATGGATTTGGACCAGAGTGGGATAGCAGATAAAATTTCGTTAAAACGTTCTGCTCCAACTAAGGTGAGCTTGAAACTCATCCTACCGGAACAATCCAGGTTATGGAAAGGTCATTCAACGACCTCCCAGGTGCCCGAGTTGTCCACGAAGTGAATGAGGTCTTTCATTGGCGACCAAACATAGTTGTGGTGCTGCCCATATGTTAGAAGCTCGCATGCCTTTGTATATTTTTAAAACTTTAGTCTCGTACCTAACAGGATGGACTCTCAGGTTTATAGTAATTAATGATGGTTTGGCATAATATCTGGTTGGAGCAGGATTTTCTTTGTCACCAGTCTTGTACTTTCTGTTAACGTGTTACTCTCCGACCGCACGTTCGTGTGATGAAGCTGTTGAAGGTTATGTTTTGTTTGTTGCTGCGTATTCATTTTGTGAACAAGTTATCGATAAATCAGTTGATCCGTGTTGATTTTGTCGTTTAATAAATAATTACACAATATTTATGAGGTGTGAATTGTGCTAAAAAAGTTGTGATAATAGGTGGAATAATATACAGGTGAATTCAGTTCTCAAGGAAAAAAACACGAAATTTCTATATTACGATTTTTCATATAGAAAATTGTGTTCTGCTCTCATAAGTCTCTCAGAAGTGGCATGATTTTTCATCTGGAACTAAATTCCAATACCACTACACCCAATCAGCAGGACTGAGGTTGAATAAATGAGATTTATTCAGATACTTACAAACAATTACTTTGATCAGTATGATTCATTATTGATTCATCTAGGTTTGGAGGGAATCATTTCCTCAAGAGATCGCATCAGAGTTTTGCACATTGTGAGATATTTTCGCTCAAGAATACGCCACTGCATAACAATGGAAATTACCCTTCCAATGGTATCAACAGCAAATAATCACTAGGGATCGACTATTCGTTTTTTTTCTGTCAATTGTAAACTCACCTGCGAATCATCATGTGAGAAAACGGCGTCAAAAGCGAACATTTTTGGTGCCGCAACTCCCACCCTCCTGTCTTCTGGAGCAGCCGATCCATTGCATACGGATGGATCGGTCAACGTGACTTGTTTCTTCCGCTTGTCGAGACTGAAAAAACCGTTCGAACTGCCAACAGTCCCACTCGAGCCTGACGACGGATTCGATATCCTCAGCATTACTTTGACCTAAAAAAAAACAAAAATAAAAATATACATACATACTTTTATACATCTCAAAGCCAACGTTCTCAATACAGTAATGATTTGTATGCTAGAACGTAAATAACATATATTGTGTTCGCGGTAGGTTTATGTATTCAAGTCAATTTATGTATTCAACAATAATACCTACTATTCCAAAAGTTATTGTGTATATCGCAGATATACTCTGACATGATTATCACATGGTGCAGTGAAATGAAAAACAAAATTTTGTGAGCAGTTCAAGGACAATATATAAATATATATATATATATATATATATATATATATATATATATATATATAATGTATTCTCCATTTCGCAATGACAATATATCAAACAAAATTATTCATGACTAGCACTGTATAACAAAAGTACTTGATGAAGTACCTGTGAAGCGCCATGTCGGAGATCTCTTTATAAAGGAATCTTTCGCTTAATTATCAGTTACGAATCGATATTCGACTCGCAGCATAAGTGATAAAACTCGTCTGCATTCTTTAGAAGTTACATTTTGCTAAAAATCCCTAAATACTCATATTAAACCTCAGTCCATAATAGACTCTTCAGTCACTGGATATCACGCCCTGTTCTGAAGCCTGAACATGTACATAGATCATAGAGTTGAGCCCAGAAAAAAATTAGAAATCCTGACGCATGAACTTTAGATTATGAATATTTAGTTTTGAAATGTATCCAAAGTATATCGATGGTTGTTTCGATTACTAATTTTTAAATCGTGTGCGGTCATCAGGAACGAAGTTCCTCACGCTTTTTCTCAAACTCCGAATATAACTCAATATGAAGATTCATCATCACGTAAGCTAAAAGCGTTATGCTCCTTCCATGCGACTTTCTCTCTCTCTCTCTTCTCTCTATGCGACTTTCTCTCTATCTCTTCTCTCTCTTTCTCTCTCTCTCTTCTCGCTCTTTCTCTCTCTCTCTCTCTCTCTCTGTGTGATCTGTATGATTATATTTTTTGATTTTCTATGATTTTTTGAATGCAAATAATGTAAAGTATGGAATCAAATAAAAAAAAATCATTTAATATATCATTTATTGAAAATTAGATATAAAATAGTGAATTATAAATAATATCGAGGTAGCAGAATATGTTGTCATCAATCTTATTTATCCAGCATTTTGTATTTTATATTTTTTCTTTTGAAACTTGACGTTTTCTATTCCATCACATCTAATTGTCATTATACCATGCAATACTATAACTATATATGCTTTTTCCAAACTCCTCCGCCACAGTAAAAAGTATTTCATTCCTGATACAACTATTCGTTATATTATATAAAATTGAAGTGCCACATATTCAATGTGAACCATTAATCCAACTTCAGCATACAGAAAACATGAGAATTTATGTCCAAATAATTAATGAACAAAAACCCTCTTAAAGTCAAGCTTTTATTCAAATGCACTAAAAAGTAAAAAATAATTGCTTTTGAATCTATAACTCACGGAATTATCTACGCTGCACATCCAAATCAATTATTGTTCACTTTTTAGCGCATTTGAATAAAAATTTGTCATTTAAAAGTTTTTTTTTTAATATTTACTTTTTAGTGAGTATGCCTTAATCTATGCATATTTGTTAATGCATCGTCATTACAAGGCCTTTTTCCTGTAAGTTCTGAGCTATCTAGTTCTTTAATGAGGAGACCAACTGAAGATTAACTCGTCCGCCATCCTGGAACTGCCATCTCAAAATTATGAATTCTGACGGAAAATCAATAAGCTCTGACTAAATACATAACCCCCCAAAAACCCCCCAATTTTGAATAGAAACTGTCCATTATCACAAAACTTGTCCACCATCTTGGAGCCGCCATCTTGAATTCATGATTTTTGACAATGAATTCATAATCTCCGACCCCAAAACCTCCACATACCAATTTTGAATAGAATCGGACCATAATCACAGAGCTCGTTCGCCATATTGGAGCCGCCATTTCAATTTTATTATTGTTCACATGAGATTCATGATCTTCGACCCCGAAAACCCCCACATACCAATTTTGAATCGAATCGGACCATAATTAGAAAACTCGTTCGCCATGTTGGAACTGTCATTTAGATTGTATGAATTTTGGCAACAAATTCATAATCTTCGTCCGCGAATACCCCCACATGCCAATTTTAAATCGAATCGGACCATAATTACAAAACTAGTCTGCCATCTTGGAGCCGCCATTTTGAATATGTGAATTTCGAATGAAAATCCATGATCTCCGACCCCAAAAATCCTCACATACCAATTAAAATAAAAGCTCAAATTCAAATTCAAAAATCTTTATTGGTCTATTTAAATACATTTCACTTAGCCTAATATGTACAACTTAAATGTTAATATGTTCCTTCCAGCTTGCAAATCCAACATGGATAAGGCGAAGGGAAGGGGGTCTGCACTGTTTGCAGTATTGTAGGCACATGCTAGGTTAAATGATTAAAATAATATACTACTTGTTAATGTTTGTTCCAACGGGAACGGTAATTGAGATTGATTATGCTATGTTTTCAAGAGCTGTGGTTATCTTACAGGAAAAGGGTGAGTACGAGGTGCGAACACCCCGCAAAACACCAAAAAACCTGTTTGAAATAATTTAGGGATGGGGTGCTTGAGTGTATATGTTCAAGCAAAATGAAAGCTTGTAGAAAGGATATAATCATCTAAACACATGTTATATAGAAATATGAAAAAAACAAAAATAACTTCCACTCGATAATATCTGACTTTGTACACAGTTTATGTAAAATTGTTCGTTTGATTTGTGTTATGTTGGGTGCCAACTAGCTCAGTCTTTGGTTTTTTAATAATTAAATAACGCACACTGCCACTTTGTACTCATAATATTTTAATATTGGTAATTTCGGAAGATACAATGCTTTGTTGTGGTTCAGACACCCATTACCACAATATCCCTCGGATAGGTTAGATGCTTCTTCTTTTTAACCGACGAAACCAAAAAGGAGGAGGTTCTCTATTCGACCCGTATATTTTATGTTTTTCCATTATATTTTTTTATGTATGATCACGCATAACTTTTTACTGAGGCGTCCAATTCCGATAATTCTTTTTTCAGTGGATAGGGTGTACTCTGAATTTGGTCCCATTTGAATTTAAAAGATGAAATCCACCCCTAAGGGTAGCGAAATGAAAAATATTGATCACTCACCCTCTGAATTCTGGTCCGTTAACCGATTCTATCAGGCATAACTTTGTACTGGGTTCTTCGATTTGGATGATTCTTTTTTTAATACATCGGGTATACCTTATATTTGGATTCCGGAAGGAATAAGCCACCCTTACGGGTAGAAAAATAGGGGATAATTGATTTTTCACTAGTAAACATTGGCACACACATACGTAGTTGACAATGACAGATCGCTACTGACATTATTCCTGTTCCGTCAAAATCAGTATGTTTTATGAGAGGATGGAATGATATACAAAGTAATGAAATGAACTAACCAGAACAACGAAAATAATTTATATTACAACAAATAGTAAAAGTAGATAATAATATCATTTAACTGGTAATAGTTGAAGTAAGGTGGGTAAGTTAGTATTTTGGAAGTAATCAAAAAACAAGTAGGTAGTAATTGGACGATTTTAGCCACAGAAAAATTGAAAAATAAAAACTTTTTAACAAAAAATTAAACAGACAAAATACGGAACTGAAAAGTAAAAAATAAAAACTTTTGAACAAAAAATTAAACCGACGAAAAAATCAACTGAATAGCAAAAAATAAAATAAACCTTCTTAGTCTAAATGATAATTGAGCTCCTAAACTAATGTAAGTAACTGATTCTGAGTCGGCGCCAAACAAACAAGCAATTGAATTAGGTGAAGCGTAAAATGATGGCAGCGAGATGCACGGCTGCGTTTTGATGACTTCTTTCATAGATAATGATCTTCGATAATTGTTTGTTTGACGCCGACTCAAAATCAGTTACTTACATTAGTTTAGGAGCTCAATTATCATTTAGACTAAGAAGGTTTATTTTATGTTTTGCTTTTCAGTTGATTTTTTCGTCGGTTTAATGTTTTGTTAAAAAGTTTTTATTAACAATTCTCGCGCGCAATTTTTTCCAGGGTTGCCAGTTACACTATATTGTATTCGCATAGATATCCGCTCATGTATCATTTTGAATTTTCCGTAAGCAGAACAGCAGTTCGGAAGGTTTCGTACACCTTCGGAATCATATGAGCAAGGGCTAGACGCTTGTCACAAAGACTCGTATATAATAGAAAGAGACAGAGAGATAAACACACAGAGAGAGAGAGAGAGAGAGAAGAAAGACGCATTTAGGAAGCATAACGCTTTTTTCCTACTTGACGATTTCTACCAGTCAACACCTACCGCTAGCTGCGTAAAGGAACTTCGTTTCAAAAACCTTTTCATATGAATGGAGACCCAAAAGAGTTGTCTTTCCCGGTACAACACCTATGACATATTGAAAAGGTCTGTATCGATTCCACCACATCTCTAAATTTTGTTACCTGGTATTCTGAAAAAATCACTAACGCCTGAATGCACCGTTTGTCAATTCTAATTCTAGTTCTTCAATCCCGTTTCTGTAATCTTTGGCCCGTAGCTATGCACCGTCAGCAGATTGAATAATCCGGATTGGAAATCTGACAACGTTCGAGGATATCTAGGTCATCATCAATGAATAATTCATCCTTCATTTTATCCCGAAATAATGAAAACATTGAAAAAAACTTCAACACTCAAAAAATCGGTGGAAAAAAATAGACGTCGTTCGCTAAACCACGCTCCTTTGACCGATTGGAAAATCTGAAGCTTAAATCAGATTTTTCTTGCGGTGCATAATAAACAATAATCTAATGCAGGTTTCCGCAACTAATCCGCGAAATTAGCTTACGGTGCATACAAGCGTAAGAAGTAGAAACTCACATTTTGGGAGGGACACATATACTGGGTAAAGCTTTCCTCGAAAACATGAAGTGTATAGAAATCTTATTTTTGGAATATTCACTCTTGTTTGAAATAAAAAAATAAAAAAAAATCATCGCAAAAAATCGAAAAAAAATTGGAATCTCGACCCGTACTGAAAAGGCTAACAGTTCATCTGAGTAAGAGAGTATTGCTCATATTGGAAAAATATTCCCAATGACATTATGAGAAACAAATTTAATTAGCTCCATATCTAGTTTTTACAACTCAAATGGAATATGAATTACCAATTACGCGAATTACCCAGTTTCCATATCTAACTGAATTCACACAAAGGGTTACAATTCTGCAACGTTCTTTGAAGTATATCCCTTCATTAGCTTTCCATGTAAATGGAAATAAACGGTACACTAAACACTAACACATTTGCATTAAAGTTTATGTGGGTACACTTTTTACGACCCTACGAGCTATAGTTTGATATGGCATCGCATGATTGTCAGGGAGTAAAGCTAGCTCGTTTAATGATCCATTATGTAATGAACTCTGAAATTCAACAGGCGATGTGATCTACATAAAGCCATTCAGATAGGGACAACTGCACTGGGTGTCTTGGTTTTCACTTTACCAGCGATCTTTTGGACTGTGATCCGGAATTGAATTCGTTACAGGTGCTTGAATTTGTATTTAATAGCGTATATTTTGAAAAACATATAATAATACTTTTGTCGAAATATTGTCAAGTATGAAAAATATTACCAAATAGAAATATACCAATCATTTCTTTTTCAAAATTCAAAATTAATTTACCAGATTTGAAAATAAAATTCAAACATAATTGAACCCAAAGAGGAAAAATCCGTAGTTCATTTATTCTACAGTAATTCATCATCTAGTATAACATTTATTGAAATACAGTATATCCTGCAAATTCAAAATTCAACGCCAGTCATTAACCAGGGATTGGGTTTCAGTCCGGTATTGCATTCATCAATAGCAAGAAAGGTGATTCTGCAAGTCAGCGATATTTTTCCTATAAATGAAAGTGTTTGTTTTTAATCGGGCTCTTTGGTTTTATGCTGATGGTCCACGGTGACATATCTCCTTCCCTTGGTTTTCATTATAATGTGAGTGTTACTTTTATTTGTTTTTTGGTACATACCCCCATTGTTCACTTCAGTTGGTAATTTTTGTATTCATCATTGTTATTTTCGTTTTCTTATAAATTCAATGATCCACAAAAGTTTTTACTGCACTTAGTATTTTTTGTTTTCACCATCATGTATGTTTTTGTCTCCTTATATTTTTAATAAACACAATAGCTTTCACTTCACTCTTTTATTTCACTATACCAGGGTGGTCACAATCACAGATGTAAAATGTTTTAACCTCTCGCAAGCGAAGCAAGATAATTAGTGGGCACCCTAAACAGTTAGGGGGCCAGGGTTTCACAGGGTCTCCCAAAGTAGGGCGTGACAATATTTGTAGCAAAAAAAAGCAAGGGGTAATTTTGGTATATGGTGAAATAATTCAGACCAAAATTGAGCACTGTCAGTTGTCAAACACCTGATGGGGTACAGAAAAAGCTATTTTCCATTAGACTATTCATTAGCATTGTTGTGATTATAGGCTCATTATCATTATTGTAAAATGAGTGCAAGAAGGGTTGAAACGGGGAACATTCAATTTGATATTTTATGAACATCCTGTTCATGATTTCAAATAAATAAATGTCTAGGGTTGTTATAAACAGGGAGAATCCAGTTTTAAAATATGTTGATATTATGATAAAAAACTTAAATAATTTTCTTTTTCAGATATGTTGAGTTATAAACTGAAGTGTAAGATTTCCTAGCAAAAGAGGTATTGTATATTTTTCAGTGAATCCAATACCAGAAAAAACAAAGCGACAATAGCGCTTGGGCCATACACGATAGCAAATGTAGGGTGTTCGTGCGTTGATAGGCGACGCGACGACCGAAATTGTAGAAAAACGCCATTTGGAACTTCGAATAAAACAACGATGTGTTAGGCCTTGGTTTCCTCCAAAAGTCACAGTCGCTGACGACTGCGACCGGGCAGCCGCGACCAGGTTGTCACGACCCTACCTATTTTCCCCGGGCTCGCCAGTCGCCATTCTGTTAGCTGGCCATTTTATAAACAGCTGTTTTTTTTTGTTTGCGAGTTTAAGTCTTTCAATCAGTGTGAATATCTCTAAAAAGTCGATTAATCTGAGTTTGCTTAATTATCAAGCAAGTACTGCAAAATCACAAAAAAACAATTTTAAACTACAGACTATCTCGAGCAAGAAGGAAATTTTGTGCCATGTCATTCGAATTTTCTTTACTCCAATTAACGTCAAACCATCGACTGTTAACCTAGTTATTTGTGCTTGTTGGTGTCTACACAACATATTGCGCGAAAAATACAGGGTGTTAGTGAATGAGTGCGACAAACATCAGGGGGTGATATAACTTTTGTCTGCAAATGCTTCGTTTTCCGAGATATGGGGTATTAAAGTTTTTCTCAAAAACTGAACCGGTGTGTTTCAAGCGGTAGATATTGCGCATTTCTTGACATGCAATTAAGGATTTTATGTTCATCATTGCGCATTTTTTGACATGCTATTAAGGATTTTATGTTCATCATTGGCGCGCATACGGGTAATGACCACAATTTTTTCCAAGAAAAAATGGTACACCACTGAGATATTTCAAATAAAAAAATATTTTTGAATTCCCCGTTTAGTTTGTGACAAAAAATCTCCCTTGCCCTTTTTTCGTATAGGGCGCCGTTTTATGCAAAAAAATAAAACATCTTAATGCGTATTTTTCATTTCTTTAATACATTATCAAGAACTACGACAAATGTTCAAAATGACCTTCCTCAGACGTGATACAAGATTCAACTCTTCGCTTCATTGATTGTCATATTCGCGCAAATATTCCTGGTGTATTTCTTATGGTCTCACAGGCGGCTATCATTCGATTCCTCAGGTCTTCAACATTTTCGACGGGAGTGGAATAAACTGATGACTTAAGAAAACTCCAAATGCAAAAATCTAGAGGATTTTAATCCGGAGATCGAGCAGGCCAATGTTCCGTACCTCCCCTACCTATCCAACCATTTGGATATACTGTATCTAAGTGATTACGTACAATAATGCTAAAATGGACTGGTGCACCATCATGCATGAACAAGAAGTGTTGTCTCAGCTTCTTCAAGAAGAACAGGTAACTCTTTCTGTATGAGATTAGGGTAAGAGTCGCCTGTTAGTCGTTGTGGGAGGAAATATGGACCGATTAAATGATCATCAAGTACCCCAAGCCATACATTTACTGAAAACTGATGCTGAAAATGAGCTTAAAAAATTCCATGTGGATTTTCCCTAGCCCAGAGGTGATTGTTATGAAAATTCCGTATACACTGTCGTCCAAAACTAGCCTCGTCAGTAAACAAAACGCCATTTAAAATATTTATAATTTGAGTGATTTGATGAATAATCCAATGGCAAAAAACTAGGCGCGGAAAAAAGTCTCTAGGTAGTAAAGCTTGCACACGTTGAATATGAAACGGATACAATTGCTGTTCCTTGAGAATGTTAAATACAGTGAAGTTGCTTTATTCAGTATGTTGGCAATTTTTCGAGAACTTGTTTCAGGTTACTCCGAAATTAACTCGAGAACTGCTTCTTCTGGTTGCACAGTTCGTACTTTTCGAGGGCGCCCGCAGTCAGCCGTTTGTTTCTTAAATGTACTATTTTCGCGCTAACGTTGGTGACGACGATATTGTTAGACCAGGGTCGATACATTTTGAAACCAAAAAAAATTATAGTAGAATTAAACTCATTGGAAAAGGAAGAGAATATAACAAAAATGAAAGGAAAAATAATTTACGGGCGATCTGAGGTCATAAAGTGGAAGGGAGTGGGTTTTTAAGGGTAAAAAACGGTTTATCTCGATTTCCGGCAAAACTACAAGTCCTATAGAAAAAAAGTGATTGGCAAAGTTGTAGGTAATGAAAAGATCTACAACTTTGGTCCCAACACTGTTTTCACATAATCTTAAAATTTATGTGAAAAATTCAAATAACCAAGTTTTTGGTTTTTTTATTTTACCTTTTACAAAAAAAATTTTTTCACGAAACTTGGTGAAAACTCACTTTTTTATGTCCCCAACAATTTTTTCTATTTAAAATATTAATTTTTCCACCTTATTTCGACTTGATATCGAAAAAGCACCCTAGTTTTCAATCAGGAATTCTCCCATCAAAATATCAGGTTTTTAAAAAAAGTCGGTGGGCTTTTTGTTCGTTGAAATCTCTAATTTCTGATAGTGTAAAAAAAATATACATTACTATGGTAAATGTTCTCAGAAAATGCAAAGAAATAACAGGTAGGGCCCAGACCCTTCTAGCCGCTTCCCCACTTCTCTATGAAATACCTTTTGATGGGCTAAAATTTCCCGTAGGTCTCTCAGGTATATAAGTTATCTTGACATAGCAATGAATATGCATCTACGCATATAATTTAAAGAAGATTCTACAACTTTCTCAAAATATTGTAGATGTCTTATTAAATTCGGATTCGAGTTTTTTTCGTTTCTTTGCATTTTCTGTCAAAGTAATGTACTTTTTTTTCATACAATCAGAAAAAAGAGATTTCAACGAACAAAAAGCCCACCGACTTTTTTAAAAAAGCTGATATTTTGACGGGAGAATTTTCGATTGAAAATTAGGTTGCTTTTTCGATATTGAGTCAAAATAAGGTGAAAAAATAAATATTTCAAATCAAAAAATTGTTATATTCTCTTCCTTTTCCAATGGGTTTCATCCTACTATTATTTTTTTTTACTTTTTACCATTTTCAAAGGCTTCAGCACTGGTCTATGTGTGATGGGGTACCCTACGTCATGGATACAACTCAGCGTATAATCGTCGAGCCTGCAGACCATTTCCATAACTTCGACCATAGACAAAATGCATGTCTGACAATTCCGCGTTTGTATAATTTTCCATTCTTTTCGATAAAAGGAAAATTAATTACTTATTATCATTAATGTTATACCAAACTAAAAGCTGAAAAATGAAGAAACGCTAATTTGACATTTTGTTGAAATATTCGTATCTAACAGAATGTTGACAGTGGCCTACTAGCATCGCTACTAGATAATGTATTAAAGTAATGACAAATACGCGTTAAGATGTTTTATTTTTTTGTATAAAAACAGCGCCCCATACGAAAAAAGGCAAGATAGATTTTTTGTCTCAAATTGAACGAAGAATTCAAAAATGATTTTAATTTTCTTTGAAAAATTTGTGATCATTACCCGTATGCGCGCCAATGATGAACATAAAATTCTTAATTGCCTGTCAAAAAATGCGCAATAACTACCTCTTAAAACTCACCGAATTCCATTCGCATATTTCGACCGGTTTCAGAGCAATAAATAAATAGTCAGTTTAAAGAAAAACTTTAACACTCGGAAAACGAAGCATTTGCGGACGAAAGTTATATAGCAAACTGTCATTATTGTTTCATTCAGAATCACCCCCTGAAGTTTGTCGCACCTATTCACTAACACCCTGTATGTTCTGAACAATCCAAGAAGATAAGGTACAGAAGACACTAGTTACCCAATGACCACTGAAAATATGATCCCTTTGGCAGATACAGGGGGTTTCCATCGTGCCGAAGGTTTTCAGGTACGAAGTAGGTTCACAGACTACTTCTCTAATGAAGTCACTGTAACTTGGCATGGTGGAAGATTTCGATACTGTTTCTATTTTAATTTGTTCGCTCTATGTACTTCTGTTTGTAACAATATATTTGCCAAAGGAATTTACCAACTGTATTTTTTTTTTATTTTAGACATAATACATACAATACGCTTTAGCCCAATAACAGTAGTATATAATAATAATTATAACAATTCGAAGTGAATATAATAATAGTAAATCAGGAGTGAATCATATTAATGGTACCAAAAAATAACAAAATCATAACAAAAAGATGCCTAGCGATAGGTCATTCAAGAGAGTGGAGGTTAGATCAAATCGAAAAGGTGATAGCTTAGAATGAAGTATAAATGCACGAAGGAGATACAAGAAAAAAATTGAAAGTGTATATATGCCAAAGCTGATTTGGAATAAGTCTATACAGTTGCTTTCTAAATTGATTGAAGTTAGAAAAGAAGATGTCTACAGAGGGTACATTGTTGAGGGTTCTACACATAGTTGGGATTTGACTATTGTAGTGATGCTGTGAATTTGTCATGTCGATTCGAAAAGACAAGTGTGACCTTGACGGAATACGTGGAGTATTGGAATTTAATAGTGATAATAGAGATGCTGAGTCGACTTGATTATTTATCAGTTTGTATACAAATATGATATTTGCCATTCCTCTTCGTTTTCTCAGGCTAACAAAATTAAATTCTTCCAATAGTAGATCGTATTTGTAGTGATGAATGGGATAAGTGTGGTGTTGCTTGTAGAATAGAAATTTAAGAAAATTCTTATGAACTGATTCAATGGCTGTTATGTATTTGACGTGGCACTACACTACAATATTCAAGTTTGCTTCGAACTAAACAGTAGTAGATAGAGGAAATAGCCCTGAGATTTAAGAATTATTTACAGTTGCGTATTAGTAAACCCAGAGGTCTTCTAGAATTGTTTATTATTTTTTGATTGATTAAACGTTAGTTTGGTATCAAAGATAACACCTAAGTCTTTGCATTCATTCACTCGTCTTAGGATACCATCATCGATTCTAGAGTCATATATAACGGGAGGAACTTTTCTGGAATAGCTCATAATTTTGCATAATCAACATTCAAATTTGACTTATTCGCCGAGCACCAGTCCGATAAGAGATTTGAATCGTGCTGGAGACGAAAGCAATCGGTAGTGTCTGAGATTTCGGTATAGATTTTCATATCATCAGCAGAAAGTAGTTTGTCCGACTGAAAAGAAGTACATATTTCATCGATGAATATTAGGAATAGGAGTGGCCCTAAGTTCGATCCCTGTGGTACTCCTGAAAGATTTCACATCTTCATATTCAACAAATCTCCCAGTTTTAACAATAGCTGTTTGTGGGATATTTTATCAAACGCTTTACTGAAATCAATATTATACAACATCAATTTCTAAACGATTATCAAGGGAATTAGATATGAACTGCATGAAAGTGCAAAGGTTAAATACAGTGCTACGTGATTTGATAAAATTATGTTGGAAATCTGACAGGGATCTACTCACATGTACATAGATGGGATCGAAAAGAATGATTTCGAGTAATTTTGAGAAACCAGAAATTGAGGCTATTGGTCTATAGTTACGAATGTCTCCCATTTTTCCTCATTTGACGACAGGACAAATACGGTATTATAAATAAAAAGTAGAGGCCTACATAGCACTTTCACCTGGGATTTAATTAATCTAACCGGGACATTATCAGGTCCGCATGTCAATTTGTTTTTTAGCTTTTTTGCCGCCGTTAGAATGAGTTCCTCGCTGATTTTATTAATATGTAAATAATGACTTGAACTGATATAGCATTCGGGAAAGGTACTTTCCTTTGAGAGAAGAGAAGACATATGCATTGCTGAAGTGCTCAGCAAAGGTGTTGACAATAGATTGGGATAATGTTAGCTTTTCATCATTGATTTTTTGGTGTTGTGATGAATGACCAAAACTCACGGGGGTTACTAGTAAGACTATTTTCTGATTTTTTAATGAACTCTGAGTAAGCAAGGTCTATTTCAGTTTTAATGATATGCCAGAGGTGTTTATATCGTTCCAATTAGAAATTATATTTGCACTTTCTATACATTTTGTGGTAGTGCTTTTTTTCTTATATTATTGATAATGTTTTTGTTGAACCACGTTGGGTAATTGCGAGTATTGTTAACTACTAAAGGGGTGCACTGACAAATTACCAAGGCTTTAGAAAAGCAAAAACGTGACAGAAAATGTGATACATTGCATGTCAAAATGGCAAGAGATTTACTTTTTCCGAATGAATCGCGAATACACTATGATACTACTGCTTTTAACGTGTGACTGTTATTGGAAGAGTACAGTGAACAAAAATACCAGAATGAACATAACAAAAATGTCATTTTTCATTTTTCTTTCGAATACCCGACACATTATTTCAACATCAATCAATATCACAATAACATTGAAATAATCAACTCAAGTTACATACATTTTAGTTCTATATCTCAACACCCAACAGCATCTGAAGCAAAAACAAAATCTGTATGTTTGGATGAATCGATGACAGTAGAAAATTTAATATCAGTCTTGGAAATATTTTCGCAGATGCTGTCTTAGATAAAGGTGAAGTAGTGTATCGATGTATCGAGTTCTGTCCTGATTCATCTGATTCTGATCTTTGATGCGCAACGAGAAGTTCAAAGTATACGTTACGGGTTCTCATCACGAGTATACTTTCGGAGATACTGGGTGACTCAAATCAATAGGTAGAATTTGACGAAAGGAAAATTCGATTGAGATGTTGGAAAGTACGCACAGTTTGTACGAGGAACTAACGGCTGGGTCCTTTTCGAGCTTTTAGATTTATCTGACGATAATAATACTTCATTTCCATATGATAATCGGATTAAATTGGAATAGGAAATAATATAAACATATATACAGAAGTCACTTCAGAACAAGAAATAGATATGAAGCACAATAAGGAATCTAGCAATTAAAACTATTTGATTCACTAGTTGGTTGTAAATTAAGTATTCTTTTGTCGAATGAAGACATCTCACAATAGTGAAGAACATTATTTGAGGTTTTTAAATGCTCTTAGGTCATTTTTAATTTGAGAATTGAATCCAACGGTGTTTTTGCAAAATGGCACATGGACATTTTCTGGATTTGGAGTCCACCACTTCACCACTCCACCACTTCACCACGTGCCTAGCTGGCATAATATCTGATGACTTGTACGGGGATTCTAAGAGAATATTTTCCAGAATCTTCAGATGTCCAATCAGATTTCCAACCTTCAAGTTTGATGAATGATGCAGTCTGAAGGTCCTTTTTGCCGCGTCTTTCATTAAACACTTGTGCAGTGGCGAAAGATTCAGCATTACCTCTAGAGCCGCAGTGGGGTACGTGAATATTGCCCCTGTGATTCCCAGTCGTGCTAACCGCTGCACTTTCTGCAGCTTGATTTGTGCCGGGTGTTGTTGGCTTTTTGGCCACCATACGAATGAGGCATAGGTGACCATGGGTTTGATAATCGCTTGGTATAACCAGTATATCATTTCGGCTTCAATATCCATGTCTTGCAAAAAACTCTGCGGCATGTCCAGGTTGCCGCTGTAGCCTTGGAAATAATATTTTAAATATGACTGTTCCATGTTAGTCTCTGGTCGATTATGACGCCCACGTATCTGAGTCCATTGGGGAAGGTTAGCTGCGTTGTATTCAGGGTTGGGGCTTTCAGTTCGTACTCACACGTTTTTGTGAATGGAACCAGCACTGTGTTGCCAGGATGTTCATTAAGTTCCTCTTCTGCGCACCAGCTTCTGATCATATTTGGGGCTATCTGCATGCAATGGGATACTTTCCCGTCATGTTTGCCACTGATAGTGACGACCAGGTCATCGGCGTAACCTTGAGTCGTAATTCCAGATTCATGTGGCTTCACTATCAGATTATCCACGGTCAGTGACCACAGCAAAGGCTTGGGGACAACCTTTTTCCGCAGTCATACTGACCATTTACTTCAATGATTCTGCTTTTCAGCATTGCATGTATCCATATAATCAGTGAGGTGTTTATATACCTTTCCTCTAACAATCTAATGATGTAGTCATGTGAGGTGTTATTGAAAGCACCCTCCATATCTATGAATGCACATAGAGCCATTTCTTTGACCATGTATGTCTTTTCAATCCTTTCAACTAAGCGTTGTAGAACATGAATCGTTGATTTGCCTGTTTGATAGGCGAACTGTTTTTTGTGAAGAGGTTTGTCCAAAAGGATTTCATTTCTTATAAAACAGCCCATAATTTTCTCCATTGTTTTCAGGATAAAGCAGGTGAGACCGATGGAGCGATAGGACTTTGGTTCGTCCGCAGGACGTCTTCCAGTCTTTGGTATGAACAGCATTGCAGCCTCCCTCCAGGCTTTTGGTATGTGACCGAAAATGGAACTAGCCTTGAACAGCCTTTTCAAGAAGGGCTGTATTATTTCAAGACCACTGTTTACAAATATAAGGACTAAGCATAGTTTCTAGGCATCGATAGAATATGCCGAAATTAAGATATATTAGATTAATTCTACGCGACCACGATAGCAACCGCATTAGTATATACAGGGTATGATCGAAACTTTCTATTTCTTGTCATGTAATAAGTGTTTTTACCATATTTTCAAGATCATAATGCAAAATTGACATCTATGAAGGAATGCCTTCTTGCGACCATAATGAAAATTTCAATCCACCCCTATGATTTTTCTAATAACTCTGCTGACCGGAGATTTCCAGCTAATATATTCCATTAAAACGCTGAAATGTAGATCGCACAAAACATATTTCTTATGTCACCATAAAAAATTCCAAATCAGTACCCTTATGAGGGTAGTTTATACCAGCGATTTTTGTTGACCGAAGGTTTCTGGTGACACGGTGGAAAATGATTCCTCAAAAACATTTTATTTGTGCCACCATACAAAAATTCCAATCAGTCCCCTCATGGGGGTAGTTTATACTTGAGATTTTTTGGGAGAACTTTGCTGGCTGGGGGTATCCAATTAATATATTTTGTTGAGACTCTGGAATACAACAATACTCGTGCCACTTATAGGGAAAATTTACATCAGCTACTTTGTAAGGGTGGTTTACACTTGCGATTTTTCGAAAAACTGCTGACCGAGGAAATAAATATTAGAAAATAAACCTCGTAATGAACAATTCAGTCTCATTATTATTATATTTCAAAATTCTATCAAAAACATGACTCCTCATGTTACATATCTAATAGTTCACCATTAGACTTCTTTAATTCGTCCTTAAACGACTTTGAATCTCAGCTTAGGATAATGAATAAATAAGACCCGCAACCATCCACAGTCTTTCTCCTCGAGTCCACAACAACAACTGTTACATTCAATCATTTAATCAATTAATCATTAATATCCTATTGTATACTCAATCTCAATTTACTTTCATTCATCTTAGATTGTCTTAGTATGTAAAACTTGATTCTACCTTCAACTGTATCTTGTATGTATTGGGCTAGTTCCCGTTGAATAAATAAATAAAAATAAAAAATAAATGATTCTATCCAAACAGTACTTTTCCAATATACTGTATGCGCTTTATTACTCTCATATACTTGACTAACAATGCCAGTTGTCAAATGCAAATAACATTTAAATATTTTGTTTTATCATGCCAATCCTCGATGGAAGAGAAATGGGTCAAAATCAGCTTCCTCTTATTAACAATGATATGATTTTTCGAAAAGACTAACTGATCGGGAGTTTTTGGTACAATTATTTTATTGAAACGATTATAGCAAAAATACAAATCAGCTTACGATTTTTCGAAGAACTCTGCTGACCGGAGGTATCTAGGGAAGATATTCCAATGAAACACTGAAGTATGATTACACGAAACATATTATTTGTGCCATCATAGAAAAAATTCACATCAGTCCCCTCATGAATGTGACTATCGTCGTCGAGATTGACCATTGCTTGTTTGAGTTTGAATATTGATAAGATTGAAATTGTACCGGTCAGTTCTGATATAAAATTTATTTTTATGTGTGGACTCTGCCAAAATTATTCAATTGGATGTATATTGGAATTCTATTTTCATTTTATTTTTTGAGTATATCGATCATGAAACTGAAATGTTCATTATTTATTTATTTTCTGATATTTGTGAACTACATCTTTGCAAAGTGAGATTGCTTCTAGAAAATGTGTTTCCCATTTCTTCCGGTCTTCCTGATGATCGTGGAAGCGCGAAATAGATTTTCGTCGACAAACATGTATTGAAGACCTAGTGAATGCGATGCCTCTCTTGCGTCAATGTTACAAGTGATTTCTGGTGAGTACTCATTTTTGGAAAACATTCTTCTTTGCCTCATTCATCTATATGAGTTCTTAATTAGGGCTGGAATAGAAAATCAAATAACTATCTGAACAAAAATGCAAATTTTCAATTTCAGATTTTTACTTTTGAGGTAGGGTCCTTTCAGAATATCTATCAGAAGTAGTTCAATGTCCAGCGTGACTTTAGCCGGGGAAGTAGTTGTTTTCTGTTAGACATTCACATAAAATAACTTCATTTTTATCGTGAATTTTTCAATTTACATAAACATCTTTCTATTCAATATTAATGAGAATGTTTCCCTTTTCAACATTTCTACAAAGTTTGTTGAAGCTTGTTAACCCTCCTATGCTATGCAAATTTTGGTGGAAGAAATAATAATCTTGAATTTCCTCAGATATTTCCAGATAATCTGTGTAAAATAATTGTCAATATCGTTGAAAAAAAATTAAAAGAACTGATTCTAACTGAGAGCCTCGAAGCACCCCTGATGTAATTTGACTTGATTCTGATCGGCAGTTATTGATAACAACATAGGTACTGGTTGCACATATCCTGGTATCGTACACAGAAATATAATTTTTTTTAAATGAAAAACGTCCTATTTCTTAAGACAGCTGACCACTAATAACTATACAATGAGTGTATGTTGTCGAATATTCATCAAGAAGATAACTACTTCTCTGGCTAGTGCCTCGACGGACACTGGATTACATCCGATGGACCCATTGTATAGGTATTTGTAGTCAGCTGTCTTGAGAAATATGACGTTTTTCATTGTTAATGAAATTTCGAAAACTAATCGAGAGAAATGTTCGGGGGAAAAATACCTTCCATATGAGGTATCACTTGCCATATGTTGCCACTAAAATTTTTAGGGGTGGCGATTACGGCACCAAACGATGAACGGTGTTGCAGGTGGCTTCCATCGCGAACGATGTCCCTCTCGAATCTGGAGGTGACGTGTCCTAGCGTTTTTTGATACTCCGATTCTCTCTATCCACACACCCGCTGTTTAGTTTTCAATGGCCCACTCAGTACATTTATATTTTAAAGTTCAATAAACAGGTTATAAATAGAAACTATCAGGCAATGAGCTCCCTATAGGTATAAAATAACTGAGAATTCAATCCAAGCGTGTTTTTCGATTTGTTTCAGATGATACAACGATGTGGGTTAGCTGCCTCTTGACACATGGCTAAGAAGGTGCTGCTCTTATCGGCGCTGGTCGTGGTATTTTTGGGTTATAAAATCAAATCGGTGTTAGAGCCTCCACCCTTACCACCACCATTGGAAGAAGTATGGTGGGGACCTGGGCCGCCTGGATCGGTCCAGCCTACTGTTCGACCGTTTTCTATTAATATATCCGATAAAGTGAGTATTTGCATTTCATATCTAACCAAAAATGTTGGTGAAATTTCTGAAATGTAAACTGAATGATCAAAAACGAGTGTTTTCATTATTTCATGAATAATTCAAATTATAGGAACTGAATCAGAACAGGATTTAATTTTCGAACTAGCACGAAAGCACGATTAAAAATTTGGATGTTTTTTTATTAAGGAATTCGATTCAAGTTTTTGCGCAACTTCTATAAAATTCAATAGGTATGAACATGGTGCATAATCCGTACAACCGTTGGTATCCCTGTTCTAGTTTACATTATATAGAGTGAGCCATTGAAAACGAAACACTGGCTCTGTAGGTCGGCAAAACCGAATTATATAAAAACGCTCGGACACATCAACTACATTTTAGAGGGGGACATCGTTCGCGATGAAATTCGCCCGAAATACATTCCATCCCTCGAAGCTGTGACCGCCACCCCTAAATTTTTAAATGGCACCATATGGCAAGTGATACCTCATTTGAAAGGTATTCTGCTTCTCAATATCGAACAACAAAAATAAATTAATTCTATCGATTCTTTTTCGAGATACAGTGTGACCCATTTGAAATGGAACCCCTGTAGAATACGCATTTTTCAGTCAACCTCAAAAATATTTTTTTTAGTATTGAGCAGCAAAAACTGTATTTTGACACAAATTTTCATAACTTTAGTTTCATTTCCAAGGCACTCTATGGTTCTTTTTCTTTGTCAAAAACAGCAAAAGTTTATTAGGCAATTTTTGTTTTGAAATTTGACTACACCACTGGATTCGTAGTCGTTATAGATGAAAACCATGGAAATTTCATAAAAAGATATTGGTGAACAACGGAGTTACAACAACAATTATTTTGGAAACAAAGTATTTGATTATAATTTTTATTTAGATTATAGACATATTTAAAATCTGGCAACACTGCCGATACAAAGAAGAACACCAGTGAATTCGTACAGCAAAAATCCGAAGTCAATAGCTCATTCCGTTCTACAGTTATAACTCCTGGAAGTATGGTAATGTGAGCGATTTGTGGTGTACTAAATCACAGCCTACTATTGATTTAGTACAATACCTATGCCTAATGTATTAGTTCAGCTTTCCTCAAATTATTGATACCTTCTCTAAAAGCTTGTTTTTAGTTGAGTTTTGCAGAATTTAAAAGGAACATTTTTTGTCCTGCTTTCTGTTTTATTATTGAATAAATAATTTTGATACTTTGAAACTTGATTCGGTTCATTTTGTTTTTATCGGCTATGGAAGACTGCATTTCTGTTAATTTCGAATACATTTATAACCTAAGCTCAAATATGATTTTAAGGGAATATAATTTACAAATCCAGTGGCGTAGTCAGTTTTTATTACAAAATCGCTTCCACCACAAATCGCTAGAACGGAATGAGCTATTGACTACGGATTTTCGCTGTACAAATTCACTGGTGTTCTACTTTGTATCGGCAGTGTTGCCAGATTTTAGATATGTCTATAATCTAAATAAAAATTATAATCAAATACTTTGTTTCCAAAATTAAAGTTGTTGTAACTTCGTTGTTAACCAATATTTTTTTATGAAATTTCCATGGTTTTCATTTATAATGACTACAAATTCAGTGGTGTAGTCAAATTTGAAAAACAAAAATTGCCTAATAAACTTTTGCCGTTTTTGACGAAGAAAAAAAACCATAGAGTGCCTTGGAAATGAAACTAACAATGAAAATTTGTGTCAAGATACAGTTTTCGATGCTCAATATTCAAAAAATTTTTTTTTGAGAATGACTGAAAAATGCGTATTCTACAGGGGTGGTTCCATTTTAAATGGGTCACACTGTATATGAACTTGAAGTTGGGAAATCACTTTTTATTCACTCAATCAATAAAAACAATATCTGATAAAGAATCTGTCGCCATAATTATCATTGTCAATGAACAAAAGCTTGTAGGTAATCACTGTGGCTCTGGAATATAAGTTTCATTGCATGACTTCTCTCTAAGATGTGCATATAAAACCACAGAGGATTCAAAGTGAGAAATTAAGAGAGCCCAATGAAAAAATATAGGACTGAATTTTGGGTGTTGAAAATATGGTAAAAAAAGAAGGAAAACTAACAATAAAGATTGGGCCACATCCAGCAGAGAAAAGTGGTAACTGAAACCCACTGGAAAGTGAGGAAAAAATGTGTACATTAGTATTTGGTGCTCATTCTGAACATTTACAATCCAGTTATTTATTAGGTATATTTCAATTCAATAGTTATTGGAATTGAAACAAAACACGACGTTCGTGAAAAATTGAGAAATACCTTCAAAATAAGGTGTCGTCTAACCCCATATTCTTTTATGAGTTTTGCACTTCACAAAAGTAAAACTTGCTCTTGTCGTATCTCGATATCCATCTCCGTTTCGTCCATTACTAGACCAATCAATAGGGATTTTCTGTTCTATTGAATCTGTGACAAAAATAGACCAGGAAACCTGTGCCATCATACCGAAGAAGATCCTTAGTTATATCCTGTTATGTTTTCGACTCGTAACTATCATTGCTCAATTTGTTATAAGCATTTAAGAGCAAAAAAATCGTATTTTTTTTTTATCGCTTGTAATATGAAAACTGATGAATCAATCACGATGCACGATGCAAATTGTAGAGTATCAAAATGCAAAGAAATGAGCCACGGCACGATTCGATAGGATTATTAGTAACGGAGAAAAACGGAGAAAAACACTGCCATTTTTTAAGCGCATGCTCTCCGCGACATAGTATTGATTGATATGTACTTCATGTGTAGGAACCTCAGGCGCTATCGGATCATTGATTTTTGCATAATTGCAATTTGAATTTTTGAATGCACTTTATTGGAGCAAGCCTGGATGCGTCATAGGTGGTCCGACGCGGGGAAGCGTATATAGTAATACAAACGCTCTGTTCGCAAGTTATTATTATTACTCAGCCGCTTTCACACGCTTGCCGGTTTGCAAGTATTTCTCACCTATTTCGCAGCATTCAAACGCAAAATGAGTATACACATTTGTAGTACTGTACTTCTACTTGTAATATATTCTTAAAAAATTGAAATCGGACCACCTACGATGCATCCAGGTTTGCTCCAATAAAGTGCATTGGAAAATTCAAATTGCAATTATGTAAAAACTAATAATTCGACAGCACCCGAGTTTTCTACAGATGAGGTTCATGTGAATTACTAGTGAATTATGAATTTTTGAAAAAAACGCAGTTTTTTTCGGTTTTTTTTCGTTACTAATAATCCGACCAAGTCGTGCTAAGGCTCCTTTTTTACAAGCTTCTATTTAGTTTCACTAGTTTGGGTCAAATCTTGCAAGTGAATTTTGACCGACTACTAGTCGTCCGAATAATTTGAAATTTGGCAGGTGTTCATAATTCCGGTGATGGATTTTTTGTTGAAGGAAAAACAAAATGGCGGCTCTAAGATGGCGATCGAGATTTGTAATTATGGTGCGATTTGATGCTAGATTGGTATGTGGGGGTTTTCGGGATCGGATATTATGATTTTTTTGTGTACCTACTCCTATGAACACTTCGCGCGGAAGGTTTTTGAAAACAGATAATTCAATAAAAAATTATTGAATAATTTTCAGCGATGACTTAATCTTATTTTATACGTTTTAGTACACGGCTTACATAGAAACTTGTCTTTAAAAATGTTTTTTATCAGTATTTGATTCATAGCAAGCTGTTATTTAACTTGCTTCATTCGTATGTCAGTCATTCTTCGCGGTTCAAAATTTGTAATCCATGTTTGGTGCACTTCCCGACATCCGATTGAGCTGAAATTAGGTAGGTGTTCATTATTCCTGTGACAATGCATTATAGAGAAAAACACGATATGGCGGCTCCAAGATGGCGGACAAGTTTTTATGCTACGGTTCGATTCGAAATTGGTATGTGGGGGTTTCCATTTCAGTTCTGGGATTCTTAGCGTTTTGTGAAAAGCCCTCTAAAATGGCTTGAAAATAATACATCAATATTTCTCTTCTAGGTTCTAGAAGATCTTCAATGGCGTCTGGAAAACCACAGGTCCCTCACTCCTCCTCTGGAAGGAATTCAACAGCAGTACGGCATGAACACCAAACTTCTGAAGGTAGTCATTGATTTCTGGAAATCCAAGTACAACTGGAGGGAGCGCGAGAAATTTTTGAACAAATTCCCTCAGTTTATGATTAATATTCAAGGCCTCGACATTCATTACATTCACTTGAAACCAAAAGTACAGATTGGGGTTAGAGTATTGCCACTTCTACTCCTACATGGATGGCCTGGTTCTTTGAAGGAGTTCTACGACATTTTACCAAAACTGACGACACCACAGAAAGATAGAGACTTCGTTTTTGAAGTTGTCGCACCCCATATCCCAGGTAGTATATCCATTAAATTTTTTGATGGGTTTGATCAGTTCAATAGGTTATTGTTGATTTAGGTTTGTAGTGTAGAGTAATCACAATTTTCATGTTGAAAAGGAAAACATTCTCAATTGACTATTGATAGAAAGATTTTTCTGTGAATTGAAAAATCCACGATTAAAATGAAGTTATTTTTTGTGAATGTCTAATAGAAAACAACTTCTTCCCCGGCTAAAGCCACGCTGGACATTGAACTACATCTGAATACCCTACAAGAGGTTATCTTGACGATGGAAGATAGTGACTGAGGTTTATCTTTCAGTCGCAGATAATTCCACACCTGATTTTATGAACATCCTGTTTATATTTTCAACAAATCAACACAATTTTCAATTTTTCATCCATTATTTGGATGCTATAGTCAGTACCCAGAAATAACTAGTAATGAAAAAAATATACATCAAATGCAGAAGCATAAAAAACAAGTTTTCCAGTCTTGAGGCGCAATCCTTTGAGCAGCAGAGGCGGAGTTAACTAATTTTATTAAGATATTCAAATATTCTGAAAATACGTCAAAATAAAAATATATGCCATAAACGAGGAAGTATATATTAATAGGCAATCGGATCTTTATAATTTCTTTTTCCCATGGTCGAAAACAATCCATATTTTCCAACAAAACACATACTGAAACTGGTGATTCATTAGTCTCAACGTATGGACACACCTACAAGCATTATCATTGGCTTGCGATCACTCAAACATCTGTCACTCGAACCCACGTTAACTATCGGCTCTTTTGATCTTCTTTTGATATTTCGTTCGGCGACGGAGAATGTTTACGAGTAGTACACATTATTTTTCGTACCCTTACTTCGCATATAAGCTCGTGTAAGCGAAGTGAGTTTTTGATTTGCTCCTTATAGAAACAGCTTCTGCAATTGAAAATGGTTAAACTATACCACATATTGCGACTAACCACTTTCTCCTTTCCACGTCAGCCGTCCTGCCACATCTACCGAGTGGAAGGATTCTTTCCCCTTTCTCAAATCTCAAAATACGTGAAAATGTTGCAGTCTTTAAATTACATAATTCCTTGTATTTGTGATAGGTTATACAACCTGCCGAAATATTCCGAGAGTAATTATTATTATAATTTAGTTTCCCTTAATTGAAAAAATGATATTTGGTCCATATTATGTACTTTGCCAATAAAATATAATGAATTGAGAAATATTTTTTAATGAATTAGTTGAGGACTTTATTCTTCCAGCTTTTCGGTGTAAATAGATATCGAATTGGTGCATTTTTTCTACGATTTTTATCTAACTTGATGTGATATAATCCCTTATGACTGTGAAAGATTATACAGGGTGTTTCTTAATGACATGCTGATATTCAGGGACGTTATTCTTGGGTCCATTTTGAAAAAAAACTTCATATGAACATATGTCATAGGTCTCAACTTTTGAACCACAAGGTGCTGAAGTTTCAAGAAAAAAATAATTTGTTCTTGATAACTTTGGTATGACCCATAGAGAAACTAAGAATAAAGAGAGGTGTCAAACCTGCAGTAAAAGTTGGCACCACGTTTAGACAGTGGCGACATATCTCGCAACTGGCCGAACTAAGTTAGTACAGTTAGTAAAACAGATTTATCTTCAGTTACCGATTGAGATAAAGCGGGTTTTTTAAATGGGTTACTTTCATATGGTTGATATGGTATATATTTTATAAGTGATCGATTTGCCATTCCTGTATTTCATATGAATGGTTGTATCATATGAAATACAGGAATAGCAAATCGATCACTGATGAAATATATACAGTAATCGATTCGTAGAATCTGTTAGTTCGTTCGTGGTTAAAATAAAATTTCAAAATAAATCTTTGTTTCATGATATCAAGAACAAAATTAAAGTTCTCATAAAACACGAATAATAAGTAAAACACTATAAAAACACATTTTATTTTATCTAGGACAAGGTACAACTACAGATAAAACAATAATAAAACTCTGAAAAACAACAAAATTAGAAACGTTTTTCAGTATCATGAATTCAACCAAAATAAAAACAAATTACATTTACAACAAACCTTCAATAATTTTGTTCATTTATTAGCACAAATACTCCAGTTTGATGATAATCAAGTACAACATGTACTTCCTACTTTCTCAAATGGTGATAGGAAATAAGTATCAGTTTCTGAAAAACATTCTGCAACTGATGGATGGAAATGAGTATCAGTTCGTGAAAAGCAGCTTATATGTTACCTTGTAGAAGGCTATTTCTAGGAATTTCAGCGTCAACTCGAATAACAAAATATTCTATTTTCGACGTCTATAGTATAATTTCTAACATTAATTTTTCGATGACATGTGTCAACAATAAACTTTTATTTTCTGACAAATGTCGATATTGTAGAATGGTCATCTCATCAGTCGTCTGACGATTGCGGGCAGCCCCTCCATGCGCGACTGGCCGTACCAAAAACTTGGTGGTCAAGATCGCCAATGTTTCAAACAGTCTTTTTATTTTTAATTTGTCTATGGTATGACCCAAGATATTTTTGTGAAGCGTAGAACGCATCTCATGTACATCAAAAGGCATTTTCTGCTTTACAACTTTTTATTCTTTTGCCAGTGGCGTTCGTGTGGAATTGGCAGTGAATAATTTTAAAGCTAAAAGGGATCTGAGACTGCTTTTTATTAAAGTAAAAATCATTTTTGAAATCCTTATTCCTTCCTAAGCAAATCTAGTCCCTATAGTTTTTTCGTGTGACGTACGGTTCTCGCATAAAAAAATTAAATTCATCCATTTGCATCTCGCTAGACCATTTACGAGAAAAAACAATGTATGTAACTTTAAACAAAAATGTATTTAAGAGAATAATTATGAAATTGAAGTGATCTCAATACATTTTGGAATGCTAACACAAAATTACTCTGAACGCACAAAGATGTTCATAATGTGAACCTCCTGCAAATATGCATGCCTCTGCTCTTTTTCTCATGGACTCTTACTCTTTGGAAACCGCCGTCGCAAAAAACTGCTCTTCAGTATGATTTGGTCTACTGTAAACCAATGTTTCAAGATGACCCCGCAGGATATAATCTAAACCATATAGGTCCGGGGTGGCCATGCCTGTGATCCTCCGCAACCTACCCAGTCATTATTGAAATTTAAGTTTGAATATTCGCGCGCCAGAGTCGATTGCTCACTGAAATGGAAACATCTTCCGTCCAAGCTGGCAATTGTATCAACTGCCGGTAATCATGCCCATTCAACCTCGCATGGAGAAAATAGGGTCCACAATAATCACCAACATATATTCCAGCCCACACGTTAACGGAAAACTGCTCCTGGTGACGAGATTCCAAGATTGTATGTGGGTTTTCTTCAGCCCAAAAATGATTATATTGTAGCTTCATCGATGAATTGAATTTCAGTATCAAATAATGGATTTTTTTACATTTTTTTTAGGAAATTATTGGCAAAAGTTCATCTGTAATGGAAAGTGGCGAGGAAGTAGCGCCTGAACCCTTTGGATATGGAAGGGATATAATGAAAAGTTTTGGAAAGTTTTCCAAACAACAATATGTGAGATATTCAAATTGTTCCCAATTTTTTGTTTACTTCATCCGGTATCTTCCTCAATTGAGTTCAAAACCGCTACCTCTATTTCTGGTGTTCTAACAGTATGTTGTACTACTTTTAGATGATTGTCTGGTTCAGAACTAACCTTTTTGCACAAACTTCTATGGATGTTTGAAAATGTTCGTGCATCTGGAATATTTTAATTTGGGAAGCGGTCTTCATACAACAGCCTAGCTTCCAGTGCGTTACCATCAGTAAGCCCATACATGTAATGTATATCTGCAAACTCAGAATTCGTAAATTGGACCATGTTTTTTCAATAATATTGTTAATTTTGTTGACCTAAATACGTGACGACTAAACTAGGTAGACAATTGTCAAAACTGTTTATGTTTACAAAACAAACTCTGCTTCTTACCAGATACGTTTTTAATCCTTGAAAATATCCAAGTTCATAACAACGTGCAAATAATTTTTTTAAATTCGAAAACCGTGCGTCAAACGGAAAGAAATCAGGCAACCAGATTTGCTCAGAAAGGTATGAGGATTAGAAAAAAATATTTTTAAGTAAAAGCGGTGGCGTATCACGTTTTTTTTTCTAAATGATTCAGTGCAAATTCCGGACGAACCCCACTGGCATGTATACACAATTATGTTAGTCAGCAGAAAATGCATTTTAAAGAATTGAAGATGTGTATTACATTTCACACAAATAACTAGGGTTATACCAAAGTTATCATAAAAAAAAGAATTTTTTCTTAAAACTTCAGCACCCCGTAGTTTAAGAGTTAGGACCCTCAGGACATATGTTCATAGGAAGTTTTTTTCCCAAAATGGACCCAAGAAGAACCTCCTTGAATATTTTGTTATTATGAAGAAATACCCTGTACACCCCAACCAAATATGTCGAATATACTGGTTATTTTGATATTGTCTTCGAAGGTTATGGTTTCTCCATGGGAGCAGTCAAACCAGGTCTTGGTGCGGCTCAAATCGCGCTGGTTTTCAAAAACATGATGCACCAACTAGGCTTCAAGAAATTTCACACACAGGGCGGAGACTTGGGGTCGATCATCCTCCATCACTTGTCAGTTCTGTATCCAGATTCTGTTTTGGGTTTCCATTCGAATATGTGCATCGTCTTCACTCCGCTCTTCATCCTCAAATCATACTTCAGCAGCTTCTATCCGTCATTTTCATGGTGGTACATCAAACCGGGACATTATGATCGGGTTCACCCATTAAAAGAGTACTTGATGAAGGGTTTGCGAGAGAGTGGATATCTGCATATTCAAGCTTCCAAACCTGATACGATAGGTGAGTAGAATAGAATAGAATGGTGTTCAATTGCAAAAAGATGATCACAAAGTAAAAACAATTTCAGTAGTTTTCAGCTATGTAAACACAGAAATATGTCAGAAGTTTTTACTTGTTTGTGAGGTGATCACTTAAGTGAACCAGCAAAATATACTGAAAGTAAGTGTACAATATATACATATATATATATATATATATATATATACATATATACACATATATATATATATATATATATATATATATATATATATACATATATACACATATACACATACATACAAATAGTAAGTACATATAAAATGATAGAAAATATTATTTTCCAATATGGTGAAATATGCATATTCAAATTAAGAAATATTTCTAACAACACAATTTAAAATAAATTGATAAAACTTACATGAAATAATCGAGAATTAGAACTCATTAGTGTTATAGCTCATCTCTGACTATAGTTATAGATCCTTAAAAAGCAATGAAGACATTATATAATGAAATAGGATGCATATAGCTCGAATACAAGTAGGAAAATTTGTCAGTAAGTATTCACTTAAATCAATTGTGAATGAAATCCGAGGTTATATTCTTCATATGACATTTTTGGTATTTCCTGAATGTGAAATTTGATCGACTTTCACGAACTGTCGGTGGTAAAGTGCGAACTTTTATGTCCAATAGATTTATACCACAAAAGGCATTGAAACGGAATGAGTTTTCTGGTATTATAGGAGTGGGTGAGCTTCACAAGCTCGTTTAAGTGCTGTCTGATATTACTGTTTTTATAATATAGCTGTCTCAGGTCCAGCACATGTGATTCAGCATACAAACGATCACTTGGATATCTTGAATTTTTCGATTGCATTAGTTTCTTTCTTTTTTTTCTTCAGGGTCTTTGACTTTTCTCAAGTTAGAGCTTTGCTCTTTTGCTTTTTCGCCTGAGTTTAATCTATCTTAGTGTTGTTTATAATCCTGAATATACAAAGTGTATCCAGGATTTCTGGCTATTATTTGCGACTCTTAAAATTGCTAGAGTCAGTGATTTTGACTTCCATGGAAGTTTCTTTTGTTAACATTTTAGGAGTTTTTCCCATCAGTTGATGGATGTCTTAGGTCTCTTGTACCGAGAGGGGTCGTCCGCGTTGTAATCTACGGCTTCTCTTATGAGAATATTGCTATGAATTTCCGCTTTGTCAAACAGGATTTCATTTTTTTCCTTAATGATTTTGGATATCTCTTTGAGATTAAGATCCGATCTGAGAGTTCCATTGCTAACATACCACGGAGCATTGGTCAACATCCGCATTAGTTTATTCTGCACCCGTTCCAGAATGATCATATTGGAGTGGGCAGCATGTCCCCAGACTGCCGAAGCGTACGTTATGACAGGTCTAATTACTCCCTTGTATATTAGGAGTTTATTTTTGAGATTCAATTTACTTTTTCGATTTGAAAATGGGTATAGGGTTTTTGTGATAGTGGCTGTTTTATCCCGAATTTTTGTTATGTGAGTTTTCCAATTTAGTTCACTGTCAATAGTGACTCCTAAGTATTTACCCTCGGTTTTGCAATCGAGCTCATTGTTGTTTATCGTAATTTTTCTTTCGGGGAGTATGCGGAAATTGCCCAAGTGAATAGCTTGTGATTTATTGGAGTTTATAGCTATCTTCCACTCTAGCAGCCACTGGCTCAGTCCGTCAACCGCGTTTTGCAGGTTTTGTACTGAGGTATTCCTGTGCCTAGAGTAGGAGAGCAACGCAGTATCGTCTGCGAATAACGAGAGTTTTGTATATCTGAATTGAGGAATATCACTGATGTAGATATTGTACAGCGTAGGTGATAATACCGCACCTTGGGGAACCTCAGCTGCAATATTCTTTATTACTGATAAGCTATCTTCAACTTTGACTTGGGAAGTCCTGCCTGATAGGAAGGAAGCAATAATCTTAATCAGGCCCCGAGGTATGTGGAAAGCGTGGAGTTTGTGTATCAGTCCTTCGTGCCATACGCGATCGAAAGCTTTGGCTACGTCTAACAGTAATAAGTTTACAAATTGCTTTTTATTTAGTTCTGTAGTCGCATTTTACCACCTCAAGCTTGGAACTCAGTTGAGTTCCTTCCTGAACATAATTGGCAATCTGGGGAGGGACATTCTTTCTTGGACTTCCACCTCAACCTTTGCAAATTCATTTTTTCGAGTAATTTACACTTACTAGACAGTAGGCTGATAGGCATGGTTCTGAGGAAGGTGAGATTCTGATAACTCCACTTTGGGAATATTACTTGATGATCGTCCCACCTCCATGAAAATATCCTCATTATTATGTGATATATATTAGTGTTTACTACCTGAATTTGAGAAGGTCTTTGATAACCTCAAGCGGAGAAGATGATATTTGATGATCCTCCATCAGTAGACTGCATAGTAAATTCCCTCAGACTGTCATGATGCAATTTCAGTGATTTCACCATTTTAGGTTTAAGACATAACAATAGAAATACATTATTGCTTCTAATCTAGCTCTAGGTTAATACGTACAGTTTAAACATGTAATGAAACAAACAATTGAAGATTAGAAGATGATAAAAGTTTACTGTATATTGTGTATTTCAACCTACATGCTTATTTGAAAAAGCTTTGGAAATGACATGAACATGGCGAATGAAAAAAAAACAAGAAACGTAGAGCAGATAATGATGTATGCAAGTGATGGTTTCGCATTCACATCTAGTTCGGATTTTATTTGCGATACCAAAATTTCCTGTGATAATGTTGAATTTTACTCAGATAAATCTCATGGGCCCCTTCGACAAATCAAATTTGTGTAGGAAGAATGCATGAAATAAAGTGTACTTCCTCAACATTTTTCATCCAACACTGCAAAAACTAATTTCATAGATGAAGTATGTAGATACAACAATTTTTTGACTATCTATCATTGAAATGTGGTTGATTCGAGAAAATTAAGGATTATTTTTGCAATGGCGAAAACAGTTTAAGGCCAAAAATATGGCGTCTATCTCATATAGGAGTTGCATTTTCCTAGAATTTTAACTTTTCTTGGGATTTCAGATCCTTCCGCATTGTGGTCACGTGATGAAATACAAATATGTTATGGAATGTTTTTTCATGCGATATGTATATACGTTCCGTTCTCTGGTTGGATTGGAATCGTGGATAATCAATTTATATTGTTTTTATTCGATTTCCTGAGCAGAAACACTAACATTATCATTTCAAATCTCAATACCTAGTGAAAATAAAACATTATTTTCTACCTCTTTTTGGTGGTAAAACCAAGTAATTATACCTAGTTACTCAAAGAAAAGGACATATACTACAGAACCCCGTAATAAATGTTTATTCTGAAATTGAACATAGAATATTAGTCATAATTAGTGAAGAAAGTCAATTGTATCTCAAAGTGGAGTGGAATGGAATGTTCCAAATATTAGTGGTGTTGAAAATAGTTCGAGATAATTGTATTCAGTGCACATTTTGCCATAATGATAATGTTATCTCGAAGTGAGATGGGAATCTCTATCCGAAGAGAAATAGCCAATCATAACATTTTAAATATAAGTTGGTGTGCAGTGATTGTGATTGGCTCAGAAATTGTAGTTTGGAATTTTCGCGTTCCGCATAGTCTGAAAGCACTATTAGAAGACTAACTTAGGAGAATGCCGTGCCCGGAAATATCCAATTCAATTTGTTTGCCAATTGTGACTACCTCTAAGAAAATCGAGATATTATGATTTGCTTACAAACTTTAATTCGGCGTTTCCGGACACGTTTCCGGACCCCGCAATGATTAGTGTTCAAATTTTCGTAGTCATAGTTTCAACACACCAATCTTTTATTTTTTTGCAATTTGGTTTCGTTTTCTTGCACTCTATTCGATACAACTTTTTCACCCATTTGCTTCAGTTGGACCAATTCCATTGAATTTCATTTTGTCGCATCATTGAAAACATCACGGTAGTAGTTTACCGCTGGCGACAGACGAAGCTCGCAGCTTATCTATGCATTCATTCTGTACATTATATCAATCCATCCATAACCGGCATAACCTAACATAACCTTGTTTTGTATTGCCACCGTCGATGGTTATCACTCATTCGCTTTCATATTTTTATTCATAATAATGGATGATTTAAAAGAGTTGCCGTCATAAAAAGACGTGAAGCCCATAGTAGAATATTCCTATGTACCACATAAGTGGAAACATGATCTTTGGTCTTTGGGAAGTGTGAGTTGCTTTCGGATATTTTCATTCTGGCAACCTGTATGGTTTATTAATTCTATTCGAATTTCTACTAGGCATTTTATAGATTTCGAAAATCCAGCGCCACAATAAACTATTTGACAAAATAAATAATATAATATCATCCGAATCGATCCGGGCATCAATATCTGATAATATAGTTACTTGGAGGTTTCATTTTTGTTAACTTTGACTTCGTTGTAGACATTTAGTCTAATTAGACAAATATTGTAGTAATCCCTCCCTCATTGTGGAACAGTAGGTATAAACTAGTTGCTGGTTACCCTTAGGTAAAATTCAACCCAATAAATAATTCTATTGACCCATGAGGCTGTGACGGTATATTTGAAGTACATAACAAGTAATTTCATATTATGCACTACGCCTTTTAAGTTAAAGGTTTTTAAGGAAAATTCGGTGGTCTCAGCTACGGTTTTTATAACTTGAATTATAACTCTGGAACTAGTTAGTAGTTGGAGGTGGAATATTTGTCCAGAAATAGGTAAATTCGGACTCCTTGAAGCCATTTCACCTATAATGTTGGTTGGGTATTCATACACACATACATACACCCATGTATAAAAGGGCCATGACTAAGTTGTATAGCACATGATATAAGGAAAACAACAGGATTTAATACTCACACAAACAATAGGTTTCTTTGTCGAAGAAATCATAAATTCTTTAAATTAATAGGTACATTCACAAATATGTTTACAGGAAATTCTTTTGTTTCTTTCCTATTCATAATATTGGTAGGAGAACAGATTGTTCTCAAATGAAACTAACAACCAGAATTTCGGAAGACAGTCCTCTTTTTTCCTGAATTAGGAAGAAATCATCTTCTCAGGAAAAAGTGAGGAATATTATCATAGCTTATCCACTATATTGACATAATTGATGGAAGTTATATTCATATCAGATTTTTTTGAACTATGGCAATCAAGTATTGGTTCATTGAATAATACCAATCATTTTCCATATCTTGAGGAATTGCGATGAACGATTCTCCAATCGGATTGGCAGCTTACATCCTCGAAAAGTTCACCAGCGGAACCAACTTTACCTGGAAATATCGGGAAGATGGAGGATTGACGGAGTATTTCACATACACTGACTTACTAGATAATATCATGTTGTACTGGGTGACTGAATCTGCAACAACATCGTTCCGCCTTTATGCAGAGACCTTCAACGTAGCCCATATGGGGTTGGGGATCATACGGTAAGTTTGGAATGCACACAATGCACACACTTTTTCATTAGGATTTGGGGCATGATTCCGCATTTCTGGTGAAAAAATCCACCAATATGCATTATATTTTTCTTATTCATATACTGCTCGAAAAATTTAACTTATCACTGAATTCCTTCTGCAAATGAAAACACTATTTTCATTCAATGGTTCATGGAGTTATATTGAGCAGTGTATTAAAATTTAGAAAAAGTATTATTAAGTAATGAACAATTGGATGTTGATTACTGGTGTAGAAACCTCACTCAGCTAGTGAATTGCTTCAGTGTATTTTGAAATGGACGCGCATTTTGAAATGGAATTGAGTTAATATAAAATAAAGCAAAAGTTGACTTTAATTCCATGTGATATTCAATTTGGGAATAATTTTAGTTTTTCTATTCCAAGTTTTTGGTCATTCTAAATATCTAGCCACATGGAATAGAACAACCACCTCTTATATTGAAAAAAATTTGTTTGTTCATTTCATGTTATCATTCGTCATGGTAGCCCCCATTTTATATATAGACCAATCAATAGAGATTGCTCCATTAGTTTTCAAGTTACAAGTCAAAAACGATACAAAATAAAAAAAATACCTCTAAATGTTTATAACAAATTAAGCAATGACAGTTGCGAGTAGGAAACATAACAGGATATAACTCGGTCGGTAGTATTTTTGTTACAGAATCAATGGAGCAGAAAATCTCTATTGATTGGCCGTATACCAGTATCTCCAGTACTGGAGTCACCAGTTTTTTTAAAACGTTATCTTCAATCATTGAGAAACAAATAGTGCTTGAAATTATAAACTCTCAACTAGTTTATGTGATAACGGAAATAAAATCTCAATTTGAAAACTTTTGACATGACTCGGAGAACAACAATATATTCCATATTATTCACACACAATTGATTTCAGGCAACCAATTCCTGTACCTACGGCTTGTACCAGATTCAAGAACGATTTTTATTCAGCAGATGGCATGCTGACAGAAACGTATCCTAACCTTGTACAACTTACGGACCATGACGGTGGACATTTTGCAGCTTGGCAGCTACCAGATGTACTGGTCGAAGATGTCTTCAGCGCTGTAGATATCATGGAGAGCAATTACAGAAAACTCAATGAAAAATATTGAAAACGAGGGTTTATTGAATGTTAATAAAGAGCGATATTTTCTCTGGAACTTTCTTATCATAGATTTCCTAGTTTTCTAAAACCTCCGTGTGCATCAATTTTTCGATCGGAAATATAATTTCTTGGGAAATATCTCTTGGAGGAAAACTTTGTGGACAACGATTGGAGATTTGTACTTATAGTAACTTCCTTTCAACTTGGTAATCTGACCAATCTACCTCAACTACGTTTTCGAATTTTTTTTGGTACCACTCTTTCATTTGTATATGTTATATTCACATTTTCATCTATTTTTACGGAATTACGCAATTCATTGAAAGAAGTAGTAGAATTATTTCACACAAATGATCACGAAATGAAGTGAACATTTTAAATTGGACATAAGTGATGTTTCTTCGAAGTTAAGGGGTCATGACTTGTTCAGCGATTTTCCTCATTCCTTCCTCTTTATTATTATTCATTTTACTGTTATTCTCGTCAGATTATGTATGTTTGGGCGAAAGTTTAGCCCTATGAGCTTTTTAAAAAACATTATATAAGCGGGATGAGATACAAGTTTAGTATCTCCAAGGGAACTTATAATAATAAATAGAGTGTTTTTATCTTATTGTGTGTTACTTCAGAACAAATTGTGTTGGTGTTCAAGCCAGAACAAGAATTGGTGCTTTTTTACATTTTTTATTTTTGGGATTGTTGGATTTTGTCAGTTGCTAGTTTCCTTCACCAGGTGGAACTATCCCTCAAGAAACAGCGAAGAACGTACGACTTTCCTGATTTTGCTGAAGCCGTCCAAAGTCCAATAAGGGGAAAGATGACGTGAAAATTATGGAGAGGAATTATGAGTTTTTCATACTTCTCAACAAAAACTGAAAAAAACTCCAAATAGGCCCTACTTATGTAATATCATCCAAGAATTCAATAGAGGGAAAATGGCGAAGAGTGGTGGTATTTCTTTGCCCGAAACTTTGACAAATTCTGAGAGAGTACGTAGAGAAAAAAGAAAGAGGCTCTCCACTGTAATTTCAGAAAACAGGAAACAATTTATAATGGATGCCAATTCACTCAAATTTTCAATATATACCTTCTACTACTAACTTCACTTTCTAGTATGTCATTTTTATGTTTGAGATTTGGAATGTATGTTTTTAATAAATATCCATAAATAAAATTATACATTCGTTCGATTCTTTGTCTCATTGATGTAATATTTGCTACATAAGCACAATTTAGGGTATGTTTTATACTATGTAATCATGGGTATTCAACAGATACGGATTTTTTGGGAGTAATTGCGACCTTATAAAATTGGAATTTCCTTATCAAGAACGTTATATGTGTATTTTCTGTGAATTAATTGAAAAAACATGAGAATAATAATCTCAATTGATTTCTGAGGTACACTGAACATATTAATAATTCCAAAAAACGGAAGCTTAATTGCTATTGTCTCAGATTCAAAGTTTTTGCAGATACTGCACTTCAACTTGGGACGGCAGAATTATAAATGGCATATAATATACTCGGGCTGCTATGAAACTTTTGCAAAACTTAACTTAAAATTATGATACTTTTTGTGATAAATATTTCGGGAAATTACTTTCGTTCTCTTCTTCAGACCTCACAGTTTTTGAAATAACAACTTTCTGTACAAGAAATCGCTAGAAATAAATGTGGTTTCGGCCAACAATTGTCAAAATCGAATATTCTTCTATTTTCTATGTAGAGTGTAATCTAACAGTTGACAGCTCGTCAAAAAATAAATAGATTTACTCTTGACAAAATATTTATTACCAACCAAAGTCCGCTGTTTCGCGGTTCAAATTCTTAAAAAAAAAATTTTAACCACTATAAGTCGTTATAAAATGGCCACATGTGTCAACCACAAGTGTGCAACAAATTTAAAAACACCCTATATATCTTTGACGACACTTATCGGCATGGTGTGTGTTTAATTGAGTCAGATATGTTCAGATGGTTCGATACTGGGGACGGTCCTGGCGTATTTGTTTGTGACTGTACAACGGTAATTTCAAGCGGAACCATTAGAGATAAATAGTGTGATTTAAGCCGGCTTATCTGTTTGTGGGTTACTCATTAGTTGTATGAGATAACATGGCTAGAAAGGTACTACTTTTATCGGCATTGGTCGTGGTATTTTTGGGTTATAAAATCAAATCGGTGTTGGAGCCTCCACCCTTACCACCACCATTGGAAGAGGTATGGTGGGGACCTGGTCAGCCTGGATCGGTTAAGCCCACTGTCAAGCCGTTCTCCATCAATATATCTGAAAATGTGAGTATTTTCATTTCATATCAAAGTCGAATCAAAATATACTTTTTCTACGACAACATCGACATATGTCCATTAAACGATCGCAAATTCAATCATTAATAGCTACATTGTGCACTGAATATCATATTGCGTGGCGGACTTGGCACGGTATGGTTGAGAATGAATATGATAATAATGGAAAGTGATAGTGATATCGACTTGACACCTTTAAAAATAAGAGAAGCAACGAAATTAACAACATTAAATTTATTACTGAAAACGTCGAAAAAAGCATACCATCACGCTTATAACTTCTTTTTGGAATGGAAAAGAGATCAAGATCAAAATATTTTTGTTGATGGTGGTGGTGATATAACCACGTAAAAACGTCACGGAAGTTGCCGAGGAATATATCGAAGAATCGAGAAATAATAAACTTGACATAGCTAATAAAATTGAGCTATCAGCACCACACCGTCAGTAGCTATGGAAATCCTTCAAGACTAATCCTCTCCATATCCTTCTGGAGGGAGATGCTAGATGGACAACATACAGAATTATGCATATTGCTAGTTGCACACAACGGAGCGTAGTAAACTGCTGCCACAAAATGTTCTTTATTTATTAATATTGATATTTGTTTTTTGTTGAAACGTATCTAGACTATTGATGGAATATACGTTTGGTGGGAATAAAATCTTTTTTTAAGCTGATAACGGCAATGGTTTTTGAATTATTCCATTATTTACAGAAAAAATACAGTCGATATTTCAAATAATAAATATAAGCAACAAAATCGAATATGAACAACGTTTTAGCGAAATGATGAAATTTTAAGATATAACATTGTTTGAATTATACTTCGTGATTCTATACATGGAAAAGGTTCCTATCTACTGGTTTCTAGTTGAATGAACGAGCAAGATCTAGCTGTGCCATACGTGATCACAGGAAAAGATTGGATCCTGTCATTTTACAGAATCTATATCATTGTATTCGTCCCCATTTCTACTATTTGTATTCGTTCTTCAATGCATTTATCATTTTCTATGTCTGATTGAGAGTTATAACATTTGAATTTTTTTTTTATTCTAAGGAATTTATGAATTTTCGTTTTTAAACTGCAAAAATAATCAAAATGATATCTACGGGAGTACTCTCCAGAAAAAGGAAGGGGTTTCAATCTTCATTATAAAGTGAGAATGCTGTAATATTCCTGGTCATTTCGATCATTATGGTTATTATTTAATCCCAGTGAAAATAAAATTGTTGAAATGAAATGTATTGCCCAAATCGTCTTCGAACTTTTCATTTCATAAACACTGTATTGTTCACTGCGTTGAAGTTTCTATTAACGAATCCAATTTTTTGTTATTAAAAGTCGAATGGAATAGTCTGCGGTGTAGCAGTATGCGCAACAATGTTCAATTATAACCTCATTTAAACTAGGAATACTCTGGAAAATTTTCAGTGAGGATCGTTATTTTTAATAAATCCGCTGTAGTTATCCGATTCAGCCTCCTCTCCTCGAAATCAATTAATTTCTGCTCTGGGTGATTTTTTTCGTAGATACTGAAATGAAACTCAATCATAGGTTGATTACTTGGAATTGAATATAATCAAGATAGAGATGTGTAATACATGAAATATGTAAAATGTCTCGATTCTCACTACTACTTACCCATGCAATAGGTGTATGGTGGTCGAATGTCAAATGTGAGTCGAGGTAGAGTTAGGAAACTAAATATTTTCTCGTGGATATTCGATTCACCATGCACCTATTGTAAAATTAGTTGTGGCGAGCAATATTGAGAATGACCCATGTTTCGATCCTTATGAATAAAATGCATGTTAGTCAGGATAAGTTAAGCCAGACAAAAAAAAAAAACTCAAAGCTTTCTTCAATATGATTTGTTACAGTTGTAATATCTAATTATTTAAATAAAATAAAATTATTATACCTCGTTTTTAGAACGAACTAAAAAGTATTAAATAATATCCCTAGCCCTATAGATAGATAGATAGATAGACAGATATAATCATTTGAAGCTTTCAATTTAAATAGTTGAAAACTCAAGTCGGACAATAATATACAATGTAAAAAATAAAAAAAATACAAAAGTCACTTATAACTAGAAATCCTTCCCAATAAAAGTAATTACAACATGTATTGAAAAAGAAATTATTAATATATAGATATATCACAGTCATAGGTGTAAGATAGATTGAAAATGTTATTCAGCTGTAGTAAAATTATTTCTCCATGGATTCTTGTGATGAATATGGCTCGATGTCACACAACAGATCAAAAACATGTTTTTTTAAAATTTGTCTTGAACGATGATTAATGGTTAATTGTTATAGAATTTAATGGATGCATAATGTGGCCCTTTCTCTGTATTGGTCAGTCTATGCTTGGGAACAATAAAATTGGATTTCTGCCCGGAAGAATACTCATGTCTGAATCTGTCTTAATCAAAATTTGCCTTTATTATCGTACACAAAAAGTACACAAACATATATGTAAATGGCAGAAACTGTAAGCATTTTGATACATCTGAAAGTATTACGACAAGAATCTGTATATTTCATATTCAACATAGTCTTCAATATCCGTTTTTGCATGATAAAAAATCGTTCTAGTTGTGTACTTCCTTCCCATACTAAAATTCCATATTTTAGAAAGGGATAAACAATCCCATAATATGCCGTTTTCAGTGCATCTATTTTTAAGTGACTTTTCAAAATTCTAATTGCATAACATTTACTTGCCAGTTTTTTTGCGAGATTTTCAATATGTATTCCATAGTTTAGTTTGTCATCTATATAGATTCCTAACAGTTTTGTACTGGTTGAAAAAGATATACTATCGTTTCCGAGCTGAACATTCTCCGGGAAGGTGATATCATTGTGGACAGTTTTAAAAGTTATGCAGTCTGTTTTAGCGGTGTTCAATAATAACATGGTCGTACTAAAATATGTTGAAACTTCAGAAAAGTTGTTTAAAATTGAGTTCTCCAGAGTAAGGTGTCTGTTAATGGGTAGAATGACATTGGAATCGTCTGCATAACTCACGACTGTAGTACTTCATTGTTTGAAAATATACAGATTTATAACCCCATACAGATCCCTAACCCTGTACAGATTGTCCTGAAAATTTGTGGGTGTGGATTTTTAATAGATATGAAAGTACTTGTATGATTCAAAACGAAAAACGGGGGCGCATCAATAGATGATTGTGCATGAATAGTTCACCTAAGTCACTTACAATTTTATTGCACTGCGAATTATATGAAATGATGTGTGAATTTTCCCAACTAAAGCTACTCCTTACACTCCTTACTATTATCAATTGTTCCCTAATAGGAATTGAATGTGTTGCCACAGGAGCTACTGTGCATTTATCGCGAAGCTACTGAGCATGAACTGATTTTCTGTCGATTTTAAATATATAAGCATGTGATATGTTGCGTACCTTGCGTTTGTATACTTGCTTGGCCGTTGGGTATACAGGGCATTTCAAATATACTATGGACCAGGAATAGAAAATCGTGAAATGCCTTGGACTTCCACGACAAACTGCCAATAAGCATGAAAAAATATAAGTATCTAGCTTTTCCAAGTTCTCCAAAAATGCTTTTCAATAATTTCACATTTAACTGTTATTAAAGATTCCTCATTATCATGTATTCAAAGCAATAAAGAAAATATTTGCACATTTGCTTGTATCAATGTTCATTAGAATATTACTTAGTAGGTAGTAAGACAAAGCATAGTACTAGTTCATGTTTGGTGAAATTGAATAAAGAGACTTCATGTACAATCAGCCGTAAAAGTAACATTAAAATCAATAACCAATACATACATCTAATATAATAATACAACACCAAATGGTTGAAAGACAGTTAGTTACCTTGGAATGTCCAAAAGAATGAGTTAATGAATATTGATTGAATTCAATAAATGAAAATTTGTTAATTCTTGCTAGTGCCTGGTTCTTTACTCAGGTGCATATAAACCTTCAACTAGTTTGCTTCATTAAAATAAAAGTGAGGACTAAGTAGGTTGTCGTAGATAAAGTATAATATTCAACTCGCACAAAATGGAAATTTTGCACTTGTGCAAAGACAAAGCATAGTACTAGTTCATGTTTGGTGAAATTGAATAAGGAGACTTCATGTAGGTACAATCAGCAGTAAAAATAACAATAAAATCAATAACCAATACATACATCTAATATAATAATACAACATCAAATGGTTGAATCACAGTTACCTTGGAATGTACAAAAAAATGAGTTAATGAATATTGATTAAATTCAATGAATGAAAATTTGTTAGTTCTTCCTAGTGCCTGGTTCTTTACTCAAGTGCATATAAACCTTCAACCAGTTTCTCCAATAGAATATTAAATGTGAGTACTCAGTAGGTTGTCGTAGATAAAGTATAATATTCAACTCGCACAAAATGGAAATTTTGCACTTGTCCAAAGAGAAAGCATAGTACTAGTTCATGTTTGGTGAAATTGAATAAAGAGAGTAAATAGGTAAAAATAACAATAAAATCAATAACCAATACATACAAAAAAAATTAAATTACCTTGAAATGGCCAAAATAATGAGTTAATGAATATCGATTAAATTCAATAAATAAAAATTAGTTAGTTCTTGCTAGTACCTGGTTCTTTACTCGGGTGCATATAAACCTTCAACCAGTTTTCTGAATAGGTATGAAATATGTTGTTTAGATTTTTTTTATTATCATTAATAAATGGGAAGGCAGAGGTTTCCACCTATTTTGCCCAATAAAACAAGATAGTTTGAACACAGTTACAAATTTCACATGGGAAGAACAAAATTTCAATGAAAAAGTTCAACAAGAGTAACTGAGGGGTATACATAGTTCATCGAAAGAAGAGAGAAATAAATAGTTATTTACCTAACAAGTGCGGAAAATGGTACTTTTCCGCACGTGACGGCAGATGACCGAACGACGCGAAGTGGAGTTCGGTCAAGTGCAGAAAAAACATTTCCGCATGTGTTAGGTACCTACATTTTTCCTACGAGTATAATATATTATTATATCTAGAATTTTTATGAGAAATAAAGATTACCAAATATAATTTTTATTCATTTTCAATTCAAATTAAATATGAATATTATTAAAATTAAATATAAAAGCATTATGCAAATTTAACGCCGATTGGCTCTCCTTAGATGTGTTATGAAAGAAATCTTGTTGAATTTTCGCTGAATTATCGACAGGTGAGGGTGCAGCTTCGCCAAAAACTGATGTCGATGGGGAGCAGGAGTTTGGTATTGGAGTGTTTGAACGTTTTTTTAGAATATGATGGCCGATGTTCTTCTTATTTTCTTGCGAATTCTCGATGTATGATTCTGCACACCGACGTAGATTTCCATCCACCGTGCCTTTCAATGTTGGTGATGTTGACCCCAGAGGCGGCCAATATTATGGCTGACGAACGCCGGAAACAATGGCCGGTGTGATTCTCGGGATTTGGGAGGCCCAAGTACCTAGCAATGTTGGTGACATTTTGCCAAATGTATTAATTCCCACACATTGTTCAGTGCATTTTTCTGATTTGAAGAAGAGAAAAAACCGCCTATGATAAGTGTCAGCCGGACAAAGACTGACATACTTTTTGTATAACTCTAGGTAGCTTGTTCTTTCATTTTCGGGGTCGCAAACTCAATTTGGCACGCACCAGCGATTCCAAAAATGGTAGCCACCTTCATCAAGACGAAGTCCTTGTTCGGAGCAACACATGAGAATTTATCGATTTCCTGTTTTTCGAAAACCTTCGATTCCTCTGGTTTGAAACCTTCGTTCAGTCTCTTTAGATATGCTGTTAAATTTTTAAATATTTGCTTATATCGATGTCATTCTTCAATTTTACAATAAGTTTCATCATCGAGTAAGTACTTCGACCACACACACAAATCTAGACGATGTTTTGAATTCAATTACATTTGCTTCTCTCAAAATTATTCACACATCCATCATATCTCTGAGAAGTTTGGTCAACTTTCTCCAAGAAATATCCCAAACAACTTACCATTTTCAATCTACCCATCGAGTATTGCTCAGTATTAAGAGTTCATGGAACTAGTATTTCTTTTCAAAATATCTCCTATTTTCAATCCCCATACTGGATAACCGAACAAGCTTCCACCATATCTAGATAACTTTAAAAAAAAACATATTCAATATTATATGATTCATTCTGTAAACCGGTCAAATGCAATTCTTTGAAAACCACATCAAAAATATACTGAATGTTGACGGCAAATATTTCTTGATAAGTGGGGAAAGTATACTATAAATACCTCTTTCAGTGATAGTGTATTTTTCTCCTCACACCACAACTCAAATGCTGCAAATTCTTTCTCGTAACGCCAGCGAGACTTTTCTGGAACTGACTGGCTACTTATAGCATCGGCAGCATCCAAGATTTTTGATGGAATGTCACTTAATGAATTTTCTGAATTGTTAACAATCGCTACTTATTAACCAGATTCTATGGTAGTGAGAGAATGTACTCGTAGAATGAACGTACCATGTATCTTAGCTGGATGAACTTGTCATTTTCTACTGTAAACCAATTTATATGCAATATGATTCGAACGATCAAAATGAAATTTGCAGAAACACACGCATATACCATTTTGAGCTCAGTTCATTTGAAATTTCGCTTCAATGACACATCAGAGTTTAGGACTAGTGCGGAAAAGTACTTTTCCTACGACCACATAGGAAAGTAACACATATCGCACTCTCTACTCCCATGGAAAGTGACCTTTATTCTCACGCGTGCGGAAAGTAACTTTCCGCACGGCTGTCAAAAGCCGTCAAACCCGTGAATCCTGTGAGATTTATAGATGTAATTATCAATTGCTCTTCCTTATTGATATTATTTACATAAAAACTGGACTAAAAACTAATTATTTGTAGAGAATAAAGAAAAGAAGAAAAAAAAATGTTGACGCCGAGAATCGAACCCACAACCTTGCGGTCATCTACCGTATACTCTTCCATCTGATTTAATTCAGATTATCAGTGATATGTATATCTCGTAAGTCGATTTACATCAATAGAATTATGATATTTCTTGTATTTTCATTTTATTAAAAGAAAATTTAGCTATTTTTAAAGTTCATATAATTAATATAATTGTAACAATAACCAATATACTTTTAATTTTTATGGTTCCAAATAATTCAATTTGTTACTTAGTCGTATCTAATGAGTACTCACTTATTGTAATTTTTTCAAATGAACGTTAATTATCGTTATTTCTTTATTTCACTATGAAAGTAATTCTAAATTCATATGCACTTTTCATAGAAACAATATTCAAACATAGACTGTCACATATAAAACGTAAGTTTAGTCAGGCAACTCAATATACACGATCTAATATTTACATATTGTTTAATAAAATAGGTGGTCGTAGGAAAAATAGCGTACTTTACTCGCACGAAAGTGATTTTTCACACTCGTGTGATTGCCGCACTCGGCTTTCGCCTCGTTCCACAATATTTCCCACTCGTGTGAAAAATGTCACTTTCCGCACTAGTAATGTAATATACTATTACCGCACTAGAGCGAAAAATTGCTTCTTTCCACACGACAAATCATTAAAAGAAGTGCACTTTTCCACATACTCGTAGAAAAAACAAATATCCCACATGTTTTGCACTGGAGCTAAACGATAGAGAGGCCATGTCCTCACACACTAGGTCAACTGCTGTTGTAGTAGTTGTCGAGTTTGTTTTCGAAGGTATTTATGGATGGAGCCAAGACTTGTCAGTAAGAGAGTTCTACTCGTGGAAGACTATTGGTGAAGAGATGCTGTCTGATGGAGGTCCTGAATCTTTTCTTAAGAAGCTAGAGGCTGTGGCTGCGGAGTCTCTCGTCAACGTTCGGTCGGAGGATGTGGCCCAGATCCACGGATAAGGTATCACTGAGGATTCTGTTACATTGGATGAGGTCTTCCCGTCGTCTTTGTTATCAATATTCATTCCCAGAAATTTGGATGGACTGGATTCATGTACATTTCGACCGCATATCGAAACATTCAAAAGTGATAATATGGGTTTTATTTTCATTGAGAGTTGAGAGATTGGATTCCCACCATTTTCAACTTTGAGCAACATGGAAATATGTCTTCCTCAAATGAAATGATAACTGTCTCAGCTAGAGCATGCAATACATCCACCGGTTATGTTTATTTTTGAAAAAGATTCAAATCACGAGGAAAAATTGGGTTATATTTTGATTTTTTTAAATTGAAGATCGACTCTGGTTTTTGCGTTACTTGTCTAATATCCAAAAGTTACGGAAGTATTGTGTAATCCGTACAACTTTAATATCCATGATAGGGTCATTGCAGGCTATTGCAATGAAAGTAACAAAGATGACGCAATTTCCGTAGTTTTCCCATGAATGGATCGCGATTTGTGTGTGTCGAAGGTGATGGAAATAAACTTTGAAAATTTTGCTCTCAATAGGATCAATTTTGATACTCAAATAATATCTTTTTCAGAAATAAATCTGTTTTTCGAAACATAATAACAAGTTTTTCTAACTGATAATTGCTTGCAATAAAAATCCCCCAAAAATGGCATTGAAATACTGCTTGAATACACATTTCTCTTCCAGGTTCTGAAAGATCTCCAATGGCGACTGGAAAACCACAGGCCCCTCACTCCTCCTCTGGAAGGAATTCAACAGCAGTACGGCATGAACACCAAACTCCTGAAAGAAATCATTGATTTCTGGAAATCCAAGTACAACTGGAGGGAGAGTGAGAAATTTTTGAACAAATTTCCCCAGTTCACGATTAACATCCAAGGCCTCGACATTCATTACATCCACTTGAAACCAAAAGTACAGAATGGTGTAAGAGTATTGCCACTCATACTTCTACATGGATGGCCCGGTTCTTTGAGGGAGTTCTACGATATTCTACCAATACTGACGACACCACAGAAAAATCGAGACTTCGTTTTTGAGGTCATTGCACCCCATATCCCAGGTAATCTATTTATCTTTTTTATCTGATTTGATTGATAAATTGAATGAGTTTCTGGTGGTTTGGGCTGGTTCCGCAGGAGCAGTTGCAGTTCCTGATTTCAACTCCATTACTTCAATACAATTCACGGTGGTCAAAAACGAATAAAACAAGAAAAATATACACAGGAGGTTCATAAGATTGCTGATTGAGAATGACACTGATAAAATATATTCCCACTGGGCTTCCATAAAACTATTGTCAGAGGAAGAATACACGGGAACACTCTACAAAAGACGGCGATTGGTGAGGAACGATTGTTGTTCAGTACTAAATTCTACTGTGCCATTTCCCAAGCTCCATTATTATTAATGCAACTACGTACCACGCGTTATGCCCAACCGCGTTTTTCAACCATGATAAAGTTTTTATGAATGTAAATGAGTTCTTTCAGCACAGAAAGTTGATAATGGTTCCAAAGACAATTTTTTCGAATCTGCCATATCAGCCTAGAAATTGTGGAGAATTTTTCTCCTTTCCATATCTTGGGCGTAATGAATCCCCCTTGATCCATTGCCTATGATCGTTTTTGATCATAGAAGTTCGGAAGTAAAATGTTCATGGGAAAATGAGGCAGAACAATGGGAACAATGGGAAAACGAGGCAGAAATGAGTAATTGATTATATTAGATTTCTTCTATATTTTTTTAATGAACCCCCTCTTTATGTTTTTTTTTCATCAATTCTGAAAAGCAAACATTTCTAAAATGTCTGTTAATGTTTTCAGTATCATCAATCGAGTTGACAATGAAAGTGAATGCCCTCAAGATTTTCCAATAATTCAGGCAAACAGCAAGAATTGTTGAATTGAACGGTGAAGATGAGATAGAAATAAAAATCGACTCACCTGAATAATAATTAAATATGAACAAAGTCATACTCGATAAAAATCAAACATCCATAATACCAAGTTCTGGAGATCTCAGCTGCGAAATATGAAATTTAAATTGGTCGATTTATGGAGCTGATAATAGTTATGATTGGATTTTTTTCTCGTGTAGCAACACCCATCTTTTCAGTCAGCCAAACAGCACTAAACTTGTGAGTCTAAACTGACTAGGGACTGCAAACTCTACCTAAGACAACAGGCTACGAACAATCAGGTTACTTTGATGTGGGTGCCAGGTCACAAGGGAATATATGGCAATGAGGAACGAACACCTCTGCCAAGAAAGGGGCAAACATTGAGTTTTCTGGCCCAGAACCTTTCTGCGATTTTCCCAAAGCTCACAATAAGGAAGAGCTGACTGAATTAAAACTCACAGGAATGAGGTTCCAGGGCAGAGACAAGCAAAAAGGCTTCTGAACCCATCGCCAAAAAAAACATAACAGCTTCTTAAGTTGGATAAGAAAGACTTGAAACTGGTAACGGAACTGCTCAGCGGACATTGTCCTCTGAGGTATCAGCTCAAAGAAATGGATAGATCAGAAAGTGAACTTTGCCGTCACTGCAAGAACTTTGCTGAAACTGCAGAACAACTACTTTGCTATTGCCAAGCGGTTTTGCAAAAGGGTTAAGTTTCTCGAAAGGGATTCATTAACGCCCTCAGACAGCAGGAACTGATACGCTTCGCAAGGAGCGATGGATTCCCGGGTCTTGGAAATATGAAGGGTAATGTACGGAAAACCAATTGGTCGAGGCACGGAGAGGCTGAAGAGCCATATCGATCCCCCTACAATCTACAACACCCATCGTCGACTTGTTTTAGTAGAGCCTGCACGATAGAAAAACTAAAAATAAAGAGAGTTGTCAAACATGCAGAAAAAGTTAGCACCACGTTTAGACAGACAGACATATCTCGCAGGTTAGTACAGTTGGTAAAACAGATTTATCTTCAGTTACCGATTGAGATAAGGCGGGTTTTTTAAGTGTGTTAGTTTTATATGGTTGATATGGTATATATTTTATATGTGATCGATTTGCCATTCCTGTATTTCATATGAATGGTTGTGTCATATGGAATGAAGGAATGGGAAATCGATAACTAATTAAATATATACAGTAATCAATTCGTAGAAGTTTCGGAATCAATCTTTGTTTCATGATATCAAGAACAAAATTAAAGTTTTCATTAAACAAGAATCCTAAGTTAGACACTATGAAAAACATATTTTATTTTATCTAGGACGAGGTACAACTACAGACAAAACAACAATGAAACTCTGGAAAACAAAATTAAAAAAATTCTTCAGTCTTATCATCAAATCAATCAAAATACAATCAAATAACATTCACAACAAACCTTCAATAATTTTATTAATTTATTAGCACAAAGGAGAACGAGTGGGTATAACAAATACTCCAGTTCGATGATAATCAAGTACACCATATACTTCGTACATCCTCGTATGGTGATAGGAAATGGAAACTGATGGATGGAAATGAGTATCAGTTTGTGAAAAAATGTCTGCAACTGATGGATGGAAATAAGTGTATCAGTTTGTGAAAAGCAGCTTATATTTTACCTTGTGAAATAATATTTCCAGGAGTTTCAGCGTCAACCCGAATAACGAAACATTCTATTTTCGACGTTGGGTTCCTAATTCAAGTTCATATAGCATGATTTCTATCATTAATTTTTCGATGACAATAACAGTAGAAGAATTATTCTGAAATTATTGCGTGGTTTGTGATAATAAAAAATACATGTGTAAACAATAAACTTCTATTTTCTGACAAATGTGGAAATTGAAAAATTATCATGTCATCAGTCGTGTGTCGATTGCGGGCAGCACTTCCATGCGTAATTGGCCGTACCAAAAACTTGGTGGTCAAGATCGCCAATGTTTCAAACAGTCTCTTTATTTTTAATTTATCTATTGGCTGCACGCACTGGTGATTTTTGTCACCGTGACTGTTTCGTCGATGTCACCATGTTACGGTGGTGGGCACAGCTAGGTGATTTATTGTCTGTGGGGTCTGGCTACACGCTAGTGTCGCGACTGTCATCCTAGGTTTAAATTGCCGTGCGCGAATTGGTAACAAGATGTCACCTCACCCCTTCACTTTTCAAAAGAGGACGGGGGATCGTTTGAGGATCTGAATGTGAAAATAATCCCTTTGCCTAGTTGAGCCCCCGATTTTACGTTTCCCACCCCCTCCCTCCCACCCTCTCCCCCCTCTCCCCCCTCTCCCCCCTCTTCCCCATCCGAAGAGAGCTCTTAAAGAGTACTACAAAAAAGTGTAATAAAATGTTTCCGTAAAACGCGAATTTTTTTCCTCCACCAATAATTTTAACCGGAAGATGGTGGGAAGGGCCGGGTGCGATTTTTTTTGTGGTGCGCTCCCCGTGAGAGAAATGTTCTAGAGTCGATCAGTGGGGGTGAGCGCCCCCTTCAAATAATTCTCGTCTTGCCGCGCTTGACCGAAAAGCCAAATAAAATTTTCCGATCCAAGCAAAAAAAAACGAAAAACAAATTATCCTTAGAATTTTTCATAGATGAAGGATATGCAATCGGTTTTTCCCCACGACGGTCCATACACCCTCGAGATCCATCTTGATGAATAAATTGCGTGACTGTCACTGTAAGTACGCGCAGTCAAGTAATCTTCGGTGACGTGACAGTGGCAATGAGTTTATTGTCACCCTAACAAAAATCACCAATTCCTGCAGGCTCTGAATGAAATTTTCAAATTGACCACGTGCGCTATACAAATGTAGGAAGGTGTGTGGATTAGTCTGCCCCAATGAGTTACAACAAATCCCTGAAAAACAATTGATCCTGTCACTTTTCTGAACTTTGAACAACTGAACCATACCTCTTCATGAATAGACGATGATTCTCAGAATATGCATTTTTTTTTCATGTTACATAATTGCAAGATGTCATAAACCTTGCGGAAAGTGTAATTATTTTGATTGGGTACTTTGAAGGTAATGGTTTCCCCAAGCGAGTATTCAAACCAGGTCATGGATCTGCTGAAATTAACCTAGTTTCCAAGGATATGATGGCAGATTTGCATACTTTATCTCAATTTATAAATAATGAAATAACGAGTAACATTGTTATTTTGCTTTGTTGTTTCGAAGGTTATGGTTTTTCCAAGGGAGCTGTCAAACCAGGTCTTGGAGCAGCTCAAATCGCCCTGGTATTCAAGAACATGATGCATCAACTGGGTTTCAAGAAATTCTACACACAGGGCGGAGACTTTGGGTCAATTATCCTTCAACACATGTCGGTCCTGTATCCAGAATCGGTGTTGGGTTTCCATTCGAATATGTGCACCGTTTTCACACCGCTTTCCAACCTCAAAATATTTCTCAGCAGCTTCTACTCCTCCTTCTCATGGTGGTACATCAAACCGGAACATTACGATAGGGTACACCCAATGAAAGAGTCCTGGATCAAGCGGTTGCGGGAGACTGGATATCTGCACCTTCAAGCTTCTAAACCTGATACCATAGGTAGGTAGATATATAGATAAACGATATATTCGAATCGTGACTGGTTCGTTGTTCGTTGTGCTCACTGAAGACCTTGGAAATCATGGATGATCGATATTAATTCAGATCGGAGTGTTTTATGTTCCCTGCGTATATTATTCACATTTTCCTCTACTTATTATTAGAATGTTCCCGCATTTTTTTCAGTAACTAAAGTTTTAAGGAGTGATCTTCGATCTCAATACAATTTTTGGCTTCCTCATTCATACAATATTCCGAAAATATGGTTTTAAAATGTAACAGAATGCTGAGTTGCCTCAATAGGAATCACGTTCAAAATACTCTTCTACACTCAAACAGTAGATTTAAATTTCCTTCACTATTAGCTCGAGATCTTTTCTACCTTCCTAACATTAACATGAAAGAGAGATTCACAAATATGCGGACGGAATCTATGTCCTCAATAGCTCATTTGGTAGAGCATCTGACTAGAGATTCAGGGGTCGTGGGTTCGAATCCCGCTTGGAGATGGTTCTTTTCTTCAATTTAATAATTTGTCTGATATAGCACAATTTCTCCTTTTATGTATTTTTCACAGATGCAATTTCCCACTTTATATATATATATATATATGTAATCGAGCCCCTTGCACATCCGCTAACAGTTGATGGTGTATCAACAATAAAATAGATTTTCCCTTTAACATTTTTACGAAAGGTCATTAATAAGCCAGAAAAAAAATCCACCAATACTTTCGCGTTGCACATTTTTTTTACTTTAATTTTTAACCACTGTAATTCGTCATTCACGGGTGTGCAAGAGAAAGAGAGATTTGTTTCATGTCCAAGAAAGCCACCAACCGCCTACAGCTGTTTCATGGTTTCCCAATCATAAGAACGGCTTGTGATCTTTCTCGAACTTGAACCAAACCTCTCAAAGAATCGTGCCTTTCGGCAAATGACGTAGATATGAAATTCAAAAATTATAGTGCAGTGGAGTTCAATGGCAGGAAATTTCCACTTCACTAGGCCTAAGTTCCACTCCGCAAATTATAGATGTCACATCTACAATTTTTGCAATTCACATCTTTGCCCTTTGCCAGAAGGCGCAATTCTATGAGAAGTTTGGTTCAAGTTCGAAGAAGACCACAAGCCGTCCTGGTGATTGGGAAACCATGAAATAGCTGTAGGCGGATGGTGGCTTTTTTAGACATGAAACAAATCTGTCTTCATTTTGTTATTTGTTTGCGTTACTCGGTACGCACTAGAAGCTTGAATTTTGGTGTCGTGGATTGGCCTGTATTGACAGCTGTTGGTGACCTGTCAATGTTGCACGAAATTTCCTGCCATTGAACTCGACTTCACTAGGCCTGAGCTTCACTCCGCAAATTATAGATGTCACATCTATAATTTTTGCATTTCACATTTTTGTCCTTTGCCGGAAGGCAAAATTCTCTGAGAGGTTTGGTTCAAGTTCGAGAAAGACCACAAGCCTTCCTGGTGATTGAGAAACCATGCAATAGCTGTGGGTGGATGGTGGCTTTCTTGGACATGAAACAAATCTCGGTTTCTTCTGTTATTCGTTTGCGTTACTTTACGTGTCGAGGATTGGCCTATACTGACCTGTTGGTGACCTACCAATGTTGCACGAAATTTCTTGATACTGAACTTCACTTCACTAGGCCTGAGCCTCCGCAAATTATAGATGTCACATCTATAATTTTTGCATTTCATATATATATATATATAAACAATATTTTTGGAATGCAGGATTTTTGAGAATTATTTTGGAATGAGATAATATTCTGTCATTTTTTCATAATTTTCTCATTCGTTTTAATATATTGTTTGATTTCCACCAATTAATTTGTAGTTTCAATGTATTTGTTCGTATATAAATATATATATATATATATATATATATATATATTTACATACACATGTGAACATAGGTATATATACCCATACAAACAAATACATTGAAACGGCAACTACCAATTAATTGGTGAAAATCAATATATAAGAACGATTAAGAAAATCATGAAAGAATGACTAATGATCCAATTTCAAAAGTATTCTAAAAAAATCCTGAATTCTCATTTGTTATTATGTATGTTGGTATGATTTGTATATGTATATTAGGGTAGGCCGATTGATATGGGGGATTTGAAAATTTGTAAATGCTTGTGTCTGCAACTATAAGAAAGTTGTGAAATACGAAGAGAGAAATATTTCATTATTATTTTTATTTTTTATTTCCATTTTTTGAACTGCCACAATGACACTAAAGTTTCCATTTTAATAAGTTCATATTTTCAAAATCTGCAAATTCTCAAAAGTTGCACTACTTAAAGAGAAACACATTTTCTTCAATACTTTTCTCCTTATTTTTGCAATTTAAACTGCCACAACAGCATTTTTTGAATTTTGAGTTATTTATTTAATTTTAAGCCAAATGGAGTGGTTCAAGATAGAGGTAATATTTATTATAAAACAAATTCACAAGTATAACAGAATGCAAAATGAAAATATTTTAGTAGTATCTAACATAATGGTGACTTTTATATAGGTTTAGATATATAACTTAAAAATAGGTATATTATCAAACATTCCTTGAACAAATAAAACTCAATTTATAATCTTGCTTTGATCCAAAAGAAGGTATAATTCCACGTGATTCCAATTTTGCCCTCATTACACCATCTCTGTTTTCACTACCACAAACTGTAGCTGAAGCTTCCGTCACAATTTCAACATCTCGTTCAACCGCTTGCGTGTGACATGGATACGATTTTATTTCAGAGAACAGCATTGATGTATCCGGATTTTTCACAATATCGATCAAAACTTCTACAGGTAACCCCATTGTTGAAGGCGGTTCAGCAATGACAAGAGTACTCCAATCAATCAAGTCCATATAGCTTGAGGCGTTTATATTCAGCGAATTTGGAACTTCAAATTGTCGTAGTGATTGCTGTATGTTAGAGCTTCGAGCTTTGAAAATTCGACGCACAGGCAAGCTCCCGAATATGATGTCTGGTGTCCCCGAGCATTCCAAGCAGGATATCTTCAGGATGTGCGAAGTATCGCAATATCACTGGATCAATCACTTCCTTCAAATTTTTCGGTAAAAACCCTGATAACTGAATTGTTTTCCAGACATTAAAGGTTTCCTGCAGGCGTGATGGTTTTGTTTCAATGATGAACCACATTGGACCATACACCTTTAAAATTAAAGTTACCAAGGCAACCAAGGTTTCTAATGGTTCAGCGGTTGAACTATATAGCCGCAGTATACGTTTAGCTGTTCTTAGCCATCGGGAATGAACAATTTTACCAGGGCTTCGTTTGGATAATTTTTTATCTACAGTTTCCTTTGAAATTGCATCACATATATCAATAATGTATTTTTGATCTGTGCTCAGATCAGTCTGAACAGAATCATTCAATGCCGGAACATTTGACTCAATTATGTTGAAGTCAACTGTGATGAAAAAATAAATAAGTACAATAGATAATAGAATAGAAATAAATAGATTACTAATAGAAAGAATCTCACATCCCTTTAATGCCTGTCCAATAGGTCCCAGTTGTGCTGCCATCAAGGCAAGTTATGAGATGTCGCAATGGCAGTTCATTAGCATGCAACTGGCAAACAAACCATTACAACGGTCTATTCAAATGTTTCTCCAATTGTACAATTATTCCCGAATGTTTTCCAACATTGACGTTTGTTCCGTCGCATTATATTACTTTCAGCTCATCTGTTGTAATATTAGATTCGTCCAAGTACTTCAAAATACATTTCATGATACAATTCCTGATTCAGGACAAATATGCGCCAAGTATATCGACTCTGGCATTCTTATGAGAGTAATGTGCTCTTCTTGAATTTTTCGCCGACGATTGTCTTCCATCTTCAGCGTTTCATCTTCACGTCCATCAAAAAACAAGCCACGTAATAATTAATTTTGTTTGTTAACTATTATATCTGCACGTTTCTTCTAGCGCGACGTATCTTGTTTTTATCTATGATACTTTTATTGTCCTCTTCATGTATAATACCAACGTCCTGTAGAACGGCTGATACTACTGCAGCCCCAGCTCTATCAGAAATACCGTAACGATCAAGTGTTCCCGCTGGCACAGGTAGTTGTAATGAATTGTAGCGGATTTGTGAACTTCCTTGATGTGGCAGTTTGAAACATGAAGATATAGAAAAATTATTTCACCAAAATGTTTTGGCATTTTTTCTTACATATTATTTCCATATGCAAATATTTGAATTTTGACCTTGAAATTTCGGTGCCATTGTGGCAGTCGAAATAATGAAAATATGCAATACTTTATTTGACAAAACATTTTCACTTTTATGTTTAAACACGTTTTGCATTTGCAGAATTTTCCATTTACAACATTCAAAATTTGAAAATTAGCTGTTATTGTGGCAGTTGAAAACATGAAAAAAAAATTTTTCGTGAAATGAAAAAAAAAAAATCATTTCTTGGTTTTGCAGATTTTTTATAGTTGCAAATTCCCATTTTTGAAAAACACCGAAATCGGCCCACCCTAATGTATATGTCAGAATGAGGAGTAGGCGTTTGTGGAGAGATATTGAACTTATCTGATCTTGTTGGTATCAATAAATATTATTATACTATTATAATATCGAATGATCTCAATAATTTTTCATATCTCAAGGAACTGCGATAAACGATTCTCCGATCGGATTGGCAGCTTACATCCTCGAAAAAATCACATTTGGAACCAACATAACCTGGCAAAATCGGGAAGATGGTGGTTTGACGGAGTTTTTCACCTACACTGACTTACTCGATAATATCATGTTGTACTGGGTGACAGAATCAGCCACGACATCGTTCCGCTTGTATGCAGAGACCTTCAACGTGGCCCATATGGGGTTAGGGATTACAAGGTAAGTTTGGAGTGCCAAAAATTCCATATCTTTTCACATACCTCATGAAGATGCTTCGTGCATGATACCGGTGAAAAAATACTATACACAGCGTTTTTGCTCGCTTATTCATACACTGCTTGAAGAAGTTAACGGACCACTAGATACTCTCTGTATTTTTCGTAAACTTTTTTGCGGTAAATTTTTTTTTCTTGGAAAGCGATTAAGTGATGCTGAATTTTTGGTCTGCAAACTTTCATCGATGTTAATGCAAATAATTTGTATAAATGGTACACTTCACATCACCAGTTCTATTTTAGAACATAATGAATTATTATAGGAAAACAAAGAGATACAAATAATATGATGATGGTTTGGAGGAGCGATGTTTGTATTTTCCGATAATAACAATTTTTTATGAATTTATTTTCCAGTTCGATTTTTTTTGTGGAAATTCGTATAGTCGTTACATGAAATCTATCCACCCCCTCGGAAGAAAATGTTCATACGATGTGAATTTAGGGATTATAACGTCGTCATGAATCTCTTTCTTTTTACAAGCTTTTATTTAGTTTCACCTGTCCCGGTGTTTGTATGTCTGTAATAAAATGTTGAAAGTTGAATTTGATCCACTTGTAGTTGCCCGATTAACGTGAAATTTGGCAGGTGATCATAGTTCCCGTGACAATGCATTATCGAATTTTTGTTTGAGAAAAAAACAAAATGGCGACTCCAAGAAGATTCTATTCAAAATTGGTACGAGGGGGTTTTCGGGGTCGTAGATTATGGATTTTCATTCAAAATTCATGAATTCAAGATGGCGGCTCCAATATGGCGGACGAGTTTTGTAATTATAGTCCGATACGATTCAGAATTAGTATGTGGGGGTTTTCGAGGTCGAAGATTATGATTTTACTGTCAAAATTCATAAAATCTGAATGGCGGCTCCAAGATGGCGGACGATTTCTGTGATTATGGTCCGATTCTATTCAAAATTGGTATGTGTAGGTTTCCGGGGTCGGAGATCATAAATTTATTTATCAAAATTCATAAATTCAAGATGGCGGCTCCAAGATGGTGGACAAGTTTTGTGATAATGGACCGTTTCTATTCAAAATTGGTATGTCGGAGATTATGAATTCAGTTGAAGATTATTGATTTTTTTGTAAGGATTCGTAAATTGAAGATGGCAGCTTCAGGATGGCGGATGAGTTATTCTTCAGATGGTCTCATCATTGAAGGACTTGATAGCTCATAATGACGATACTTCAACAAAAATGCATAGATTGGGGCGTACTTACTAAAAAGCACAAAATAAAATACCTATTGAAAAAAAAAGCTTTTAAAGGCAGGCTTTCATTCAAATGTACTAAAAAGTGAAAAATAATTGCTTTGGATACGCGACGTAGATTATTCCATGAGTAATAGATTCAAAAGCTTGTCGCTTTTGTATTCGATCTGAATACTCCGCGACGAGCTCTTGAATATATAACTCACGAAATAACCTACGTCGCACATCCAAATCAGTTATTTTTTACTTTTTAGCGCAATTGAATAGCGCGTTATGATGTTATTTTGTTACAAAAGTAGAATGCTTCCTAAGTCATCGAAGTAACTCAAAACTATCGACGTGTCGTCGAATATACACATTACTGATTCCATTAAAATCAATCTTTTTAGTACTGTCAGCAGTTGACGTTATGTTACCTTTCCCCACTGAGAAACAGCAATGACTCCAAAATTGAATGCTTCTAGCTATAACTCTATATAAATTATGTCTGATAATGAATAGAAAAATCTCAATTTTGAAACTTTTGACCTCTAACAATAATTTCCTATTACTCATCCAACATTTATTTCAGACAACCAGTTCCTGTACCTACGGCTTGTGCCAGATTCAAGTACGATTTTTACGCAGCAGATGGCATGCTGACAGAAACGTATCCTAACCTCGTACAACTCACAGACCATGACGGTGGACATTTTGCAGCTTGGCAGCTACCAGATGTACTTGCCGAGGATGTCTTCAGCGCTATACATATCATGGAGAGAGAGAACCAGAAAATTAAATGAAAATGATTGAAAAATACATGGGGAAATGGTAGACGTAAATAAAGACTGATTATAATTTCTCTGAAACCTTTGGTATCAATTTCTTGATGAAAAATAAAAATTTTCGTGAACTGCCGAACATAAGGACAGTTGTGATAGTTTGAGCTTCTGGATCGACCAAATCAATATAGGTTTATCGAGGGGAATATCATATGTGCTGAGGGTTTAATCGCTCAATTTTTTTTTTAATTTTTGTGAAAGTATTTTGCCTGGAAATTTTACTGAGTGCGATTTGCGGTCTTATTATCTGATTGAACCACGGAAGCCAAGCTTGAGTGGTTAAAAAATAATTAGGGAAATAGTCAAAGTAAAATTTCATGGAAAATGACGATTGAAATAGTGGTTGTCTTTCAACCTGTTAATATAACCAGTCTACCACCACTGTATTTTCGTGATTTTTTTATACTACTTTTCGATACTTCTCTTCCCTACTATTCCTAAAAATTGTTTATTTTTATAGGGATATAAAAAAACATTCATTTCGTTAGAATTTTTTTGTTACGAACAAAGAAATATTTTGTATGTTCAGGTTCCCCATATCGTGACATGGCAGTTGTACTCCCATATTGATTTCAAAAAAGGTTGAAAAGATTCATTGATCCAGTGCAGTGTAAATTATTGTTTCTCATTCCCGAGTATATATTCATAACGCCACTATAATTCCGAATTCTCAGGATGTAGTCATTTAAGTAAGAGAAAAGTTGAAGAACAATTTAACTGAAAAAATTGATTGATATCTATTCATCGAATGATCGGAAAGAAATCCAAATAATAAGTCAATCAGATTTATTTTTTGAATAATCAACTGAAGAAAATTAAGATAGAATACCGTTCGGACATGAATTCAGTTATGAGTTTCCCAGCCCTATTAATGTACATTATTCAATCCTTTTCTCAAACAAGCACTTCGAAGCAAACAAACGGAATTTCATGCAGATATAGTTATGCTTTCGTTTCATTATCAGGATCAGTTACCGAACATCTACGTTCTCCAGGAAATTTACGGGTAGTTCTAGTTTGGATCTCATCAACATATAAATTTGTTGTTCCATACTTTGTTTTATTTCTATAAGACTTTCATTTCAACAATATTTTCGCATTTGAATTCATTAACTGATTATGACTTCTATGTTCGTCAATTTTCCTGATACCTAAGAAGAAGAAGAATACCTCGATGAGTAAATTCTAAGATACATTTCATGAATAGGCTTGTCAAAATTGAACTATCTACAGTTTCATTTATTTCAAAGTGAATGCGATTTTTCTCTTGTTTCAAATGTGGGGAAACTGACCGCTACAATTGGGTGCATTATAAATATATTAAATTCAAATTAAATATATGACGTGTGATATTCGAAGCTTCGATTAACATAATCTAATATTCAATGAAACTGACACATAAATTACATCTATACGTTATGACGATATTTGTCCAGCAGATAAATCTGTTCATTCACACCTCATAAACCTTGGCATCTGGACGAATCCTTAGAACAAAATCTGCACACCCCGCTTGAACTTTTCATCTCATTCGTAACAATTCGCAACTTCTCATGGTATCGTTTCCAGAAAGGAAATCTCCACTGAAAGATAAGAAGTAAGGTCGCCCCTCTTCGATCTATAAATTATGCAGGAGATGCAAAAGTGAGACAAGGAAACAGAACGTATTCCTGGAAGAGCTGATTCGGGAGATCGATTCCCGTTAGGAAATTGGGTTTGTAGATTGTCGAGATAGAAGTCGAGTTCAATCTGAATGTTGTTCGGTGAGTGTATTGAATGGGAGTAGATGCAGCTTGCTCGGTTTCTCAATTTCTTGCTATTTGGATAAAATCACGCAGGTTGGTCGAGTGATCTTGATTTCCCGTGTTCAGTTAGATTTTATAAAAATATGCCACTGAGATGAGTCGACTTAGAAAATATGTTCGTTCCAATTTGTGTCTACTATATTTTCGTTGAGTTGGGAGATGAGCTCAATCGGCAGCGTTGTATCAAAACGACGCCATTTGATACACAAAAAATAAAACAGAAAGTTATAATTTTGGGAGCAATATAAGCAAACGGTGTAGAAAAGTAAAACATTCCCAATTAAATATTGAATAGAAAGCTTCTTCTGGAAATTGAAAACTCTACGATAAAAATGAAGTTAATATCCAACAGAAAACGAATCGTTCACGGGCTAAAGCCCCGATGGACATTGAACTACATCTGATGGATATTGTGAAAAGGACCATAACTCAAAAGAAAAAATATGATTGTAAAAATTTGCATTTTTAGTCAGAGTGAATCGCAGATGAATACAAAACTGTTTTTATGAACACCCTGTTCATATTTTCAAACAAATCAAACGGTTTGTCGTTTGTTAAAGCTTCTTGGTCCTACAATTTTTGACTTTGGTCCCAAAATTTGGAATAAAAACAGAACATATCCGTGGAATTCTGGACGATTTCATGCGTTTCTATCCCCGGACAAAATATCCCCGGTCAAAATATCTCCAGGACAAAATATCCCCAAGACAAAACATCTCCAGACATAATACCCCCAAGACAAAATATTCCCGGACAAACATACACACACACACAAACCAACACACCCACACACACGACAGATAATTATTTCCAGTTGTAAATTAATAGAAACACATTTTTATTTGAGTCATTAAAAGAAAATGAAATGAATAACATGAAATAACAAAATTATAATTACAAATGAACATTGAAACGAAGACAATAATTTCAATGGTTAAACAAAATAATTTTTGCAATACTCCTCAAATACTTCAATTTGTCGATTCGACTGATACTTACTACTTTTAGTAGTTACTACTTTTTTCAATCGCACATCGTAGTCACGATATTCTTCACGGCGATTAGCAACCTTTACACCAGTACCAATCTGATTAATTTAATATTCAATTCGATATTGACTTGTTCCTCATAGATAGACTTTAAGAACACGCCGATAAAAGCATAATTGACACTAATATTGCGATTTAAACGATTGTGCCCACCCCTCCATAGGATTAATAGGTCGCAACGGATCATGTAAGTGCTAGATAGCAATTCCATAACGAAATATCAAATCGTGGCTTTTCCCGTTTTTTTCGATTGAGACACGTATTCCCAATCCAAGTGGATTCGAAATAACGAACAACAGCTCATTAATGACGTCATTGTGCTGGTCATAATACTCAGTGACCAAAATCATTTCATAAGCCTCAACAACATCCCCTGGAGGAATAAACGGTAACGCCACAAGCAACCGCACATTCAACGCAAATACTATGTCCGTCTCATACACCTCATGTTGCTCGGATTGCTGGAAAAACTGGAATCAGTAAGTAATTTCGGAACTCTTTACAGTGGCAGTAAACTTAAACTCTAATTATTTTCGGAGCGATTCGGGCCAGTAAGGGAACAACAAATACAGAACATAACCTTATGTTTTCATGGTGGAAACTTGAAACATTTTTCTGTTTCATTTATAGATGAGAATATTAATTTTGCAGTAATATTCTGATAATAACTGATTTTAGATTATGTCCCGTCACTGTTGATAGTGCTTTGATTTTAAATCATAACATAACCTACCTTTTTTCAAGGTTTCTTTGAAAGTGGCGCGAAAACATTGCCAGTATGTTTCAGTAAAATTGGAACGATAACATTTACTGGGCAGTACTATTCGGGAATATCGGAATATGCTCACAATCTCTGATAGCCAAAAGCTTGAACTCGGCGCCAAACACATTGAATGTGAAAGTGAAAGAAGCTGCCTGTCAATTGAACCTTCTTGAATGATGTTATCAATGCATCCCCGAAATCGACAATCCTACAATTTGGTGTAAAATTCAAAAAATCTTCAAAAAATATTCAAACTGAATTTGGATGAATTTGAATAATTCAAAACAAAACAAAGAATACAAGATTCTCCAGAAAATTGAAATATCTACCAGGCAGTCATCAATGAACACTCACATGTCATATTGTCTTGTACCTTTGAAACTTTTACAACACCTCCACCTACTAATCATTGAGCTTACTTTGGTATTATCTAACTATCCTGCGAGTTTCATAATTCCACTTCAATAATTACATAGGATAGGGGTGCTTCCATGAGAAGTGAAATATATTTTGACTTTTCATAACAGAATTATTTTCAGGAAAAACTATACATTTAGTAAATTTGTTGTTTATTACGAATCCAAAGAGATTTCCAGCCTATCTTGCCCTCTGATATTATTTTTCGGAAATGTCGCTTAATTATTCCATCGCTTTTGGCTTGCAGTGTACATCGTCCAAGATGACGTCCACCTAGTCATTGAATGCATACTTGGTATGTCTATCGATCAGGAGGATTTCATAATTCTACGTCAACATTTACGTAAAATACGGGGGTGCTTCCTTGAGAAGCGAGACACCCTGTATAAATACTTGAATAGCTAAAAAGTTTCGGATTTTGAATAAACAAAATCATCAAAATTGGAGGAGTTTCAGTGAGTTTAGAAGTTTAAATGATTTTTTCGCTTCATTGATTCGACTAATTGGGAATCTCCAATCTTAATCCATTATGAATTATCGAATTTAATATCAATTATGCCACTTTAATTATTATAGAAGAAAAACGCATTCCTTTTAAAATCATATGGTTGAATGTTATTCACGTTTCCTTTTTATTCTTTGTAATTTTTCACATTTTATTTTATTGTTTGGATATCCTCGTATTTCTTTTGATTCATTCCTCAACTCATTTATATATTTGGTATATCTCGTATTTCATTCGTTAATATTTTTTTTTTCGGTCTTTATTTGAAGTCTTTTACTTTTTTCTAGAACTATCTCTTGTGTCTGGAATATCTTTTGAATGAACACTAATACCATACCTGATAATTGCATATTTAAAAATATTTCATTACCGTTGTTGCGTTGTTCAACAGCTATTATGTTACCTTTCTGTGTATTTACATTGTGGATTTTATAAAATTGAATCAGTTTTTTCGATTGATTTATTGTTTTCACTTCCTAGGCACTCCACTGGTATGTCTTTTGTAATGAAAAATCGATTGAAAAAAATTTGTAACGGATGACCACATTTGTAGACAACTTTTTGACACTGTCACAATATATGTCTGACTTGTGAAATTTAGAGTCATGGTGTCGGCTCTGTATTCGGCAATTCGAACATTTGAGGCAAACATTTATCATTGAATCATACAAGTATATCCTCGGAAAAATGAGACAGAATTTCACACTGAGAGATCAGTTTGTTTACGTTGAATAAATTTTATTTATTGTTAACAAATCCCATTGTTAGATATGGATAACTTATCAATTTAATCGGAAATTAATGATATTTTGAATAATCCCAAATAAATATTCAGTTCAGTGTAAGGTTATAATATTTTTAGGATCAACGAACATTTATTATAAATTAACGAACGTCACTTCAGGGACACTCCACAGGAGTTTCCATTACATGGCATATGTTCATTATAAAATAATATTAGTTTCAGTTACCTTGATTTTATTAAATGTCAAATAAATTTTTCCTTCGCCATTAAAGGAAATTAATTTGTACCTACTTACCCAGATTACTATCGGTGTGAAGTTAGCAACGTGATCTCATCCACGAATTCTGACACATAGAAAATGTTATGTGGGATATGCCAATGAGACAAAATTGACTGGTCGAAAGCATTACACGAGTTCTACCAATTCTGCAGAAATGCACGATACCACAAATGACAAATCTATACCATCAACGTATCAAGGTATCTAGTAGTATCAACGAAATAATTATCGCCTCCCAAGATTTTCAGTAAGAGAGGAAAACATCAGAATTTTTTTATAGAATTGCGAAATTTTCGACAAACAAGTACTATAAAAGAAGTTTCGCCAATTCTGCTTAGTTGCACGGTACATGAAATTATTGCATATGAATCATTCTTCAACGTAGTGTTAGCAAAATGATTATCACCCCCTCAGGTTTTTTCATAATGAAAGGAAACATTTGAAATATTTGATATTTTCAGAAAACCCTTGATAAAACAAGTTCTGCTTACTTGCACGGTCGGAGAAATCGTTGCTTGTGATCCATTTTATTACGTGGGATTAGCGAAATTATTATCACCCACTCAGTTTTTCCATAAGGGAAAGAAACATTTGAAAAATCTGATTGAATCTCTAAATTTTCAATAAAGGAAGTATAAACAGATTTTCATAACTGTGGGCTGTATACAATTTATTTCTTCGAACAACTGTGAGGGAATGAATCTTTGAGTAAAGTACAAAGCATGGCAGGATATAGAGAAAAATTCAACATCTTTTCGCGAGATCAGACAATTGCCAATTTATGAATGCCATACTTGCAGAAGACAAATGCATTCTGGGTGTTTGGGAGAAAAATATGAGAAATATATGGAAGATAAATCACTTTGTTTTCTCTGTACTTCGTTTCGATTGGAATAGGGTAGCCCCCAGAGGTAACAGATAAATCCAATAAGCCTCAAAAAACATCTAATTATATAAAAACTGGGTCTCGGTGTTCTTGCAGAAATTTGCACATTTTTCATATCTGAATCATCTGATATATCATGCAAGTCTGGAGAGTTGGTAAAACATATTTTATATTACTGTGTATTAAAAATTTCGTGAAAATAATATACTTTTCAAATGTTTTCTCCCCTTACAAATAAACTGAGAGGGTGATAATCATTTAGCTAATACCACATCCTAGAATGAATCATAAGAAGCGATTTGATTTACTGCGCAGGTCTACAGAATTGGTATAACTTATTTTATAGCATCTCGTTCATCGAAAATTTCGCGTTTCAAACAAATATTTCAAATGTTTTTCTCCCTTGTGAAGATACCACGTTATAGAATGTATCATAAGCAACGATTTTTCCCATCGTGCAAATCTACAGAACTTTTATAGCACTTTGGTTATTAAAAGAATCCTAAAAATATCAAATGTTTCCCTCTATTACCAAAGCAAAAAAATGAGGGGGTGATGATCATTTGGCTAATGTCACATCGTAGAATTGGTATAACTTATTTTATAACACTTTGTTTATCGATAATTTCGCGTTTCAGTCAGACATTCTTTTTTTCTCCCTTATAAAAAACTGAGGGGGTGATAATAATTTCGCTAATACCACGTAATGGAATGGATCATAAGCAACGATTTCCCCCACCGTGCAAATTTAAAAAAATTTCCTTTTCCCCTTACAAAAAACTGAGGGAAAAAAAGAATGCAGAACTTTTTAAAAAGCACTAAATTTAGAATTAAATTGTGAATAAAAAAATATGATGTTTTCCTCTCTTACTGAAAAACTTCATGAATTTTCTTTTGTGGTGACGTGCAATTCTGCTGAATTGGTAGAACTCGTGTTATGCTTTCGACTAGTCCATTAAGTCTTATTGATATATCCCACATAAAATGTTCTGTGTCGGAATTCGTGGACAGGATTTCGTTGCTAACGTCACACTATCGGTTTGCTTACCCCTAAAAGTAAAAATAAATGATAGTTTAAAAACTAAAGAACACGCTTTAATAGAAAACTGAACTAAAAAGTAGAAAATAATTTCAAATGAGTTTGAAATAAGAATACAGTGATTAACAACAAATTTATTTCATCGTAAAACAGCGTGGGGTGCTTGATGTCAATTGTTGTTAATATTTCATGGACAGATATTGGTAAAAGTATAATCATTATGGAAATATCTTAAAACAGCACCCCACGCTTCTCTACGATGGAATAAATTTGTTGTTGATCACTGTATTCTTATTTCAAACTTATTTAAAATTATTTTCCATTTTTCAGTTTAGTTTTCTATTAAAGCGTGTTTTTTAGTTTTTCAAACTATTATTATTATTATTAATTTTTTTTAACTATTATTCTCCAATTTTGAATAGAATCGGACCATAATCACAAAACTCGTCCGTCATTTTGGAGCCTCCATCAAAAATTCTCAATTTTCACAAAAGAATCATAATATTGGACCCCAAAAACCCCCACATACCAATTTTGGAGCGAATCGGACCATAATCACAAAACTCGTACGCCATATTGGAGCCGCCATTTTGTTTTTTTTTCATTGTCACCGGAATTATGTACACCTGCCAAATTTCAAATCATTTGTACGTCTGGAAGTGGGTCAAAATCGTGCCCAAAGGAGTCGGTTACAAAAAACATACAAGTGAAGCTAATATAAAGCGTGTTACAAACAAATTTCCGACTGGCCGTGCCAATTTTTTTTTTAAATTTCTTGGTTTCAATTTAGAGGCCAACATTGTAACATTTGATCCTTTGACACATCATGAGGCACCAGCTCAACGAAACTCTGAATTCATAAACACCGGTGACAAAGCGTTTTCACGAGAATGTTCAAGAAACTTTCCAAATAAGTATCAAGCCAGTAGGTTTTTCATTCCACTTCCAGACTGCGGAATTCACGACGTTCTACCTAATTAATTAATTTTCCAGTTGGTTGGGATTCGAGCAGATATTTTCAGGGAGACTGGTAGGCATTATTATACGCGCCAGTAAGTCAATTTTAATATGCCGCAGGCTGTCGGATGTCAAACACCGGTGGAGGAATAGCGAAGGTGTACGATTGAGGTTTAAGTTTAATCACAGTTGATTCGAAAGCTCCCCTGAGCGACGTTTTCATTTCGACAACTCAAATTTGACGTTTGTCGCAGAACGGGATATCTCGCGGGTGTACTTTCGTATAATTGTTTTGGTTATTGCCTAAAATACTCGTTCGATTCGATGGATGGGGTGATGGAGGAAACGTTCGATAAATTATGGCAATGTCAGCTGGGATGTAACGAACATTCTCGTTGATGAAATGGATATTTGTTTCAATAGGAAAAAAAGTAAACGGTGATTCTGTCAATCATAGAGCTCCGTTATCTTCACGCATACTAGTTTTTTTCTGAATAGAAGAGAAACTGACATTTCGTATGGAAAACTGTCAAACTAAAAGTGTCCACACCCAAATATTGTTTCAGTCATTTTTTTTTCTCCGTACTTAGATGCCTAAAAACCCTAGTGTATTCACTGATACGATTTTGTTTAGAATTTTTGGGGGAGAACAAATGAATGGCGTTAAATTCTGCTTAGAACTTCATAAGTAGAAAGCGCGGTTAAGGAATGTTTGTGTCACGCTAAATGTCAAACTTCAAACCTATGAAATTTTATTTTTCTGTCAACATTACATTATTGCATTTACATATTTTTTGCAAAAAATTGTGAATTGATCGTTTACAAAGATTATGGTTCTACGAACAAGATTCCGTACAGAACACTTGGCGCGAAAATGAGATGAAATCCTTGAAATTTACTACAATGTTTACATCTGTCTGTCAGAAATCAGATGAGATTTTACTTAAAGTCTACCTGGCGATTTTTCCCCTCGATATTGCTCCCTTTCATCTCTATAATCCTGGACTCGGATGTCACGCAGGTAGCTATAGCTGCTTCCGTGGTGACGTTGGTTGTTGCCCTGGAATGCAAGGTCTGCTAACCAAAACCACAGATGTGCAACTTGCTTCTGTTTGTTGATTCCGTTGATTTGTCGTTTCCTACCAAGTGTTGTTCATCCTTGCTCTTCTTCACCGTACTGATGAGGGCCGAGAGCCCGAAACACGTGTCTACGGTTATAGTTTTTCCAATATCAATTGCAGAAGCATAAAAAAGTCTTGCGGCGAAATCCTGTAAGCAGCAGTGGCGGAGATAACTAATTTTATTTAGATATTTTAAGATTTCAAAAATACTCCATAAATAATGAAAAATGAAAAAAAATTAAAGACAAGCTTTTATTTATACAAATACATTAAGAAAGAAACATAATTCCTTTCATTGTTTGATGTAGCTTACTAGAATATCCTAAAACGTATTTCGATCGGCACACACCAACACCACAGACGCTACTGGTTTATAATCTTTCAGAGCCATTAAAACACAACTATAACGCGTGATTTATGACCTTCCAGTATGGACACGCCTATACAAGCATCGATGTCCGACGATTGCCCAGACGACTCGGTTGTAGAAAAGCGACAGCTGACGCTCAGGTCCACGTTGACTGCGGCTCTTTTGATCTACCATATGCCGATGGCAAATGTTTACGAGTAGTACAGATTATTTTTCGTTCAGTTTCTTCGCATATACGCTCATGTTAGCGAAGTGAGTTTTCATTCGCTCCCTATAGAAACAGCTTCTGCAATTGATATTGGATGGACTATAACACTTCTCTTTGAGGGCTATGTCCATCAAATTTCTTCCATTGTATATGTATATATATATATATATATATATATATATATATATATATATATATATATATATATATATATATATATATATATATATATATATATATATATATATATATATATATATATATATTTATATATATATATATATATGAATTTGAAATTACATTTCATCCTGAAATTTAATTCCCAAGACGATAGAAAAAATTCTAAATGGACTTGAATACGACAGTAAATGGGTAAATATTGAAAAAAATGCTTTTAAATTCCCAACGAGTTATTATAAAGATTTCATGCTCATTGATATTTCTGGTTGAAATGGTAATTTGGTATGTTTTGGCTGGAGAGTTAGTTTATTTCGGTCGTGTGTGATGCCAATTAATTAATTTCTCTTTTATTTCTTCTATATTTCAATTTTTTGGCAGTTTTTGAATTGTTGATCATATTTTGGATAGGCAGAGAAGATACTATGCCTTGGCCCGCTCGATCTTCAACCTCCTATGGATTTTTTTCTTTGGGGTAGGTAGAGAAAAGGGTTTTCAGAGATAGTCCAACAACTACAGAGGATATGAAAAACATGATCAGGGAAGCCTTCCGTTCAACTAATGGAGCAACGCTTGCTTGCTACCTCGTGTGTATTTCGATCGCATTGATACCAATTCCAATTGAATCTTACGTGAGTAAGTAACCCTGTATGATTTCCGTATATTTTCCTGAGGAAGACAATAAACGTTGACGAAAGTCGAAAAAGTAACGTCCGTAATAGGCAGTATTTCTATGAAATCTATAATCCATAAGTCCGATAGGACCAGGTAGATATCGGGATTCGCGTTTTGAGAGGCTTAGTGGTAAGACGTGTATACCCTAACCTCAATCTTCAGCTGCTAAAATACAAGCATATTGCATTATTTTTCATAATAAATCATAAAAATTTTTCAACAGTTAAGTATTGAAAACACTCATTTTTGAGGCTAGTTAACGTAACTAATTTCTTGAAAAGGGCCGAAAATATCAGTAGGCCCTTATTACTTAACCTGTAAACTTCATAAAAACCTCACTCCGCTAATAAAAAGTGCATAGGGTGAAGTGATTTTAGTGGATAAAAGTCAGAGGGTGAGTAGGGGTCCAACTACCAAGTTTTCAGTTGACTCCAACAGTGAACCTCTGGCCCAAGTCGACCGGGTTTTGTTAAAATTTTGGCAACGCCCACTTAGGCGTGTCTAGCCAATTAAAACATACCCGCAGAACAAAACCACAGCTAGAAATTTTCGATCGAGTATTCGGAAATTTCTAGACGAAGATCAATATCCAAATACACCATTTGGATAGAAATCGTGAATTCTCGTGGAGAAATTTCGAAGAAAATCTTCGAATGAAAAAATATGAGCGAGGAAATAAGAAAAAACGTCCCACCAGAAATTGATAAGCCCGAGGGAGCTGATACTCGTCATGAAGGACAAGGTAACGCCCCTCCAGCACCCAATGAAGATGAAAAGCAAGAAGCCAAGTCCGAGCAGGTACACACCGGCTTGGAGTTCCAGCTTGGGAAAAATAATGTATTATTAGATACAGATTCCACACAATGGAATGTGATACAGAACGTGATCCAGAGTGGCAATGTAAATACTGTCACACACGAAAATTCAGAAAATGAAGAAGATAAAAAAGGAAAACAAGATATAGTAGAGTCAGGCAGCCCAGATACCCCACAATTTCTCGACTGCATTAGCCCATGGGAAACACCAAACATGCCTACACCGATATTTCATATAGGTGCAGGAAGCAGACTAGGCGAAATACAACAACTAAATGTAGAAAAAAGCATAATTTCAGTCGTCACAAACATAGAAGACGATGAAATTTTAACGCTTGAAAAATCAAATGTGGAAAACCCCTCAGGACCGTCCGAAGTTGAAAAGACTGGGGAATGTAGAAAAAAGCCTAGTTTTCCATCCAACCATTATAAGGGGTGGAAATCGAATAAACAAAATAAATTTCAGCGATAATAGTAGTCTGTTCAGTCCTACAGATTCAGAAACCGAGTCTTCCAGTAAATCTGTACACACAAGACCAAGACCAATGAGGAGAAGCTGCCGAATCGTATTAGCAGATGGAGAGGGTAAATATAAAAGGAAACGAATGAGCCCAGAAGAGGCCAATGAAAAAAGTACAAAACGGCAAATAAGGCTGGAACCGCAAGGGAAGCAAAAAACAGAACGCTGCGACTGCGGAGAAATACCCCCCAAGCATGGATACTATACTAAGTTTGATGACTACAAAATCAATGTAAAGTGCACAGGCTCACGCTTGCAGACGGAAACATCAGTAGGACACAAACTTATCACAGTGGCTGAAAAACTTAAAGAACGAAACGCTCGCAGTATAGAGAAATTCAAAAGCGACTATGAAAAGGAAAATGAGATCCAACTAAAAAAGGCTAACGAAAAAGAAGAAAGAATGGAAGTAAACCAAAGCCAAGAAGGGAAAGAGGAAAAAGCAAAGGACAAAGGAAATGCACCAACTAAAGATGAAGACTTCTATATTACCTTAGAAAATGCGGACAAAATGGATCTGGAAATAAAAATGAAGAAAGCTAGAGAAGAAAGGGAAAAAAGAGAAAAACTTAAGGAAATAAGGAAAATGCAAGACGAAAAAGACGAAAAAGAAAAACAACAAAAAAAGGAGAAAGAGAAGGAAATACAAATAAAATCCAAAAATAAAATAAAGAATCAGGAGAAGAGAATCCCGGTCACTAACAAGGAGCAAGAAGAAAACAGCCAAGAAGATGACAATCAAGAAAGAATCTCAGACAGAGACTCAGATTGGGAAATAGAACGAACCCTGAACAACCGTAAATACAAAAACTACTCCCCTAACGGCGAAGCAGTGCAAAGAGCGCAACAGGGAGGCAACGACCTGCGGTTTGATATAACCAGAGCGGCAAGAAAATGGGCCAAAATAACCGAGGATAAACTGAGGAAAAGGCACAAAGAAGAGGGAATAGATGTACCCTATGAAGTCATATATGGAGGCAAACTGGAAGCCCTATTTAAATATTATCAGAGAAAACTTACAGATAAACACCAGCAGGAATTCCGGAATTTCAGGGACCAATTAATGATACTCACATCAGATCTAGAAGAGGAAAATCAAGAGCCCCGAAAGAAGCAAGTAGAAAGAACAATGACAAAACCAAAGCCTAAACCAGCGGTAGAAACAACTCCGAGGGAAACAATAATAAATAAGCCAGGGCCAAGCTACGAAATTAGCAATAAGTTCGGTCCGCTAGCTAATTTAGAAGAGAGCAATGTCGAGACTGGCCAAAAGATTGAAGTGGGATATGAAACGGACAGAATAGAAAGAAGCGCGAGGAAGAGAGCCAAAAAACAAGTACAAAAAGAAACTAAACGAAAAAACAACGAAAAAAATACCAAAGAAGTAACGGACAATGCTGAAATTATTTCAAACATGGAAACTAACCAAAAAACAGGTAAAAGGGATGAAAACCCAGCGAAACCAAAAGAAATAGTTGAAGTACCGAAAAGGACAGAGCAAAGAGGAGTGCGAGAGAAGGTCATGCCTCCAATTATTGCCGAAGGAATGCTTACATTAGGCAAAAGATTGAGGGACCAGTTAAACAGGGAGCTGGACAAAAAATTCACCGCCAAGCTGAATAATAATAGCACCATCTTTAAAACAAACACGGAGCGAGACTATCGGAAAGCTATCGAAATTTTCGAAAGACTACATATAGAATTCCATACTTTTACAACCAAGGAGGAAAAATCCACTCATTCGTCTTAAAAGGTCTGGACAATTTTCCAGACGAAGAGGAGATTAAAGAGGACCTGATGGAGCAAGGAATCGAAGTTAAAAAGTATATAGAATGAAAAACAGACAGAAAACTATTTATAGTCACGACGGATTCCAAAACAAAGATCAGCTACCTCACCAATAAGGTGAGAACGGTAATGAATATGGTAGTCTCCCTGGGAGATTATGAGATATGACAAAAGAATTACACAGTGTCATAGATGCCAACGGTGGGGCATTCAACCAATAGCTGTTATAGAAGCCCCGATGCGTGAAATGCCCGAGAACCATCATACTAGGGAGTGCCAAGAAACTAGAAACCAGCCAAATGTTGTAATTGTAGGGGAAACCACCCGGCGAATGCCCATATATGTGAAGTATATAGAAGGAACCTAGGGTACCTAGAGGACAGAGAAGGAAACAACAGGCAAGAAGAACCCACATTTGCCCAGCTAAAAGACCTGCAATAAACCAATGGGCGCAGGGACCACCAAATTTGACCAGCAGGGGCCGAGGAAGGAATCTCGAGAAAAGGGCACGATGGTTTTCCACCGCTGTCCCAAACCAGAAATTGGAAAGGGGGGCGAGAAGAGGGTACGGCGATAGTGCGTCGATACCCCAGCCAGTAGATGTACAAGAATCGAGAGGGTACACTGAAAACTCGGTGCTACCCCAACTAGACAGAAGGCAACAACCAGAAAGAAACAACCCCATGAGGCGCCAAGGCAACGGAATGGAAGGGAGGAAGGAAGCCACATGCCTTTGGAGCACAAGCTGCCACAGGTTTGTCCTCTTTATCCCACCTCCCACATCCACGCCAATGTTGCACAAAATTTATTTGAAATCGCTGACAAAATTGCAAAGTTAGTGGATTTATCCAAAGTAGAAAGAGCATTAAAAAGAACTCACAATCTGCTTATAAATACACCGGAAAGTCACAGAATTAAAGCCACGGCACAATTCTTTATACAAAATGGCGGTAGATAGAGGTCTAAAGGCATGCATGTTTAATGCGAATGGAGTTGCGGGGAAGTTTGCACTCCTCAGCAACTTCATTCATGAACATTCAGTAGATATAATGCTTCTGTCCGAGACAAAGCTCCGACAGGACCATAATCTAAAATTCAGGGGGTTCACCACCGTTAGGGCCGACATACCGGGAGGCGAGAGAGCCGGGGAGTAAGCTATCTTGATTAGGAATGGAATACCGTTTACTGAAATTCCGCAAATACATTCCAGAATAGAAAACACGGGAATCAGATTTAACGACGGAACATGCCCTTCTCGATATACCTCCCCAGAGGAGCAGATTCACTGACAGAGATTTAGACAGTCTGGTTAGTGTTGCCAATAAGGTAATTCTGGCCGGTGATTTCAACGCCAGGCATAATGAGTGGAATGGCGGTCCAACTAAAATAATGCGAACGGATTGACATTGCTGAAATACTCAACGAATAATGAGGTGATAATAGAGAGGTAACGAACCTACTCACTTTCCGTTCAACGGAATGTCACCGACAACTATCGACTAGTGGTCCAAAAAACATCGTGGACATGAGCGAACTCACCGCTGTGAATGAGTTAACCTCTGACCACGTTCCAGTTACATTCTATATCAAGCAAGAAAACATAAACGTATAAAAGAACTAGGTAATGACTACTTTAACTGTAACTAAGGAGTTCAGAGCTATTTTAAATAGAACAACGTTTCTAAATACAAACATAGGAGAGATGAAATAGAATACGAAACAAGGAAATTCATCAAACTGCTACAAATAGCTAGAGATAAAACCACCAAGAAAATAGTTGTGAGGGGTGAGAAGTTTGCGATTCCGCAGCACATTAAAAACTTAATCAAAATAAAAAATCAAGAGCGGAAGAAATGGCAAGTTACCAGAAACCCGGTGCATAAAGAGAACTTTATGCAGCTTGGGGTGGAGGTAACTGAGCTCATTAATGCAAATACTAATGAGGTGTGGAACCGTAAACTCGAAAACCTCAACGTCAGGGACCACTCACTATGGGATATGACCAAAAGGGTCCAAAGGCATAGAGAGCCCATACCAGCCATGGTGAGCGGCCCCGGCGATCGGTGGCAGAGCCGCAGGAAAAAGCTGATTTATCGGGAGTATTTCAGCGATGTACACGTCATAGAAGCTGATAATTCCAGTTGAGCACGTAAGAATCACAAACGTGGCTAATACCATTAAGAACACGCAGCGGTAATTCTGACACCCGCAGAACTCCAAGGAGTCCTAACAAACTACGAGGAAGTTCTGGGGGTGATCAGAAAATTACCCCGAAATAAAGCGCCAGGTATCGATAAGTTGGACGCCATCCTGCTTAAAAACCTGCCGAGGAAATCACTGGTTCAGCTGTTATACATAATTAACGCAATCCTAAAGTGGCAACACTACCCAGATTGTCTGAAAAAAGCAGAAGTAATCCCCCTGCTAAAATCGGGGAAAAATAAGAATAATATAGAAAGCTACAGGCCCATCTCGCTTCTCAGTGTGGTGGCCAAAGTGGTGGAGAAAATAATACTGAAACGTGTTGTGGAATTTGAGGAAGAGCGGAAAATTATCCCGCCTGAGCAGTTCGGGTTCAGGGGAGGTCATTCAACGACATCCCAAGTAGCCCGAGTTGTTCACGGGGTGAAGGAAGCCTTCCACAGAGACCACAACACGGTTATGTCCGCTGGACATGCAGAAAGCATTCGACACTCGTCTGGACAGAGGGATTAATCACTAAAATAGCAGAGGCACGCATGCCTTTACTTAGTCAAAGTCATAGAATCCCACCTTACGGGGGACTTTAGGGTTAATGTGAACGGCACAAGTTCGCCAGAGCATGCGGTTGGAGCGGGGTCCCGCAAGGGTCTTCTGTCACCATCCTGTATTCGCTATATACACATGATTTCCCGACCTTCGCTCGAACGAGTACGGCTATGTTCGCGGATGATACCGCGATCTATGCCCACTCGTTTTATAGCGAAGTGGCTGTAAACAGCTCCAGATCCATCTGGATCGGCTGATCATACCCTATATAGCGAAGAACAAGATAAAGCTTAATCCGAATAAAACAGAGGTCGTTAATTTCACGAGGAAACGAACCAACGTGAAGATCCTCGGGAAATTAAGGGTTGAAAATAGCGTTGTGACGGAGAAGCCCTCAGCGAGATACCTGGGGGTGGATCTGGACAGGCGTATGACCTTACATAAGCACGTAACGTTAGCGTTGCAGAGGGGGGCGCAATCAAGCGAACGTATCCCCTCATTGCACGCAACTCTAACCTATCATTAAACAATAAAGTGCGTATATACAAACAGATAATAAGACCTGCAATGACATACGCCTGCCCAGTGTTCTGCAGCGCATCGAAAACTCAAATACTGAGACTCGAAAGGCTGCAGAATAAAGCACTTCGCATAGTTACCAACAGTAATAGATACATTCGGCTGGATGATCTGCGTGAACTGGCCGAAGTAGAGAAACTGTCGGACTTTATCTTAAAGTTATCAGACAGATTCTACAGATATCACGTCCCTAAAAGTCCGCTCACGGCGGGAATCACAAATATTAGAATTAACCAGCATCGCAAGCATGGCGTGATATTCGAAAAGACCACTCTGTATAGCGAAGTGGATTGATTAGAAAAGTGACGGTGTATCAACAGATCGAACCCACAATAGGGACAAGTTCAACTATCAGAAGCTGGTTTTTAATAAAATTTTTCCCGTTCTAAAGGCACTGAATAAAACACCTCATTGATAACAAAACATACAATTTTCGAAGATCAAAGCAAAAAGGCATAAAGACACATAAGCTTAGGCAGGAGGTGTCTTCAACTAATCACTACCTTAAAAAGACCATTCTGGTATATCTGGCGTAACTGCTAACACCAGCAGAGATCACCCCTTCGCCCCCTTGGGAGGGCAAGTTGGTGATCTAACAACTCCCCCATCTAACGCAACAGTTCCTTTCCTCTTCCTCACCCATCCCGAAGAGGACAAACAAGAACTGTCTTATTGTAAATTTGTGTATATAGTAGTTAAGGTTTTTAATGTGAACTGAATGGTATCAATAAATATATTTTGGTTTTGGTTTTTGGTAGATATCGGGCTTGTTTTGTTCTCGCAGATTGAGCTTATTTTATATTGTTTTATTCTAGAAGAGAATAGACTGATCAATACAAACTATCGTCGAACATAATAGGAATCAACACAAACAAATAAACTTCTTTGAAAGGTGCCCACAGAGCGAATAAAATATAGGGACAAATTATTGATGGAAAACTTTCTAAATGAAGTTATATTTCGGTTCTCAGAACTATGGCCGACAAATATGTAGCGGAATTTGATCAAAGACGTGAGGTTTCTCACCACATCAGGTTTTATTTGATATCTAATTTTTTCGGAGACCACATTTGAACATATTGAATGAAAAAATGAATAGAAACGAAATCTCATTGAGAAAGGGACATTGAAAAAATCAATACATATTACTGAAGAATGAACTATTTTTTGGTAGTCGTAGAAAGTGAAAATTTGCATTTTAATTTTATTTGATTTTCCTGTTCTAGTCCTAATAAAGACCTCATCGAAATAAATTTCTGGTGAGTGCTTCTTCTTGGAAAATATTTTCCTTTGTCTCATTCATCTATATGAGTTCCTAATCAAAATTAGAATAGAAAATCAAATAACAATCTGAATGAAAATGCAAGTTTTTACTTTCAGATTTTTTCTTTTGAGTTAGCGCCCTTTCGAAAATCTATCAGATGTAGTTCGATGTCCAGCGTGACTTTAGCCGGGAAAGTAGTTATTTTCTGTTAGATATTCACAAAACATAACTTCATTTTTATCGGGTATTTTTTCAATTCGCAGAAAGATATTTTTATTCAATATTCAATTGAGAATGTTTCCTTTCTCAACATGAATACCCCCAAGAGGTTTTCTTGAACGATGGATGGACTAAAGTTTAACTTTGGGTCGTAGATGATTCCACATCTGATTTTATGAACACCCTGTCCATATTTTCAAACAAATCAATCTGTGTCATTTCTCTATCGAAAAAATGTCGTAGACTTCGAGTAAAAGGTTGTAACCTTCACATGGAACCTCATTAGAGAAGATATGAGATACTACCGAATATTTCGTAGCCATATTTACTGAAACACCGACTGTGGCTAGTTCCTTCTTGTTTATGGTTGAGGTCAGCTTGGTGGTGCAGACGATGCCAATTTATACCAGTCGAGTAGACAGAGTATACGCGGAAAATTATTCTGAAACCACATACGTTCCTGAATGTTTGCAAGCACAAAGTTACATAGTCATTTGATTATACAGGATCTTCGAATACACCATACATGGTATTTGGAAAGAGGTGGGTCACAATAATGAACGATTAAATCCAACACAGGCTTACTGGAGAAAACATTGTTCCCGTGACTGACTGGTTATTTCTGGATGGTTGGGTTGATATTTTTGTATATGGGTTTTCAGGTGTATCATTTTTTCTGAACTCAAAGAATCAGGGAAGTAGAGCACGACGAATCCAATGAGTTGTGTATCACTCCCCAATCGAAAAAAATATAATTCAAAGCTCAATATAGCAATAGCCACCTCTTGAAATAAAAAATATCGAGGAATAATTTAATCAATAAAATAAAGGAATATTGGGGATATTATTACTTATAATCTCCCAGAAGCATGAATCATTTCCGATTTTTGGAAACATTCCCGAGGCGCCAAAACTATTTGAAAATAGAATTAAATTCGTAATATACCCATGTAAGGGACATCATAGTAGGATGTTGTTAATGTTGCCTAGGAATGGTAAACAAAGATGGATATGATGGATATTTTGAAATTTTATACTACCAGAGAGAAGGAAAAAAATAGGCCTATTTCTATCGGACGCTAATAAATTTATATCGGTGGAAGAAAACATTCTACCTATGTCATATAACTTCATAGTGCTAGAGAAAAATAAAAATAAAATAAAAGCCTGTATTGGAAATAAAAGTAGGCACTATATTGGTGAATCATAAGCAGTTTTGATTGCATTTTTTTACTTTCTTTGTGCTCTAGTAAAACAACAAAAATTATTTTTGATACGTTCCATGATTTCTCAACTTGAAGCAAGGAAAAACTATAAGAAGAATTAAATAATAACGAATATAAAGTAAATGATAATTTTACGCGTTATAATAACACAATCAAAGTTGGCCGTGGAGTGACAAGATCCTTGTAGTTAATGGCCTTGTTGACGTTTGGGTATCGTAAAAAGCAGAGGTGATTAAATATTTCATAACAAGATGAATTGCAATACGTACAATTTTTGTTCCTTTTGTATAGAAAATGAGAATATTCAAGTTTTTCATGAAAATGTTATTTAACGTATTTGGTGAACAACTCTGGCACAAAAAGATCTGTTTAATGAGCAACATTAATCGTGAAATTATTCCATATTTTACCCATAAATCCAGTGTGGAAGAGAACAAAATGGTGTCGAGGTATTATTTTTATTTCATGAAGTATATACATTTAGTGAAAAAAATCAACGGCTTACTTTACTCGCCATTGGGAAAAAAGAGGTGGAAAAGGAATCTCTTAAATATTTAAAAGCTATAACCGATGTTATCGATAAATAACATGAACCTATATATTTGAGTTGAAAATAAAAATATATCAAGACTATTTCAGGCCTCTGCTCTTAATACACCTGTCAAGCCAGGGAGATTTCCACTTATTAATCTTACAGCTAGGTGCTTATGGGTAGATTATTTCAGTGAAAATTAGGTTGTTTTTATAGTAACATGTCAAAATGCAAGCATCTGATTGGCTAAAATTTGATATCAACATAAATAGTTTCGTTCGAAAAACAGTTTGAACCCAAGAAATCGTTCTTCTCACCCAAGTGTTACTGTCCGCCATTGAAAACTGAAGAGAACAGGGTCAAGAGATCAATAGAGATCGATATACCAGACTTCACCTGACGATAGAAAATTTGAAGAGGAACGGTCCACCATAGAATTGAAAAAATATCAATATCGCAATGAAAAAAATACGTTCTGACCAATTTTATAAATAAATAATTTTTGTATTAAATAATTTTTATTTGTCATGATAGATAACCTTGAATCGTAGCGATTCCATTCGATTATTATTTTTGAGCTGAAAAGAACTTGAAACTGTTGTGGTTTGTGTGAAGAACCTAGGGAATAAAATGTTGACTACAATCCCACTAGTCTGCTTCCATTTCTTCGTATTTTGAATTTATCCATTTGATTCAGATAACCAAATTTTTTATTGTGTTTTGAAGTATTGGGAATAGTTGTCAATAAACCTGTATTTCATCAACGGATCTCAATTCAAACTATTGCTACACGGCTGAGTAAGTAAGAAAATTATGATACATGGTGAAAATTATCGAACTTGCAGAAAAACCGCAACTATTTTCAACCAAAGATATTCAGGTAGACACGTCCATAATTCAACAGTAATCATAATTTTGAGGGGAATTCAAGGAATCCGTTTGCGAAAATATAATTTGCCTCACAAACACGAGGTAACTGGAAAAGAGAAAACTGTTCACAGTTGAAAATCGCAGAGAGAGGAAAACCTTTGCTTATCCGAGGGTTCAGATAAAACTGATTCAATTTTATAAAATCCACAATACAAATACAAAGAAAAGTAACATAATAGCTGTTGAACAACACAGCGACGGCAATGAAATATTTTTAAATATGCAATTATTAGTTCAGTTAGTTCATTGAAAAGATATTCCAGACACAAGAGAATGTTCTAGAAAAAAAGTAAGTGAGTTAACGAATGAAATAGAGATATACCCAAAGATATAAATGAGTTGAGGAATTAATACAAAACAAATACGAGGATGTCCAAACAATAAAATGAAATGTGAAAAATTACGAAAATTACAGAAAATACAAAGGGAACGTGAAATACATTTAACCATATGATTTTCAAAGAAATGCATTTTCCTTCTATAATAATTAAAATGACAAAATTGATATGAAATTCGATTATTTATAATGGATTCGATTACGAAGATTAGAGATTTCCAATTGGTCGAATCAGTGAAGGGAGAAAATCATTTAAACTCCTAAACTCCTCCAATTTTGATGATTTTGTTGATTCAAAATCTGAAACTTTTTAGCTATTCAAGTATTTATACAGGGTGTCTCGCTTCTCAAAGAAGCACCCCAACGTAAATGTTGACGTAGAATTATGAAATCCACCGGATCGATAGACATACCAAATATGCATTCAATGACTAGGTGGACGTCATCTTGGAAGATATACACTGCACGCCAAAAGCGATGGAATAATTAAGCGACATTTCCGAAAACAATATTAGAGGGCCAGATAGGTTGGAAATTTCTTCGGAATCGTAATACAACAACAAATTTACTTAACGTATACTTTTTCCTGAAAATTGTTATGAAAAGTCAAAATATCTCTCACTTCTCATGGAAGCACCCCCATGTCCTATGTAATTGTTGACGTAGAATTATGAAACTCGCAGGATAGTTAGATATACCAAAATACGCTCAATGATTAGAAGGTAGGGGTTGTAAAAGTTTGATATATTTCAAAAGTACAAGACAATATGACATGTGAGTGTGCAGTGATGACTGTCCGATAGATATTTAATTTTCTGGAGAATCTTGTATTCTTTGTTTTGTTTTGAATTATCCAAATTCAGATCGAAAAGTGGTACGAAATCTGTAAATAGATGATGAATATGAGCTATAATGTATATCAGATGAACCCTGCATAACAATCGATTGTATTTTTGGGGTTTCTATTGATCTGAGAATTTTGAATCCTTCTTCATTGTAAGGAGAGGTACATGGGTCTTCAAAAAAAGTAAAACAAATTTGGACTATTCAAAACAGACTTTTTTCTATTGAAAAATATATAACGAATGGATTTATTGTTAGGTTGTGTAACTACAGTTTTTTAATTTGTAGCATGCGGCGATCGAAAGGAACGTCGCACGGAAAGAAGGAAAAATACATATACTCTGTGTAAAAGGTTTACCAAATACAAATAAAAATATGTGTAATTTCATTAAAACATCAATATTCAACCAAGAACATCTGAAGCTGTCAAATTAATGAAAACACCACAAGTATTGCCATGGATACTATAATATATACTTTTGTCATCATTATTAAACATAACATTTCTACCAGTTGTAGTAATTTGAGTTTGACCTAATATATAAGAATAAACAATGCTATATCTAAAAATGATACATATGTTCAAGTACAGCAGTAATTGGAACACTTCGCAATGCTTCAACTTGTTCCTGATGGTGGTGTGAATCCAACTGCAAATATGGTTTGATCGATTGGCTATTTCCATGACCTGTGATCTTTATTGATTGTTGTTCGCCAAATCCGCTTTTTGCCAATTTTTACCTTTTTGGTATCAATTCCAATTGATGCTGCTGCCAGTTTGAACCAGGAAGAAATTGTATTGGGTCCAACTGGGCAATTTTTGTACCAACCCTTGGAGTTTTCATGTTACCAATTCAGATTGGTGTTTTACAATAAACGGTTGGTCTGGATTTCGTACCTTCGTTTGCTTATCGATTTTTTTTTAAACCTAACTGGACACATGCCCAGATTGATAGCGATCATTATTAATCACTTACTAACTGCTTGCTTCTTTGATCCGCCTTGAGTAGTTTTGGAAAAAATTGTATTTTACTCAATTCGGCCAGTTAAATTTCCTCGATGATCTATTTCATCCACAAAATACTCTACACAGGCTGAAGCCACCTCCACCTCTCCAGGCCAGTTCATAAGCAGCAATACCATCTGGGGTGTCTTCATCCCAAAGTTTAATGTTTTTTTATAATTATGTTGGTGATGACAGCTGCTTTCCTTTGACGGATCATTGAACTTCGACGCTTGAGCTTGCATCCCGTTTGTAAATTTACGTCCGAATATTATGATATTATAAACTTCACATCCTCCGGCCCGATTTAGAATCCAAGTCCATAATCTATATTCCTCTATAATACTGTCTTGTAGTTTGATTGTTCCATTGCTTCTGTGGTGCAGTATACATTACTCGAAATACACCCCTCCTAACCATTGAGCGTTTTTTCGGTACATCCATCAGTCCTCAGAGTTTAGGCGACACGGGAGTGCTTCCAGAAGAAGGGAGATAAATTTGGTCTTTTCAGAACGATTTTTTTTTTCAAGGAAAAAGTTAAATTTTTTTTGATTATAAGTTCAAAGAGATGCCCAACATATCTTGCCTCCTAATATTGTTTTTCGGAAATGTTGGTTGGCTGTTCCATCGCTTCTTGCGTGCAGTATACATCGCCGACTATGACATCCACCTAGTTTTTGATGTTACATCTATCGATATTACGAATTCTACGTCAACGTTTACGGAACATACGGGGATGCTTCCATAAGAAGTGAGACATCCTGTTTAAAAACTTGAGTGCCCCAGCTAAAACGACTCTGATATTGAAATATACCAAACAATCAAAAATCATCAAAATCGGAGCAGTTTCCGGAGGTTTAGAAATGAAAACATTCACTTTTTCAGTCATTCGAATCGACTAAATACGTATGGAAGTATTCATATTTCTAATTTTTTTTGTCTTGATGATTTCTCTGTTCGGCTTGTGTTGTGTGAAATGAATAATCATAAAAAATTCATGTACCTCATTTATATAGAAATCACATATATAATATAATTTATATTTCATGAACTCTTCTAAAAAATACTTTTCAAAATTTCCGAGATAGTATCTATCTGATGCGTATGATTCGGAAATGGTTTATACTCGGATTCCTTAGCGAAAACAGAAATCCTCACGTGTTACTTACAGAATCCATATTCGTTATAGGTGAAACCGAGAGATCCACGAAACCGATTGGATTTTCATTTCTTTTTTCAGGGTATGGTAGAAGATCGAATATTTTTCTGAAAATATGAATGGAAATCGCAAAGTTCATTCTGATATCATTTTAGTTTCAACAATTATTTGATTTAACGTTAATTGTTCAGTCGTCGTGAACCTATTGTGTTTTGCAATTTGAATAAAATAGACATATTAGTCAACAAAACGAAAAGGATACCGAATATTAACGTGATGTTCGTTAGTTCAGTTGGTCACTCGCCAGTTAGTTCACGATCATTAACGAGTGACATGAATTTCTATTCAAGACCAGATAGGTCATCAAAACTGAGAAGCGACCACATAGTCTGGAGAAAAAGGGTTGACTGCCAAAAATGATCAAATACGACAAGTGAAACAAAGAAGTATAATTTAGCGACCCAATGAGACCGGAGAAACGACAAGAAAGGTTCCATCAACGAGTTTTTCAGACTATACACGGCAAGTATCAGGTGGGATAGACATCAATTGAATTGAGAAGTATGGCACAAAGAGAGCAGCCGAATTCGAATCAACTGGACATCACCTGAGTAGGGTAGTGGCCTAGTATTAATGTTTGATAAGTTTCAATGTTTCGACTGGAGACCCCTAGTCTTCATCAGGAAAAGTTTACAGGTGATAATTACATGATAAATTCTAGAAATAATCATGCTCTCAGCAAGGTTTCTTAATCGTCATCACTTTCAGAGTTTAAAACAAAGTCAAAGTGAAAATCATGAATGATTTACGTATTACCACGATTTTATATGTGTATGTGAGTTTATCCATACCATCCAATTTGAATTGTTTTTAAAAATCGAGTTAATGTCTTGAAAATTAAAATGATTTTTTTCGAAAGCTCGACAATTAAACAAAGAGTTTTTCATCAAACGGGCCATTTCCTCAAGGAAAATATCCCTTAGTGATTTTTTTCACTCAATTGTTCTCAACTAGTCCAGTCAAGAGATAGTATAATATGCATGCATATATATATATATATATATATATATATATATATATATATATATATATATATGCCATTTGTAAATTTTAAAAGACTAAAAAGCTACAAACAGAATAAATAATAAATAATTATCAATTTCAAGAGTTTGCTTGTAAATAATTTTTAAAATTCAATGTAATTTATGAGCCTAGGTATGATATGGATAGATAAAAATGTCAAAGTACTATAAAACAGTCAATTATATACACTATCAAAATTATCATAACTCATAATTGCTCAAAAGACAACTAAAAGTCAAGATTTACAAAATTATCATGAATAAAAAGTAATCAACACATTTATGAACTTGAAACACTCTGTACCTGAAATTGTAGCAAACTAAAAGTTAGCCAATGAGAGAACAGCAAACGTCTTTATGAAAGATAGCCAATCAGAGAAGAGATGATCAGATGTAAAGTTGGAAATTGTGAGAGAATGGCAAAGAGAAGGTATCATAAGCAATTATCATTCAAACTTGTAAATAATGATAAGAATGAGAATTTAATTGTGTGTATAAATTGTGCAACATTAATATAAACAGTGCAAAGTGACAATTTGGTTCGCGAATTCGAAATTTCAAATGGAACAACAACAATGGCAAGATGTTGCGAAGCGACGAGAAAACAAAGCTTCCGAGAGATCGAAAATATTTTACAAAGCGGAAGCACGCACAAAATTTCACTAGAAGAAAATGATATAATTCCATCATTTGCTGAACAGAACAAGATTACCTTGATGATATCGTATATCCACGATTCCAAAAGCTGAGTCCCGCATCGATACGTTCCTGACACATAGTTTTGCAGTCCTAACGAAGGCTGGAGAGAGGAGACTTCCTGTTTTTATGGTATAGTTGTGAACACCAACAGTTCCAACCAGGTATAAAACCTTTAATAGTGCTTTCTCGGTCCTGAACTATTTCACATATAACAATTTTCACATTCGATGAACTCTATGGCATTTTTAATGAACAATAACAGAAAATTACTCTCAGAGAAAAAGTGAGGTTCTGTTTATTTATCCATAATATGCAATTTATGATTATCCGTGAATAATTGTTTGATTCACTCTAGCATACGTTATTTCTCGTAGGCCAGGTATTTTTAAGTCTTCCTGAATAAAGGAGATAATTGTTTTTGATATTTGGTTTGTTTATTTCCTCACAATGATCAACTAACATAACTAAGATCCTTCAATGAACTGAAGTTAGCCACCAGTGGCCAAATTCCTTTTGAACCGACTATATGAGATAAGGGCGTATCAACTGTTGTTAGCTGTGGCGAAGAAAATAATAATTGTTGGTAGCGTGACGAGAGAACAGTGACGTTCGCTGACAATTATTATTACAGGGTCAGAAATATCTATTTACATCATACAAATTTGGCTCTCAAAGAATTACCAAAAATAATTAGCTATCTTCATTTTAAGTTAACAATTTATAGATTTTTCAAATTATCAAACCATATCAATATAATATATATATATATATATATATATATATATATATATATATATTATGACAAAATATGTTTTTAGGAAAAATGTGAAAATGGTTTTAACTCATCTCCAAATATCAATACCGTCAAATTCCAAAATTATAGGGGAGGTATATCGAAAGGCTTCAGGCAATTTCACGTGAAATGAATTTGGAGATAACTGCCGAACCCTTTCATGCTGTTTGCGTTTCAATCGGGATCGATGTTTATATTCCATTACCAGAACGCTATACACGTCGCAATATATCAGACAAAGAGCTGTTGAGGTATTTCATTTTGATTAACTGCTATTGTTGGCAATTGTTTCAGTACCTGCAGGCTTGTTATGTTCCGGTCAAACCTTGAAGGATTCATATTGCACTTCCAAGTAAACATTATATCATCAATCTCTGATAAAGCATATTGGAAATTATATTAATATCAAGCAAAATTTCAATCACCAAAAGTTCAAATGTGCGCAAACCATAAGGTTTTTCATAATAACGACGGCCTGGCAAATTCTGGCGTCTCATCGGTGATGAAGTAAAGATCAATAGCAATAACATATCATTAGCACAAACGTGTACAAAGCCATTTGTGGATTCTGTGAATTTTCAAAATATATCAACCTTCATTTGACCCCCATCGACAACCTGGCAAATTCTGGCGTCTCATCGGTGAAGAAGTAAAGATCAATAGCAATAACATATCATTAGCACAAACGTGTACGAAGCCATTTTTGGATTCTGTGAATTTTCAAAATATTCAACCTCCATTTCACCCCCATCGACAGCCTGGCAAATTCTGGCGTCTCATCGATGATGAAGAAAAGATCAATAGCAATAACATATTACAAGCACAAAGGTGTACAAAGCCATTTGTGGACTCTGTGAATTTTCAAAATATATCAACCCCCATTTCACCCCCTTGACGGCCTGGAAAACTCTGGCGTCTCATCTGTGATGAAGAAAAATCAATAGCAATAACATATCACAAGCTGTGTATTTTCAATATCAAAATATCTACCAAAATAAATTTCATAAAATAGTAGCGTCTCAGATGGAGTAATATTATGAAAATGAAGGATCTTTCCTTTCACTAAGTGCTGCTGACATAGTTGTAGCGTTTCATGTGGCAGTACCTCCAAGTCATCAGAAACATCCAGCAAAACATTGTAGTGGAAAGAAGATTACAATTTTGAATATAATCGTTCTAGAATTCCTGACTTTATTTTCGGGAGAAAATCACATTTTATAACCTCTTTATATTTTTTCACAATATAAATCATTGCCATCATCGCGAATTCAAATGGTTACCTATAACCATCAAAATCAAGGGATGTCCTGACGTTGCCGTGGAAAACAAATGAGGATTGATATTAACCTACAATATTGGTAAAAAGGCGTATTAAATTCATTCTTACTACCCCGTGTTATTTTTATTATTATTTCTGTTGTTTTGGTTGTTTCTGTTCATCGTATTGATCCTGTTGTTCCTGTTGTAAATGTGTTTCTGTGAGTTCCCGTTTTTTTATATATATTGATTTTGATAACGAATATTAGTCTCAAACATGGACCGACGAACTATACCAGAATAAATTGAAACAGTACTGATGATTGGAGAAGGTGCGAAACAGCTTCTGAATTTAATCGAAGACACCCACTTGATACTCCTATACAATCTGAAACAGTTACCAAAATTTACAACCAGTTCAGAAGAATCGGCCAAGTGATGGAGGTGAGAAAATTTGAAATTTTGGCGGCATATCGAGCCGATCTCCATATAAGTTTGAGAAATGTATCACTACAACTCAATATGAGACGTAGTTAAATTTGGAGATGCTTGAAAATGCATCAAATGCATGCTTTCAATCCTAGAATTATCCTCGTTTTTCACGGTGGAGACGAAAAAAAAGAAGAATGGAATATCGTTATGGGCACAAGGGCATTACCTGAATGACATGCATTTCTAGAAAAATATATAATTCAGTGACAAGGCAACTTCCACCACTAACGGTGTGGTATCTTCTCAGAATATGGATATTGGGCTGACCGAAATCCGCACTGGGTGGTAAGTTGTCGAGATCAAATATCCCAAAAAGTCAATGTGTGGTGTGGGATATTGAATGAAGGAATAACAAAACAATTTTTTCAACTAAATTCATAAGGTGAGACCATGAGTCCATAGAGATAAAGATATATCAGTTTTCCTATGAACTTCAGGTTCTTTGATCGACAAAAGTAAGCATCCCATATCCACCAAAGATCACAATCGTACATTTGGTGTAACAGGACTGAAGACTCATTTAATGAATAACGCGATCCGGGTTAACCGAATTCCAAGGTTTTGTTGAAATGTTTTGCAAATGGTTTCTGTATGAAGGATATGATCACCACTTTATCTAGGATGAAGGGAGATTCAGTGGTTAATTGAGAATATCTGACTTATTTGCTCCTTCTGTTGTTGATAATGCCCCACTAGATGAGTCCCTCATATACCTTCTTGTTGATTAACATGAGGCTTCAAAGGAGATGGAATAGAAGATTCGTCCACCTTCAATCGAATTTGATACTATCCAAATGATAACCAAAAAGACTCCGGATCATTGACAAGCACAGCTTTTATGATTCTATAACATTCAAACCTTCATGGGCTCTCAATCCCTATTCCATACTTCCAGAAGCCCGTCGTGGAATCAACACGACGCCTTAAACTATTGACGGTAGAGGAGACTCTGTTTGGACATTCCGTTAGGAGACCTTGAACATTCCGCGCAACTTCTGGAATGAATAGGGATTCAAGAACATTTCCAAAAATAATCATTCATTCAAGCAATGGCAATACATTGAACGATGTGTTCAATTTACCTATATAACATTCAAATTCGGATAATTATGCAGCTCATGATATGACGAACCCAAAGAGAGAAAAACAGCTAAGATACAAATCTAAAGGTACCAAATTATATTTCAGGAAAGATTTCGTCAATAAACAAACAGTTCTGGGTTACGGAAATGTACGTTTACCACTATATGGTAAGTAAACGAAACAAGCAGAATCTGAGAAGATATCAAATTGTGAACGATAGAAAGTTTGGTAAAGAGTCGCAGAAACACTCCAGTATCAGAATCGTCAAATCAGCATATAACACATGGAGACAAAATGATAACGAATGTTACTTATGTTCTGCGTTATGACAATGGTTACGTTCTTGGTGGTAATATGAATATGAAAATGAGAAACTTAATACAGCTTGATTTGTTGAAAATATGAACAGGATGTTCATAAAATCAGATGTGGAATCATCTGCGACTGAAAGATAAACTTTAGTCACTATCTTCCATCGTCAAGATAACCTCTTGTGGGGTATTCATGTTGAAAAGGGAAACATTCTCAATTGAATATTGATAGAAATATTTGTCTGTGAATGGAAAAATCCACTATAAAAATGAAGTTATTTTTTGTGAATGTCTAACAGAAAACAACTACTTCCCCGGCTAAAGCTACGCTGGACATTGAACTACATCTGATAGATATTCTGAAAAGACTCTAACTCAAAAGAAAAAATCTGAAATTGAAAATTTGCATTCTCATTCAGATAGTTATTTAATTTTCTATTCCAATATTAATTAAGAACTCATTAAGATGAATGAGACAAAGAAGAATGTTTTCCAAAAGAGAATACTCACCAGAAATCATTCGTAACATTGACGCAAGAGAGACATCGCATTTACTGGGTCTTCAATACATTTTTGTCGACGAAAATCTATTTCACGCTTCCACGATCATCAGGAAGACCGGAAGAAATGGGAAACACATTTTCAAGAAATAATCTCACTTTGCGAAGATGGAAAAAGTTAGAATCATTTCTTTTGGAGAGACACTTTGAAATTAGTGTTTTCTGACATTAAAACCTGTCATGGGGTATGAAAGATTGATGTGTTGAAAATATGAACAGGATGTTCATAAAATCAGATGTGGAATCATCTGCGACTGAAATATAAACTTTAGTCACTATCTTCCATCGTCAAGAAAACCTCTTGTGGGGTATTCATGTTAAAAAAAGGAACAGTCTCAATTGAATATTGATAGAAATATTTTTCTGTGAATGTTCTGTCTCATTCATCTTGATGAGTTCTTAATTAGGACTGGAATAGAAAATCAAATAACTATCTGAATGAAAATGCAAATTTTCAATTTCAGATTTTTTCTTTTGAGTTAGGGTCTTCTCAGAATATCTCTTAGATGCAGTTCAATGTCCAGCGTGGCTTTAGCCGGGGAAGTAGTTGTTTTCTGTTAGACATTCACAAAAAATTACTTCATTTTTATCGTGGACTTTTCAAATCACAGAAAAATATTTCTATCAATATTCAATTGGGAATGTTTCCCTTTACAACATTAATACAGCTATTATTAACAAATTCCTCAATATCACAAAGCGGAAGACTTAATAGCATACAATGATATTTTGATGCTAACTAATAACTATAAATACAATACAGGCCTGAAGCTCCTGTGAATGCCAACAGCTCATGGAAATATGAAATTATTATATCACTGTTGTTTCCCCCTGGGACACAATAACTCTTATGCACAAATCTGTCTAGTTTGAGAGACACTGTTGAAAATTTCTATAGTAATTTTACAAAATAAAACGTTTTAATGATTAACAATCTAGTAATAATGAAATTCAGTTTTGTAAATTTACTTCACGACTTATTTCAACTCCATTCATGAAATTACAGAACACTTGTTGAAATTTACGAAACATCTATCGGGAATTTGTTTAGTGAAATAACAATACAAATGAAATTTCATTAAACAAATTTGATTGAAAATGTTTTGTAATTTCAGTATGCTGCATTGTTGATTCACTACACAATTTAATTCAACTTAGTTTTAAAAAAATACAACATATTTGTTGCATTTTTACCAAATATCTATCAGAAATTTGTTTAGTAATATACAATACAGTTTTGTAATTTTGTTAAAAAAATGGGTTGAATTTTTTCTGTAATTTCAGTAAATTAAATTTACTACACAATTTAATTCAACTTAGTTTTGAAAAATTACAACATATTTGTTGAATTTTTACTAAACATCTATCAGAAATTTGTTTAGTAATATACAGGTGTTGTAATTAAGTTAAAAAAAATATTGAAAATGTTTCGTAATTTAAATATATTCCATCGTGAATTTACTATACAATTTCATCTCATTAAAAATTTATAAATAAAGCGAACAAATGGTCAGATTCGAGTACCATGAATAATTACTGATATCAAATATAAAATTAATTATTATTGAATTCCTTACCAACAATTAGTTTCAGCAATTGGTCTTTGATTATTACCAATAACTTCCCCCAGTTACTTTAGCAATAGTCTCACAAGTATTACTAAGTTCTCCCTATTTAAATAGGTGATTTTTTATCAACAGAAGTTTAAACAATGAGAATTATGAAAAACTAATATTTAGAAGTTGCTTGCTTTTTGTAACCAAACGTTTCACTGATTCAAGTAATACTAGATAGTAATTTTTAACCGACGAAACCAAAAAGGAGGAGGTTTTCTAGTCGACGCGTATATTAATTTTTTTTTATTTTTTTTTTCATGTATGATCACGCATAACTTTTTACTGAGGAGTCCGATTCTGATAATTCTTTCCTCAGTGGATAGGGTGTACTTCGAAGTTGGTCCCATTTGAATTCAAAACTACCCCTACCTACCCCTAGGGGTAGCAAAATGAAGGATATTGAATACTCAAAAAAATTATCAGAATATCACGGCCCAACTCGATGCCATCATTTTACGCCTTACCTAATTCATTTGCCTGTTTGTTCTGCGCCGACTCAAAATTAGTTACTTACATTAGTTTAGGAGCTTAGTTATTGAGACTAAGAAGGTTTTTTCTATTTTTTTTTATTTTTCAGTTCTGTATTTCGTCGGTTTAATTTTTTGTTAAAACGTTTTTATTAGTAACTAAATCGCAGCGTTGTTGGTGTCAACGCCGGTTGTCCCGAAAAGCCGGGAAAACAAAAGACACACTTCCAACACGCAGAGGCTAGCAGAGTTTGATGCGTAAATCTGAGTACAGAATCAAATCACAAACAATGTTTGTAAATTTTAAGAACTTCTGACTGGAAACCGACCAACAGTTCGGTAAAATTAAAATAATTATAAAGTTTTTTTTTAGTGAAATTACGATACATTATGTAATTTCAGTTGTGAAAATACTGAAATATTTGTAAATTTTCAATGACTTCAGAGTAATTTCAGTTTCAATATAGTTTTGTTACTTCACAAAAAAATTGTAGTTAATCAAATCACAAACAATGTTTGACCATTTTGAAAACTTTTGACTGAAAACCGACCAACAGTTCGGTAAAACTACAGAACGCGTAGGAAAAAATTTTTTTTAAGGGATATTACGATACATCATGCAATTTTCAAGTCAGATTTGTAAAAATACTGGAAATATTTGTAAATTTTCAGTGACTTCAGAGTTATTTCAGTTTCAATATATTCTTGTAACTTCACAAAAAAATGTAGTAAATCAAATCACAAACAATGTTTGTGAATTTTAAAAACTTTTGATTGGAAACTGACCAACAGTTTAGTCAAATTACATAAAGATGTAAAATTACGACTCATCTCAGTAGGTTTTCTCACATGTCTTGGAATATTACTCGAATTGTATTATATTTTGTATTGGCAATACACTAATTTGTAATTTTACTCATATGTTGTATTGTAAAACCATTGTTATTTGACAAACAAAATTAACAGTGGATGCTTCATCTTTTATATTCAAAAACGATATAATTTTATCATGAATAAAAATCGAGTCAAATAAAAAAGAAGTCGATAATGGCTGTTAATATGGAGGATTTTCATTTTTCATTCTGCAACTGCCTATTTCAGGGACCTACTTTTTATTTCTTGCGCAAATGTCGAATTATTTCACATATTGATTCGGACTTGTATAAAAAAGCAGAATTATTTTATTAAAAATATTTCCTTGATGGGCTCATTGAACATTTATAACAAAGGATACTTCAAAACATACAACGTGATTTTCTTCACCGGTAACTATGAGGGAACGTTACAATAAAAATGTCATGCATGTGGGAAGGCATCATCCAGGGTGTTAATCACTCGTTTATCAGGAACGTGAGGAAATAATATTAACCAAGGTTACATACACAATGAGACTTATTATCAAACTATTGCATACAATGTGGTTTCCTCTCAACCAGATTAAATGTTCAGAAGAAGAGATAAAACGTAAGAAACTAGTCGCAGAATTTATTCAGTCCTTCAGCTTGATAAGGAGCAGAATGTTGAGTTTCAAGTGTTCCATTCTCTTGTGTTTATTACTCATATCATTCATGCTGGTGTACGAATCGTTCAGTGCCCCCATGTTCCTGCCTAATCGCCGAGGTTGCCAAGAGGGCGAAAAGTACATTTTCGGAAGATGCCGAATGGTGTCAATGAACAGGAGATACGTAAGTTTTTTTCGATACATTGGACTCATATCGGCATTAACATTAGGTATAGCCTACCCCACAACCGACTAGAAATTTATTTTGATTTAAATGGTATAATTATATCCCTTCCAAAATAGTCAAAACGTTAGTATAAATTGAAACTTTCATAAATCATAATGATCTACTGTATTATTGATTTCATTTATCAATGATTCTCTCATAAGGGTTGGTGTCAGGACAAAAAAAAATTAAAATATACTTTTCGAGGAAAAATGTCAAATAGTTTTACCAATTAAGTATAAACTTACCGATATGATTTCAATTAATGATTTCAGAATAAAATATGAGAAAAGAAAAAAATTAAAATTGGTCCCATTTTTCATACACGAAGAATTTTCTCAAATTTCGTTTTCATTGATCGAATGTAATGCATCGATATTTCACGAGTTTAAATTTTCAGAAGCATAATATAAATTAATATTTACATTTTGTAGCGTTGATTATGATTTCGCGGGGTGTCGAATATGTCCAGAGTGGTGGGGATTTTGCGGTTGTACGGGGCGGGAAGTTTAGACAACTTAGACGACAACCCCTACCGCCCCCAGCCCGGTAACCCCCAAATCACGGGCATCTGGCTCAGCTTCACCCAACCACCCCCATAAGCGTCACGTGATAATACGTCAGTCACAAATCTCTTAAATAAGAACTACTTAACAAAAAATAAACCTTCTTAGTCTTCATAATAAATGAGCTCCTAAACTAATATGAGTAACTAATTTTGAGTCAGTGCCAAACAAACTTGCAATTGAGTTAGGTAAAGCGTGAAATGATGGTAGCAAAATGCACGGCGGCGTTTTGATAATTTTTTTTAAGAAATTTAATAATCTTCGTTGGTTGTTTGTTTGGCGCCGACTCAAAATTAGTTACTCACATTAGTTCAGGTTCTCGGTTTTTATCAAGACTAAGAAGGTTTATTCTATTTTTTGCTTTTAAGTTTCTTTTTTTGTCGGTTTTGTTTTTGTTGAAAAGTTTTAATTTTTATTTATTTTGTGGCTAAAATCCACTAATAGCTCCCTACTCAATTGACTGTATCTTCTGTATCCGGGAATCTTCTGTCTCCTTCATCAGATTAACTTCAGCAGTCCATTATGTTGTAGTGTCATCAGAACTTCATATATGTGCCAAGTTTCAACAGAATCGGTTCACAGTGAAAAATGAATAATCCCCATTTTTCTACCCTAAGCGGTGGATTATTCCCTTCCAATTTCCACAATGGCCAACTCTGGAGTATACCCTATCCAATGAAAGAGGAATCATTTTAATCGGATAACCCAGTACAAAGTTATGAGGGGTAGAATCGGTAAACGGGTAAAAATTCAGTGGGTAAACGACAAATATGCCCCATTTTTCTTGAAAATTGTCATGCTGAAGAAATAGAAAAAAAAGGCATTTTCTTTTAGCGATGATAAAAGATTTTTTACAATTCTCATCATTCTTTTTTTTTGCAGGCTTCCTACATAGACTAAGGATGGAAAAACGATAAAATCCTCCAAATTAAAAATGTATTTTCAACAATGAATAAATATGAATCTGATTACTGTGTGTAAACTAATTTAACAAGGGAAAGTCCAGTAGGAGATAATATTCTGATTTGCTGAATACATTTAATATATAAATATATATATATATATATATATATATATATATATATATATATATATATATATATATATATATATATACCGGGTGTTTCTCAAAAGTGGCTCACCCTTATAATTTTTTTGTTTCTACAGATAAACAAGTGAAATTTGGTGTGTTGATATGGTACATAAATATGCATTCTTCGAAGAATTCAGTTGTTTCCTATCACTTAAGGTTTAACCGCAAATGACCCTTACTTCTTCATTTTAAATGGGACATCCGGTATATTTTTACTAATTTCAATAGAAAATCACATTGTGTATGTGTACAATGACATCCCATTTGTCATTTTCTGGCATTCATCATCCTAACATTTTTAATTTTTAATTTTCAATCCAGAGTGTCATGAATGAGTTGAAACGTTAATGGTGGTAGGAAATTTTCAACAGAGATTTGGTTTTAACTGTTGGATGGGAATAATGGGTGGAAGAATGTTGATACCAACATTCTCTGATGGGCCTCTAAATGGTGAAAGATTGTTTGGTATCAAATTGTTCGTAATAAGATGCCCATTTTAGATATGTTAATACTTTTGTTCTATTTGAAAAAATTGAATAAACATCAGAATAACGATTTTGTGAACTTTAAATGAACCAGTAAAACAAATGAAGAGTAAAACTCGATCGATTTTTCGCTGGTAACTTGATCCAAAATTAACCGTTTTAACTCATTCATGACATTCTAGAATGATAATTGAAAATGTTTGATCGATGAATGCCAAGAAGTGACAAATGCGGTGTTATTGTACTCACAATGTGATTTTCTATTGAAATAAGTACTAATATACCGGGTGTCCCATTTGAAATGAGGAAGTAAGGGTCATTTCCGGCCAAACCTGATGTGATAGGAATTAATTGAATACACCAAAAAAATCACGTTTATTTCACTTGTTTATCTGTAAAACAAAAAAGTTATAGGGGTGAGCCACTTTTGTGGTATATATATATATATATATATATATATATATATATATATATATATTTATATATATATATATATATATATATATATATATATATATATATATGAGTTTAACCTGCTCTCTAAGAGCCAATATGGATTCCAAGCTGGTTTATCAACCCAAGATGCTACTCTTTCTCTGGTAAATCAGGTTCTATCCAAATTGAAAATGGCGAAAAAACTATCAGTATTCTTTTTGACTTGTCACGTGCATTTGACACCATCAGTCATCAACTTCTCCTCGATAAACTTTATGACATTGGGGTTCGCGGCCAAAGTCTCAAATGGATTGAGACTCATCTGACTGGCAGGTCACAATCTGTTAAGGTTAGGCTCAAATCGGGAATATATCATTCTGAAAATCGTAACATCTCAACAGGTGTTCCCCAAGGTAGTGTCCTGGGTCCTACTCTCTTTCTCTTATTCGTTAACGACATCTCCAATATTAATCAACAACATTGTACTGTACAGTTTGCTGATGACACGTCATTCATATTGAGTTCTGCTTTATGTGAAGGGTTATCTGACCAAGCAGGTACTGCAGTTGCAAATATGCTCAATTACTGCTCCAGAAACGGCCTCGCACTAAATAGCAACAAAACAAATACCATTGTTTTCTCGCTTAGAGAAATGGATTGTAGTATATTGGTTAGAGCAAATACTAAATCTATTGTAAAGAAACAATCAGTCAAATTCTTAGGGTTGAACATTGACTCCCAATTATCCTGGAATAATAATATTGACTCTCTTTCTAATAAATTATCCAAACATTGTTTCGTTATTTGGAATCTAAGAAATTTTGTCCCCATTATTATTTTATTAAGCTACTACTATGCCTATGTCCACTCAAGTCTAAATTATTGCTTAGTCTGCTACGGTAACTGCAGTAGATTGAATGATAATAATAATAATAATAATCGTTTTTATTGATAGTAAGTGAGACATAAATCATACATGAAATGTGATTCTAGTACTATCAAAGGGCAGAGTTAGCGTTTACCCATGTGTTAGATGGGTAAATACTTTCTTACACTCAACATTTATACTAATATACTAATGGAAAATAGAAATGAAAAGAAAAAAAAAAAAAAAAAGCTAAATTACAATATCTAGCAATATATCTATATAATAATAATGTGTAAGGCACAAAAAAAACAATGTAAGTAATGATATGTTAGTATGTCTGAACACGTAGAATGGGGATAGATTAAACATGGATAATTATTTTATTTATAAGTGTAGATGTACAGCGGGAATACTTATAAATGTATATCATCCATCAACAGAAGTTTTTTCATTTTTTTCTTGAAGAGTCCAATGGAAGTATTTTTTAGAGCATCTGGTACCTTATTGTATAGCCGTGATATCATGTAGGAAAAGGAAGACTGATAGAGAGAGGTTTTATGCAAAGGTGGTGTCAATTTGGACTTGAATCTTATATTAATATTGTGGACGTCTGTTCGGAACGATACTTTTTCAAATAAGTATGGTGGCTTCTTCTCGAGGATGATTTTATGATACAGCACAGATGAATGCAGAAAGATGCGTTTTTGAACACTTAGCCAACCCAGCTCACTCAAAGGGGTTGATATATTATTTCGTTTCCTTAAACCACAGATAAGACGGACACATGAATTTTGTACCAATTGTAGTCTGTTTATATCCGATTTGAGTAAGGCTGGGCCGAAGACAACATCTGCGTGATTTAAGTGAGACAAGACTAGGGCTTCGCATAAGATTATTTTACTTTTTTTGTCTAGAAAGGATCTGTTAGAGTAGATAAGTTTCAGATTGCAACGGTATCTATGACTGGAATGAGTTCGTCATTGACTCGGAGGTTGATATGTGGTAAACACCTAATTCGGACGTCTTTGTTTCTGCTAAACAGTATGGCATTTGATTTTGAAGGATTGATAGAAAGACATAGTTTGCTCGACATGTCGACTATAGCAGTCAGATCATCATTCATATGCTGAACCGAGAGGGCTAAGTTACTTTGGTTAAAGGAAGATATAGTTGAACATCATCTGCATAAAATGACTACTAGAATAATGTAAAGTTCTGTGTAAATCAATAGTGTACAAAATGAAGAGCAACGGGCCCAAAATTGATCCTTGTGGTACCCCATTTTTGATGTGTAACGAAATCAGACTGTTGGTTATCGAGTTTGACTGTTTGATAACGATAGTATAGATAATTTTGAAAACATAACAGAAGAATCACTGAAACCAATATAGTGTAGTATGGCTAGTAATAGGTCATGTTTAATTCTATCGAATGCTTTAGTATAGTCTAGAAATACAAGTAACACCAACTTTTTATCGTCTAAATATTTGAGAATATCGTCTGTCACCTTCAAAAGTGCTGTATTACAACTGTGATGAGTCCTGAATCCTGATTGGTGCGGAGGTAGGAGATTATAATCTTCTAAGTAGATTTTCATTTGTGCATGTATGATCTTCTCAAAGACTTTGGACAAAACACATAGAATACTAATAGGTCTAAGAAATTTGAGTTCAGTGGGATTACTGATTTTTGGTAAAGGGAGGACAACAGCATGTTTCCAAATGGATGGGTAGGTATTTTTTTTTATACAGTAGTCAAAATGTGACAGAGATGCTCTAAGACAGATGGACAAGCATGAAGTAGTATTCACACTTATAGGGGTCCGCACCAATAGCTCGCGATTTTATAGAAAGAAGGTGTTTTTAGATGTCAGTTTCACTATAGGTGTCCTGCACCAGGCAGATTGTTGTTGGAGTAGTGGTTGATAGTATCAGCTTCAGTTGTAAGTCGCTCTGTGAAGAGCTGGTAAAATAGTCATTTATAACTTTAGCATTTTTCAAATTTGCTGGGATTGTTAGGTTTCTGTTTTAGAGTGGATATTCATTTTGTCGAGTTCTTTCCATAGAGATTTACTGTCATTTCCACAATTTCTAGTTCTGAATTGATATACGCCCTTTTTCGCGAACTATTGCATGTTTAGTTAGGTTCCTGAGATCTCTATAGTAGTTCCAATCACGCTCTAGCTTGGTACGGTTATATTTAATCAGTGCTTTATCTCGAAATGACATCATCAATTTGATTGTATCAGTGATCCAAGGTGCTGGTGGCCTGGTTACTTTGACAGTTTTAAAAGGTGCATGATAATCAAATAAGGCTATGAGTGTATTATTGAAGCATTCTACTTTAGGAGTCAATATTTTCAAGGTGGTAGATTGGGAGAAATCAGTTGGAATCAAATCAGTTGTAAAGAGTCATGATTCAATTTTTTGAAATCGCGAAATGTACGTAGATTGATTTCAGAGGACACGTCGCCAGTACCGATCGAACAGGATACAAGGCAGTGATCAGAAATGTCAGAGGCGTCACTGACCAGTACGTTGTTGGCAAGGATAGATTCAGTGCATAAAATTAAATCGATGGTTTTTGGCGCTGGTTTGGCAGAGTCTAGTTGGTTCAAGTATTAAATTCTTGAGATCATAACTTGATATGGTATTGCTCAAAGTATAGTAGCATTACTTCCTACATCCAACATGTCTATATTGAAGTCCCCGGACATAATAGGTGATCGTATTTGGGAGCAATCATACTCAAAGAGCTTTCAAAATCATTCATAAATTCGTTTATATTTTGTTTGGGTGGACGGTAAAGAACACCAAGTGCGTATTTGACATTTTTACGGAGAACGATACCCATAATTGTTCGGTGTTCTAGGATCTAATCGCACAGGAGTTACTTTTAAATTTGATTTCAAGTATATTGCCACACCGCCACCTCCCTATCAGACGATCTCTTCTACAATAAATACCCATTAAGTGCAATCAGGTCGTCTGGTATTTCTGCAGAGAGCCATGATTCAGTGACCAGTATTATATCAAACTTCAGATAGACACAATCTTTAAATTGCTGAAAATAAGTGCTACTAGCGATCGCGAGTTGATATGACAAATCTTGATTTTCATACTAGTAAGCATTTAATGTAAGTACGATAACATTGAGATCACAATAAAAAATAAAAAATAAATTGAGAACAGGAAAAAGCAACAAAAAGTAAATACATGAGTAAGAGGTACCTGCAAGTACAGTTAAGTTGGACGTATGGATTGAGAACGGAGTCTTGTTCTTGGATTTTCAAGGAAGCTGCTGACAGGAGAATTTTCCAACTTCCTCTTTCGCTCTTCTGTTTTTTTCAGTATGCTTGTCTTCTTTGGAGTAATTGTTCATAGGAGTAAGATGTACCATCGATCAATAATTTATTATTGACAATTTTGGCATTAGGTCAGTGACTTTTTGCCAGTTTAAGTTGTTCGTACATACATTTTTCGCTTCATATAATCTTCTTTGGCATAGTCTTGAGAAAACAGCACACCTAGTTGTTTCAGGTTGGCGTTCTTGTTTCGAGAAGAGGTGAGTATTTGGGTTTTCAAAGTGAAGTTAGTTACTTCTGCAATAATTGATCTTGGTTTTGTCACCATTATTTTTCCTATCCTGGTAATGAAGCAAAAGTCGTGGTTATGACAGTCAATACTCAATTCCTTATTGATGCATTTCACCAGATCAGATGAAGTGTTGTTTTCTTCACCAGCTAATCCATGGATTATAATATTAAATTTTTTTGATCTTCTTTCAGTTTCAAGGAGGCGCTGTTTCAAAGTTTCATTCTCGCCCTCCAAGCATTCAATTCTGGTCCTGAGTGTCACGAAATCAGCACTGATGGTGGTTTTCAGCTCTGATATCTCTTTCTTAATTTCCTGGTTGCTTTTCACTATTAATTCGAAAAGGTCATCAATGGTTTTTGACATGTCCTCTGTGTGTTAGGCAAGTCGAAATAAATCTGTTGATTTTGCAAAAAAAGATATTAAGAACCATGTGTTTTAAAAAACATGATGATTCTTGTAAGCAGTTATCCACTGAATTACAAATTCTAACTGTGATATCCACGTATATTTTGAATTGTGTCACTTACATTAAGAATCATTACCACAATTTCCAGCAAAGGGATACTATTCGCATAGCCGCTGGTTATACTCTTAGACAAAATTATAATCTGATAATTCCTGTTCACAAATTAACATCTGTATCAAATAGACCTCATATTATGTCTATAAAAATATTTAATAAACTTCCAATATTCATTAAGAAAATGTCTAATCCCATCAATTTCAAAAATAGCGTTAAAAGCATTCTCTTCAAAAATGCCTTTTATTCACCAGATGAATATTTTCAAACTGATCTGGCTGCTTGACATCATGATTGTTTGCTTGTTTACTATTTTACTGTGTATACTATATATATAATTTTTTTTTAATTGTTTTATATCATTATCTCCTACCACTACTATTGAATTATTTTTTATGTACATTCAATATATATATATATATATATATATATATATATATATATACTTTTTTCTCACATGTATAGTCCATATTTTATCACTTGATTTTTCAACTCTTATTTTTACTTGTGTATTTGACGATTTCCATGCTTGTAAAAAAGTCTCAGGAAAATAAAGTATTGATATATATATATATATATATATATATATATATATATATATATATATATATATATATATATATATAAACTATGAATATGAAATTTTTTCAATGCGACCACTCGGCCATTCATTTATCACAGCTGTCCAATCAAGTGCTGTTCTATACATTTTTTATTTATTGAATCTGACCAGTATAGACACTGCTGTTATTTATATGGCCTTAACATTGTTGCTGAATAAAGGTTATTATCATTTCTTGGACTCTAGATGCTGGAATTCTTTTTTTTTTGCTTGGTATATTTGTTAGTTATCAGTTACTAAAAATATATTGGTATATATATATATATATATATATCTACAGAATTATCACTTAGTTGCCACAAACCAATATATTTTTAGCAACTGATAACTAACAAATATACCAAGCGAAAAAAATAATTGCAGCATCTAGAGTCCAAGAAATAATAGTAACCTTTATTCAGCAACAAAGTTAAGACCATATAAATAACAGCAGTGTCTATACCGGTCATATTCAATCAATAAAAAATGTATAGAACAGCACTTGATTGGAACATCTGTGATGGGTAAATGGCCGAGTGGTCGCATTGAAGAAATCTTGTGCATGAGAAACTTTGTGTTATTTAATCATACAACATATTCTTATCCTGCGGTGGTTATAACTAACGTTTCGTAGTTTTTAAGCAGAATAGACACATTCTAGCTAATGAACGAAAATCGAATTCACGCTACTAAGAAATTAATGCATGTCTTTCCCAGGTAAGGACTGGATCCATTTTCTTATTTTACTTTTAAACATGCTTAGTGGGTTCAATTTCTTAATCTCATAAGGTAATTCGTATTATAGTTTGGGACCAAAGTAACTGAAATTTAAGAAGCCTACAGTTTTTTCAGGACAAGTAACCTTCAGATTAATATCAGTGCTAAGCCTAGTTTGGAATTTATGGTGGATTTTATCCAGGTTGATGATGGAAAAAGTGGACCTGATCCCCAATCTATAATTTCATATGTTCAATGAGTTTCGACAGGGGCAAAGTACTCATAAAGTTTTCAGAAAATTTTGAGGCATAATGTTAGTTAAGAATTTGAATCTGTAAAGAATTGGTCTTAGTTTATTACAACGTATTTCATGAGTTTATTCCATCTGAGGTGGTTATCAACGAATATGCCGAAATATTCGATATTTTAGTCATATTCAACTATAAGACTCTCGTTAGAATTATTTTTATATGAAGTTGTTCATATTCAGGTAAGTACCTGGAATGAGGTGAAAAAGTACAAAATAGGTACTCAACAGTTAACAGATTATAATCTGAAAAATTGAAGATATGCTGGGTCAGTCTCAGCTATTTGTTTCTGTCCTTGCCAGTTTGGAGCTCTATGAAATATTGCTGTGTCATCTTCGAATGTGGATACATTTCCTCTTATTTTCAGTTGCAATATATCATTCAAAGAGAGATTGAATAGAATGGGTCCCATACTCAATTTGTTCCCGATATCATTCAGTCTCCTCCAGCAGATCTCTCAGTGTTTCAATGGTGACGATAATTTCAGTGTCATTTGTCAATACTAAAAATATTGGGTTGGATAGTTTACCTATATTTCTTTCATAATATCTGATGATGTTTGTCCTAAACTAGTGAATTTTTCACAGGAAATGTCGGCTATTTGGTTTGGATTCGTAACAGTATTTCCACCATATTTCATTTCTCTTATCATTTATTTTCATTTTCCTCATATTTCATCCAAATTGTTCAAGTATCTGGTTATAATTTTTATTTTCATAATTTTTTTTCATATAGTACCTACTCTTTTTTTGTTTAACCAAATTATTCAATAGATTGTGAAAGCTTTTATAAGTTTCCATGTTTTCTTTGGTGTAGTGTTTTTTCATAGCTCTATACGGATTATTGTTTGTTATTATTGAATTTATTGAACCTTTTGTTATCCATGGGCTTCTTTCACTGGTTTTAGAGTTATATTTTAATTCATGCATTTTTGTTTTGTTCGTTGAAGTATATCTTTGAATGTTTCAGTTGCTTGGTTTATATTAGCATCTGATTCTCGAGCATGTTCACATAGTGTTGAGCTCCATTCGAGTCCAAGATGTTGATATCACCAGCAATGATTTGAAGATCATTGCTTTTTTTCATATCTTGAACGTAAAGTGAGAGACATGTAGCTAGAGATCTGTAGATAGAACTCAAGAGTATTTTATAATTATTTATATTCGCATTGATTTCTAAAATATTATGAAGTGCTTATGAAAAATATAAAATGCTTTCTGAGTAAAATGGCGGGTGATACCTTGGTGACGAAAGTCCTTTTATATGTACATATTTCAATCTTCAATTATTTATATATCTCAGCAACATATAATGAAATCAAAATGCTATGTGGATTTAGGTGGAATATAGATTAAAAAAAGACATTTAAAAAATTAAAAAACCCAATTGCCTGAAAAGGGAACTTTAAAAAAGATGGAAACAAGATCATCAGAAAATATTGTCAGAAAATTATGTTTTAAGATGTAAACTATTTAACTTACTACTGTAAACAATCTCACGCAGTCGTGACAATTTACTGTATGAAAATATTACCCACTTGTTGCACCGCCTCTGAATTATGAGCCCCCCACAAATGAGAAGGGGGTCGTGTGGCACCTTGTTCGAAAGGGATTTTCATTCTCTATTCAGGAATATTAGGTTTTTCAAATTTGGTGCGATTAAAACTGAGAAAATTTATTTTGAAAATGTAAAATTTTGATACTTTACGTAGAATGAAGTAAACGTCACATAATGTTTGGGAAATATTTTTCAATTTACTTTACAATTCAATTTAATTTTCAAAATGACCACCATTTACTTCTTGACGATAAGCAAGTCGATCTTGGAATTATCGTACAACATTTTGTAGGACCTCGGGAGTTATGGTGTTAATTTCTTCCGTTGTCCTAACTTTTAGATCTGCAATATTATCTGGTCTATTGAAATATACTTTTGATTTCAAATAACCCCATAAAAAGTAATCGAGAGGTGTCAAATCGGGGGATCTGGGCGGCCATTCAATCTTTCCACGTCTTCCAATCCACCTATTGGAAAAAACTTCGTTCAAATAATCTCTAACAATACGTTTGTAATGCGGTGGAGCTCCGTCTTGTTGGTACCAAATTGATCTATCTATTGCACTTGGATCATTAACATCAGGATAAAGTCTTTATAACGTAGGATGTAAATAGTTCATCAAAAAAATCTAGATAAACCTTACCATTAACTATGCCTTCAAAAAAATTAGGGTCAATAATTTTGTTGTTAATGATACCAGAGCCCAAACGTTCACTTTTTTGGGATATTATGTGTGTCTCACACATCCAACGAGGATTTTCGCTACGATATCTACAGTTTTGTCTATTAACCGTTCCGTTTGAATGATAAGTAGCTTCATCAGAAAAAAGAAATTGTTTATAAACTGCAAATCTGCTTCCATTCAGTCCATCATAAGTTCACAGAATTGTTGCCTTCTTTCAGGATCATCCTCATTTAACTCCTGAACCAACTGAACTTAATAAGGATGGTATTCTTCTTCATGTAATGCTCTCAATATCGATGATTCACTTACATCATTGTCGGCGGCAAGTTGTCCTCTTGTCATATGCGAATTTTTCGTCAATCCAGTCCAGTTTCACGAAATTTTGTTACTATTTTGCTAACTATAGAGTGTGAGACGTGTTGACCAGAGTTTTTATTATTAAACATTTCACAAACTTCCTTTTGAGTTCTTGTTTAATCATAATTAAAATGTCTATCCTTTGAGGTTTGGATAAATGAGCCATAGTTAAATCAAATACACACACAAATATTTTTCAATGCACTGACGTGTGTCTGCAACTTATGAATATGAAAATAACAGTGGTCTACTAGATTGACATTACATTATTTATGTGGATTTTGTGAATAATTTTTTGGTGTCCTAAACGACTTTTTCCTAACGTTTAGCAAAATAGAAAATACCTGAATATTTCTTATTGGGTTATTTGAAATCAAAAGTATATTTCAATAGACCAGACAATATTGCAGATTTAAAAGTCAGGATAACGGAAGAAATTAACAACATGACCCCTGAGGTCCCACAAAATGTTGTACGAGAATTCCAAGATCGACTTGCTTATTGCCAAGAAGAAAATGGTGGTCATTTTGAACAATTAATATAATTGTAAAATAAATTGAAAAATACTTCCTGAACATTATGTGACATTATTTCCTTCTTTCTAGGTAAAGTAATCAAAATTTTACATTTTCAAACTAAATGTTCTTAGTTTTGATTGCACCAAATTCAAAGAACTTAATATTGCTGAACAGAGAATAAAAATCCCTTTCGAACAAGGTGCCACACGATCCCCCTTCTCATTTAAAATTTTGGAGGTGATGCTCATAATTTGGAGGGGGTGCAAGAAGGAGGAATATTTTCATACTGTGAATTGTCAAATTGACAATAGAAATCCACCTGTTTCCGGGTTTTCAAACAAATACATAATAACGCTAAAAATTAATTTAATCCATACCTATATTATAATCGATTCACGATTTTTCTGTTACTCTCACCCTAGTGTATGGACTGCGATAACAGAATTCGATTCTCGAGCATGTTCAAATAATCTTGAGCTCCATTCGAGTCCAAGATGTTGATATCACCAGCAATGATTTGAAAATCATTGCTTTTTTTGATATCTAAAACGTAAAGTGAGAGACTTGTAAGGACATTTTGTTTATATGTAGCTAGAGCTCTGTAGATAGAACTCAAAAGTATTTTATAATCATTTATATTTGCATTGATTTCTAAAATATCATAAAGTGCTTATAAAAAATATAAAGTGCTTTCTGAGTAAAATGGCGGGTGGTACCTTGGTCCCCAATAAATACGTTACCGAAAGTCCTTTTATAGTCTAATCGACAAGTTGAAAATGGTCTAAAATAGAGATACTGCTCTTAAAATTATGTGTGATAGCTCATTGGATCCGGTAGATTGCCTAGAAAAATGTGCCAAAATCGTGTATTAGCACATGAAAAATTGCAAAAGTTATTGACAATTGAAGATGAAAAAAGAAATGGCATTTCGTTTTTTGCCCATATTTCATAAACTATCGATATTTGAGAAATTTCAAAAAAATATTCTGAAAGGAGGGGAAATTTCCAATAAAAAACTCGCGGAACTCTATCTCCATTATTTATAATTTTAATTTAACGCTGAAAATGGGTCTCCGCGCGACATTTTTAGGTTGCGTGCGCGGCGTCAAAAGCAAGTACGACACATTAATTAATTTATTTAAAGTATTAAATACATTTTTTTTAATTTGAGAAAATTATGTAATATTCTAATCACTATAAATAATTCATTCCCGTTGGAAATTTTACTTAAAGTTGATTTTTCAACAAGTTAAACGATTGTTAACTAACAAAATTTTCTCGAATTGTAAATGAAAAAAAATGTTTAAATAATTGTAGTAAAATTTTTTCGTAGAGCCTTTCTTACATACATACTTAACAAGATCACGCTATAAAAGTTGAAAAAATATTCATACTTTGTTTATAATAATATTTGTACTTGAACAAAAAAAAAAAAATGTTTGTTGAAATTTTTTTTTCTTGATCATCATATTATCGTTTCTTTATTAATACAAGATATAAATTGATTCAAAAAGAAATTTTCCCGATTTGTTGATAATTTTTTTATAAACAAATTGATTATTTCAATATTTAAAAAAAATTTCATCACAACTTCATTATATTACAAATATTATGATAAAAAAAATCCTTAATAACAAAGTTTTAATTGTTTATAATTGTTTTTTTTATATTTCTATTGTTTAAATAATCAGTTGTGAAATTATTTTTTTTCTAAAAATCATAATTGACAGTCCTCTTTTTTTTTATTATGTAGTAACCAAAAATTTATGAAGTTCAAATTTATAAACTAACAAATTTTTTATAAAAATTTATAACAAATTAGTAAGTTAATAAACAATGGAATTGTTGATAAAAAAAAATTTTTTCTGTTGCTTCATAGAGTACTGTCAATTATGATCTTTAGAAGAAAAAAATCTCAACTAATTATTTAAACAATAGAAATATGAAAAAAACTATTATAAAAAAAAATTTTAAGGAAAAAAATTTTAAAAATTTAAAAAAGTTGTAGGATTTTTTTTTTTTAATATTGAAATAATCAATTTGTTTATTGAAAATGTATCAACAAATGGCGGGAAAATTTTATTTTGCAAATCAATTTATATCTTGTATTAATAAAAAAACGATGATATGAGGATTAAGAGAAACAAATTATTTTTTTACAATATGACTTCGATTTTTTAGTTTTTGTTCAAGTACAAAAATTAAAATTTTTAAATTTTTAAAAATTTTTTTTCATTTACAATTAAGACAGAAGTTCGAGAAAATTTTGTTTAACTTGTTGAAAAATCAACTTTAAGTAAAATTTCTAACGGGAATAAATAATGTATAGTGTTCCGAATACACCATACTTTTTTCAAATAAAAAAAAAGTATATTTAATACCTTAAATAAATTAATTAATGTGTCGTACTCGCTTTTAACGCCGCGCGCGCAACCTAAAAATGTCACGCGGAGACCCATTTTCAGCGTTAAATTAAAATTATAAATAATGGAGATAGAGTACCGGGAGCTAGGAGTTTTTTATTGGAAATTTCCCCCTCTTTCAGAATCTGAAATATTAATAGTTTATGAAATATTGGCAAAAAACGAAATGCCATTTTTTTTCATCTTTAATTGTTTATAACTTTTGCAATTCTTTATGTGCTAATACACGCTTTCGGCACATTTTTCTAGGCGTTATTCCGGATCACACATAATTTTAAGAGCAGTATCTCTATTTTAGACCTTCTTCAACTTGTCGATTAGACTATTATATGGATCTTCAATGATTTATATATCTTAGCAACATTTATTGAAATCAAAATGTTATATAAAGACGTATCTATTTTGGAGGAATATAGAATAAAAAAATCAAATTAAAAAATGAAAAAATCCGACTGCGTAAAAAGTGAACTTTAAAAAAGATGGAAACAAGATCAACAGAAAATATTGTCAGAAAATTATGTTTCAAGAGGTTAACTATCAAACTTGAAACTGCAAAGAATCTCACGCAGTCGGAGGCATCTTCTTTCATACAATGAAGATATATTATCGCCTCCGACTGAGATTGTTTACAATATGAAGTTCAATAGTTAACCTCTTGAAACATAATTTTCTGATAATATTTTCTGGTCATCTTGTTTTCATCTTTATCAAAGTTCAGTTTTTACGCAGTCGGGTTTTGTTTTGTTTTTTATTAAGTACCTTTTTTAATTTTACACTTTTTGGTTAGGATTATTCACAATATGGCGTCTGGTTGTCGCCATATTGGATTTTGATTACTGTCATGTCTTTAGTGACACTCGCAAGATTAAGACAATTCGATTGACGTAAGAATCATCAAAATCAACGCTTTTGGTCTATAGAGCGCCACAAAAGAACAAACATACATACATAGGCTGATAAACACATTACCCTCCTTTGTGTCGCGCAGTCATGTGAAGAAAATCAACAAAAAATACGAAATTCCATGGAATTATGGATGATTACTCTTTCCCAAACTGTATACTACCAATTATCCGCTAAGGACAAATTATAGGTAACAAACTGTAACTTTCGTGTGGCCATTGAAAACAGGCAGTCAAATACTGAGCCCGCCTCACCTTAGAATTAGCTCAAAGGGATTCTACGTTGAATACGCTTTGTTTGATATTATATCACTACAATGAATCTAATGTATTTCAATTACCCTTTGTTAACAATGAACTGAGTGGTTATGTCTTCATGTTTGCGGCTATAATGAGATAAATATTAGCGTGAACTGAACAGGTGGTTGAATGGTTTGCGCGGAGTTTGCCTACCTGAGCAGGAAATTGCATTATTGATAGTTATTTGATTGGATTGTCTTTTGTGTGGGAGGCAAACTAATAGCTTGTCTAAACATCCGTCCTGTTATTAACCTATTTATACTAATATAATAAACAGTGGGTGTGTTTTTTACAAGTAAGCAGAGTTTCCGGCAAGCTAGTTAAATGATCCTCAAAAATTCTAGCTCTTTGGGAATTTCTTCGTTTACAACGACCAAAACGCTAAGTATATATATATATATATATATATATATATATATATATATATTATATTCTTCAATCTCCTGGAATGAAGGTCTGATTCAGTCAATTTGTATAATCCCTCTTAACAACTTTTCGACAGTTTTTGTCATCTTCAGGTTAAAACATGAAATAATTAACATCATAAAATCTATGATATGTACGAATATGTGTTGTCACTTTCAAAATATTCTATTAATATTTTTGCTTTTGCATTCAACGAATGTTATCGAAGATCTGTGATTTTGTTGTTATCGGGAATGGTTTATCTTTCATGTTTCTTTTCCATTTCATAAATGCACTGTTAAGAAGATTTAGTTACAGCATATGAGCCTAACTGTATTTTTATGGCACATATGAGGATCAGTTTTCATGATTACTAATTTAACTTCTTTATTTGTTTCAGAATTTTACTTTTGTATTTCTCTCTTTGGCCAAAATTTCAACGTTGTTAATATACAACTGTTGATTTTATTTTTCGTGTGATAAGGCTGTTATGTCAGTTTTAGGCAGATACGAGGTGGCAAAGTGAAAATTTGGAAAGAGCATGTCGAAATCTATGAAAATACCTGTTTTCAAAACTCTCGGAAAACGAATACATATAAATTGTAATAATTTTTTTGATTTCTTTATTTAACGTCGGTATATTTCTGCGACCAGGGCTAAGCATCGACGCTTTTGGACACCCTCCCTCCAACCGGAAATGATGTCAATTCCTCTGGTGATTCAGAGGTAGGCAATGAATTCAACATCCATGAACTCGTTACCGCCATCTTAACGTCCCCTCCGAAGGACTGCATATCAATCACTATATCTTGCGCTCATTGATATAAGCCTGCAGCTGTGAATATGCTACTATACTGCAGTTATTCGGAGTTCCACTAAATGCGATACCTTCCTGACAGGTGGACACCCATTGAGGTACTGAGCGCGCTTGGCTTTGCTTCAAATATCGATATTATATGTAATTAATATCGTAAGAGAAACTCATGGCCAATCAATTCACATAACACGTATTAGTTTCTTAGTTCATTTGTTCAATCAGGAAGAATTTTTGTATTTCTTTTTTGAAATTAGTTCCGCCCAAACACTGCAAGTGTTTGGGAATCGAATTATGGTGTCTTCCCGTTTGCGGTCGTGCCATTTGCGGTCGGAACCTTTTTTCCGTCCCACTTGCGGTCAATCAATATGATTAAATGCAAATAGTGTCAGGGGTGATCTCACTTGCGGTCAAGAAAATAACTTTATAAATCGGCAATTCCAAACTGCGGATCAAATCATCAGGTAGATAAAAATAATGGTCAAATTGTCCTGAAGTTTCCGAAAATTCTTGAAAGCCTGATATTGCCGCTAGTGAAGTTAAAAAACAATGCTCTGTTGCCAGAAAGAGAGCTCGCGAAGATCTGCCTTTATCGGAAATTTTACGATTTTTTTGTCACGAAGTGGCTAGAACACTCAAGTATCACCAAAGAAATGTGGAACTTTTATGGTGAGAAACACAGAACGAACAACGACGTAGAAGGTTGGGATAATCGATTAAATAAGATTTTGAAGAAAGCACATCCCAATATTTACACTCTTATTTCACGACTTAAAGAAGAGGCCAAATATAACGATTTCTTATTGACAACAACATAATCTAGAGGGCAAGAAGAGAAAACGTGCATACGTAAAAATAGATCAACGAATTACAAATATCCTGAAAAGTTACAATGTCACACGAGATTTAAACAAATGTCTGAAATCCCTAGCTCATATTCAAAAACTTGAATGAATAATTAGATATTTAGGTAAAATATTATAACTTGAATAATAAAAACTGAATAAACTCGTGTGTTTTTTAAATAAACCTATTAGAAATTATCAAATTTCCTTTGACCGCAAGTGGGGTCGCTCCTAACATTTTTTTAAATAATATCGATTGACCGCAAGTGGCCCATTCCCGAATAATAGATTCGCGAAACTTGATAGGAAAATAATGTTGTAAAAATAATTGTTCTATCAATTGCTTTGAAACGAATATTAATATTATGTAGATCCTCCCGGAATCTCGGAATGTTGATTTCCTTCTTAGATATGAGGGTGTTTCGAGATAATGGTCCTGTGGATAAGACAGACTGAATGAAGGAATCTTCTTCTTGTCAGATTGAGCCATTTTTTAACCGACGAAATCAAAAAGGAGGAGGTTCTCTTGTCGACACGTATATTTTTTTTATGTATGATCACGCATAACTTTTCACAGAGCAGTTCGATTCCAACGATTCTTTTTTCATTGGATAGGGTGTACTTCGAAGTCGATATCATTTGTTTTGAACAAGAAAAACCATCCCAAGGGTAGCAAAATGGAGGATATTGATCGTTCATCCTCCGAATTTTGGTACGTTAACCGATTCTATCAGGCATAACTTTGTAGTGCGTTTTCCGATTTGGATGATTCTTTTCAATTAGATAGGGTATACCTCATGGTTGATCTTTTTTCAATTTGGAATGGAATGATTCACCCCTACGGGTAAAAAAGAGGGAATGATTGATTTTTCACTTATGAACATTGGCACACATATGTAGTTGACATTGACAGATCCTCCTACATCCGTCACAATAGTTACATTCTATGAAAGGATGGAATTGTATACAAAGTGGTGAAATCAACTGAGCAGAAAATTCAAAAATAATATACCGGGTGTCCCAGTATACCTGTTCCAATGGATTATCTCAGCCATTTCGAAAGATAAAAATTTTAAAATTCCATGATCTCCAATTCATTCAAACAACCTCCAACTGAGAAAAACAAAAATTTAAAGTCACTTCTGGTTTGACCGGAAGTGACTCTGACTTTTTTATTTCGAATAGCACCCTGTATATTTTTTGCAATTTTTCATTTTTACTCAAAATTATCATTCCAATGATGTATCACACTTTGTATTTTACATTTGATTTGATGGAGAAAACGTCAATTGAAATATCAAATTGAAAGAATTGCAGTAGGCTATGATATTTTGTGTCTTCGTCCGTAGCATTTTTTCTTTTGAAGACAGTACGCTTTCTATGAAATGATCCACTTGTTGCCAAATTCCAAGCCAAGCGTGTGAAATACATAGCGCTTGGCATTCGCCAGGGTATTTCTCTCTGTATGCACGTAGGGCAGCCCGACGATTATTTTCGCATTTTCAAATCAGTATCATATCCCATTTCTCTTGATTAGTGAAGTCATCACCATTTTCACGGTTATTCATTCTTGAATGTTGGTTTCTCTGACACGCACACAACTATTGAGAATTATTAACTGTCAAAGTAATAAACAAACGTATTCAAATGTTTCCATGGCACACTAAGGTTTTCATTTAAGAATTATTAATTCTTCCAGTTCTACTACAATTCTAATAATTTGAAATTTGACATTCTCTTCATCATCTCGAATGCAAAATTGTTCATGAATTATCAATTATTATTGAAGTCAAAATCGAGATTACACAAATTATCATAGCCTACTGCAATACTTTCAATTTGACATTTCAATTGACGTTTTCTCCATCAAATCAAATGTAAAATACAAAGTGTGATACATCGTTGGAAATATAATTTTCAGTAGAAATAAAAAATTGCAAAAAATATACAGGGTGCTATTTGAAATAAAAAAGTCAGAGTCACTTCCGGTCAAACCGGAGACAGATCAAGAAACTAACTTCAAGATGTAAATACTAGAAGAACTTTCAGGAGGTAAGATAGAATTGATAAATTTTCGAAAAAAATTGTGTGTAGGCCGAAATGCTTCTTGATTGCCAATGCACTGCTTCCTTTTGAAATACATACTATTTCCAATTTTATAACCAATAAACTATAGATATACGGTTTAGAGCCAACATACCAAGATGAAAATTACCATTAACGAACAAACAATCGTTCTACTGAAGTTGCAAGGAAACAGAGTAAAACGGATGACGGAAAAACCACTTAAGACTCATTATAAAAACATCCCTCCAATTTCAACAAGTTGCGGCACACGCTCTAACGCATCCGCACTGTCAGGCTGCCAAGCAAATAATGCGATGTTACATCCTTCATGAATCTTATATTCTTTTTGCGATTCTCATGAGAATCCTGAAAATGAATTGTCATTCTTTTCGGCATGTGATATCATTATTTAATCTGAGTCTAGCGAAGAAGGAAGTAATTTTCAATGACGTGAAGAAATAATACTTTGTTGAATGCCATGAACACGAGAAATGGAAATATCACAGTATGTGTGAAGGCGAAAAACTTGATTTTTCGTGTTAAATTCGTCATTTTATTTCAAAGTATTTTTAAAGGTATGAAGAAGGTACTTGGAGAGTTTTATCTGAATTCTAATAAAGGTTTGTTGTGGATACGATTTTTTTTAATTCTCAAAACAAGCGTTTTGTGGTACATACATTAATTTGGACTACATAACGCATCAGCTTGGGTTTATTATAGTTTTACTAGCACTATGTTATTTTTTGTGGGGGAAATGCGGCAGACAGAGTAGATCTCTCGAAAGTTGATATAGAAAATATATGATCTCTCTTTTATAAGGCAGAATCAATATTTTTCCACTTGAAGATCTCTTGTATCGAGTAATAATAATAATAGGTTTATTGCCTCTCAAAAAATACATTTTATGGCAAGGGTGCGAGTTATTATTAAACAGAATAAATAAGTGGATGAGTGTTGAACCTAATAGATAAACTGGTAACTGATGGATACATGGATGTACATACATGTATATATATATATATATTATATATATATATATATATATATATATATCTATATATATATATATATATATTGTTATATGAAAATGAATTTTGTTAATTATTTCATTTATTATTATTATAGAATAGAATAGAATAGATTTTATTGGTCCATTCAAGAGAACTTTGACAAGTTATAGGACAAGTTATAGGACAAGTCACGAAAAAACTCATATAAGTAAAAAGATACAAATTTGTCTCTTTAACAAAGTCAAAGCATAATATATACAAACAAATACATATACTTATACTAATATATACACATATTGCACATTTAAAAACATTCAAAAATTCAGACAGAACAAAACGACTCTATTTAAAATGATTAGTGAACTCATCAATATTGTAAGGACTTATATCTAACATAAGCAACTTGATATTATATTTGAAATGGTCCAACTTGGTGAATCTTTTATATTCATTAGGTAATATATTATACAGCCTAAGGCCCATTATTTGGTATGATTTTTGACACAATGATGTACGATTCCTTGGAATATGTAGATCATTTTTTATTCTTGTATTGTAATGATGTACCGATTCATTTTTCATGAACTTATCTAGATTTTTGTGTATATACATCAATAGTTCAACGATGAATAAACCATAAACCGTGAGAATATTATACTCTTTGAATAGTCTTCGACAGGAAGTTCTTGAAGATACGTTAGCAATGTTTCTTAATATTCTTTTTTGTGTTATGAAAATATCTTTCATAGAAAACGAGTTACCCCAAATTAAAATACCATATATCAATCTTGACTGAATTTGACCATAATAAAATAATAGTAATGCTTGTTTATCCAGAACATTTCTCAAAACTCTAATTTGATAACACTTGCTATTCAGATTCTTCATGAGATTTACGCAATGAGTGGTGAATGAGAGATTAGAATCAAAATATATTCCTAAAAATTTAACACAGTTTGATTATTCTACTGATTCATTATTTATATTTATATCTATTTCGGTGGTACTATTACGATGACGGTTTTGAAAAGACATATATTGAGTTTTGCATGGGTTTAGGAATAAAGAATGGCTGGATAACCAGTCATAAAGACTCTGGAGAGTGGAGTGAATTGTATCCTGTAGAATACACTCATTCCTTTCACGAAACAAAAGTGTTGTGTCGTCAGCATATAAACAAGAGAAGGCTTTTGGTGAAATTACAGGCAAATCATTAATATAAAGCACAAATAAAACCGGACCCAGAACAGAGCCCTGGGGTACTCCAATTTCATTGGGCATATGTGTCGATACGAACTGATTTTGAATATTTCCTTTTCTATGATTTATTTTGACACTTTGAGTACGATTTCGAAGATACGATTCGAACCAATCATGAGTTTTTCCTCTAACTCCAGAATTGTATAGTTTTTGCAATAAAAGCTCATGTTGCACGCAGTCAAACGCTCGACTCATATCACAGAATACAGCTGTAGTAATTTCATTTGCTTCCACACCTTCCAAAATTTTTTCATAAAGAGAATATATAGCAGTCATCGTTGAACGACCTTCATGGAATCCATGTTGGTTTCGATTAGAATATTATTCTTCATCAGGAATCCCATCAAAGAATTCAGCATTACATATTCAAAAATTTTCGATATTACAGGAGGCTGAGATACTGGTATGTAATTTTCCATATTATGTAGGGTGCCATTTTTGAAAAGGGAGTTATAGTGACATTTTCAATCTGCTTGGAAAAATTCCATCCTGAAAAGACCTATTTATGATATGACATAGAGGTTTTGTGATTTGAGTGGAAATACGTTTTATGACATATGCAGATATACCATCTGGGCCAGATGAATGTTTATTTTTTAATTTATGTTTTATCACATGTTCTATTTCCTCTTCATTTACATGCTGAAGAAAAACACTTTTTTTGATGCTAGGAGTAGATATTTTTTGTGATATTATATTTGCATTATTTATTTTACTTATAATGTCATGAGGAGATTGGATGAAGAAACGGTTGAAACTATCAGCTATAACCTGAGGATCTGAAAAAATTTTGTCATCAATTTCAATTGATATATTTTTCGAAAAATGTTTCGTTTTTCCCGTAAGGTCTTTAATGACAGACCACGCACTTTTATTCACATTTGAAGAGGAATATATTTTATGCGAGTAAAACACATTTTTTGTTTCCTTTACTAATTCTTTGTGCTGTTTTTTACGTATTTTATAATATTCATGGAGTGACAGGTTTGTTTTTTGTAGATGAAAAATGTTCTTCAGATTCCTGCTAGATTCTCTTATACTCTCGTTCACCCATTCCTGGGATTTATTCCTGTTCGTGTTAATATTTTTGAAAGGACATTCGCGATTGAAGTAATTCATTAACTATCATGAAACAAATTAAATTTTTCATCAACTCCAATATCCAAATAAATCTCCGACCAGCTTTCGTTTTCCAATGCATTTTTCAAATTGTGCAAAGTTTGTTCATTTATAATACGTTTGCGAATACAATGTTTCTCCTTCTTGGAGTAATACGAATTAATAGAAAAGAAAACAGTTCTATGATCTGATATAGTATTATCAACTACTTTACATTTTTTTTCAATACTGAAGTTAGTATAGATCTGATCCAAAGTCGTTTGTGAAGTCAACGAGATACGCGTTGGATCTTCAACCGTTGGATTAAGATTATACGATATGAGTAATTGGGATAACATAAGCACATCTCGGTCATGAAGTGAATGGTTGTTAAAATCTCCATTTAAAATTATTTTCATTTTCAATTTAAGTAAGTGGGATAATAAGAGATTCAGGTTATTGAAAAATACATTGAAATTGCCCGCTGTTGATCGATAACAGGTCACAACTATAAAATTTGTTTCATCATTATATTTCCAGATGACTCCACAAACCTCTATATCTTTTTCCAAGCAGAAATCATCTTGGTCAAGTTTTGTGACATCTAACTCTGTTAATGACTAGATGGTAACACCACCACCCTTATATTTCGTACTGGTGAAATAACTACTTATTTCAAAGCCGGGAATTATGAAACTATCCACACTCTCCTTCACACACCATGTTTCTGTTAAACATATAAATTTCAGATCAAAATCTGAATAGTCAATAACAATGTTATCGATTTTATTACTTGTCAAACAGTTAACGTTCAATAACATCAAATCATAATCATAATTATCATCACTCACAATAACTGGGGTGGGGGTTGCAGAGCATACCTTCTCAGTTCTAAAAAACGTTGTACATGAGCTCCTTGAGGCCATTTTGAAGGATCCATCGCGTCATTGAAGTTGTCATAAAATATACTCACTTTGAAGGAGGAATATACATCTGGATACTTTGAAGACATTTTCTCACAAGATACTTCCGGAAAATGAGGTTTTAGCAAGTTCTGCAGATCACTTACAGTCATCGTTGGGTCCACTCTGTATACATGGAGAAGTGTCATCTTTGGAATTCCTTTCATTTCTTTTCCATTGATCTTGATGGAGTTATTCTGACCCACAACCAATTGCCTCCTCGTTTTCTTCTTGACTACTCGTTTCCATTCTCCATTATCAGCAGCCACTTCATTATGATTAGCCAGATTGATATAATCGTTACACTTTTTTCTCGTTTCAGTTTCCAACAGAACACACGACAATTGTTTTTCTGTGACCTCGGGAATTTTTGCAGAACCGGCAACTCCTCTCCAGGTAGCAGGTTCATTAATCGGAGCACTTGTCTGCTGTGTTTTTTTTAGCGTAGGATACCTTTTCCATAACTTTTTTGGATTCATTAGCAGTATTTGTTGTGCTTACTTTTTCTACGTTCTTCAGTTGATCGATTTTATCATTCAACATTTTAATTTTTTGTCGTAATTCATCAATTATCAGGTCTTTTTGTTTAACAACGTAGGTGAAAATACTTATGTCTACCTTTTTTTCGAGCGATAGTTGTTCGATAGTATCAAAAAAGGCCTGGTCATTATCAGATTCCAAATAACTCACAGTTTTTACGGATGATTCACAACATGTGATTAAATCTTCACTGATTGATTTAATGAAACTGCAATTCCTAGCACAGCTTGCATGATAATAACTTTCACAGTTGATGCACTTCACTCCATTTATTAAAGTCCTCTTACATTTTTTACAATTTTTATTCTTGAGAGAGCTCTCTAACACAACCGTACCGTTTGCTGCCATGGTTGCCATTATTATGATTACAAATATTTTTGCACCTCGTTGGGCACCAAATGTTATGTATTGTTGATAGCTAATTATTTCCGCTCCTCGTTGGGAGCCAAATGTTATGAAATGATCTTTGTTATTAATATTTATTGCTCTTTATTGGGCAACAATTATTATAATAGGTAGAATTTGTTATTATGATTTGTTATGATGATTATTTTCGCCCTGTATAATATATTGTTATGAAATAATAATTGCTAGCTAACGTCACTGTTTTCTCGTCACGTTGCTGCCCATTGTTATCACCCTTTCTTACCACGACTAAACTCAGTTGGTACGCCTTCGTCTCAGGAGCCGGTACTGGCAAAAGAGCCACAGCCTTGTATTGATGTCTTTCGAATTATTTCAATTCAGTGCTTACCAGTGGAATATGATCATATCATTGTGGAAAATAAACCAAAATTATCAAAAACAATTATTTTCTTTATTCAGGAAATCTTATATTAACCTGGCCTGAGATAGATAACTTATAACTATGATCAATTGACAAATTTTCATAGAAAATAATGAAAAACAGTGATGGATACAGTAGACATAACCTCACTTTTTCTTTTGGGTTGAAAGAATTCTTTCATAGTCCAATACCAAAATAAAATAGAGTTCTTCAGATACGATACGAGTTGTAATGTTATTCAGTTTGTGATATGCACTAAAAAAGTTTATACCTGGAGCTGGAACTTTTCAAAAGGAACCATACAAATCCCCAGAAATCAGCTTGGAAACAGTTCTATGTGGAGTACAGAAAAGGTAATCTTGTTTTCTCCTATTTATTTGTGTCGAAATTCTCTTGAGGTTGAATTGGTTAGTTTATTGTAGACAAACTACCTTGTATTCGTGAAAATCTTGAATTTCCTTTCTCTTAAGATTTTGTACGTGGCGTCGTTTTCTAAAAATTTTTCAATCTCCTTCAGCTTTGTTTTTTCATTCCCTGGATACCATTTCTGTTTTGTCCATTTTATTTGAATTTTCAAACTCACGCACTTCCTTGTCGCACTTTTATTCTTTTGGTGTTATTTGAAAAGACTTATGAACTAATATATTTTACATTTCTTATAAACTAAATACAATATTTGATGATAATTCTTCTTGATATTTCTCAGTTGTTACTTTTCCACAATTTCCAATCTTTCATCTGACCATCTCTGTTCCTTGATTGGCTATTGTTTCTTGTTCTCCCATTGGCTATTTTTAGTTAGATACACTTCCATATACTGTATGTTTCAAGCTCATAATTTTGTTGATCACATTCAATTCAGAATGATTTTGTAAATCTAGACTTTTTTGTTGTATTTTAAACAATTATAGGTTGTAATCATTTTGACAATGTATGAAAATGATTGCATTATAGTATTTGCATATTTTTACCTATCAATAGTTTACAGAGGCTCCATAAAGGAAATAGAATCTCAAAAAAAAAATGTAAAGCAATTTCTCATGAACTACTAACTATTATATTTTGGTGAAGAAATTATCATCTCAGAGAGAGGAATCCAACAAGGAGACCCATTAGGTCCAGCTCTTTTCTGTCTTGCAATCGACGATTTGACCAAGTCGATCAAGAGCGAGTTCAACGGTTGGTATCTCGATGATGGTTCCATAGGAGGAGAGAAAAATGTTATTCTGGAAGATTTGAAATACATAATTTCCAATTTGAACGAAATTGGTATCGAATTGAATACCAATAAATGTGAAATCTTCTTTCTTGATGTTCCAAATCAAAAAGTTTTCGATGAGTTCGTCTATTTCATTCCTGGTTTGAAATTATTAATAGAATCTGATTTTGTACTTCTTGGTGCACCTGTTACTCTTGAGGCTCTTTCTACATGTATCAAAGATAAAACAGACTCTCTCTCACTAATATCTTCACGGCTCAAAGAAATTCCAGCTCATGCTGCTTTTTTCCTACTAAAAAACTGTTTGGCATTACCCAAACTTATGTATATACTTAGATGTTCTCCAACATGGCATGGTAATTTAGAGTTAGAGAAATTCGATGAATTGATTAAAAGTACTCTCGAATCGATAACAAATAATCAATTTCGTAACGAGAATTGGCTTCAAGCAACGCTTCCTGTGAAAATGGGGGGATTGGGTATTCGTTTGGCATCATCACTCACCTTACCAGCATTTTTATCTTCCTTAAATAGTGTTTCTCATTTGGTGAACTCGATACTCCCATCAGATTTTTTTGGATTGATAGATTCTTTCTATGAAGAAGGCGAAAGATTGTGGATTTCTAAAGTCAATATCCCTCTGCAAGGTACGGATAAGAAAATGCAAAGTGCATGGGATCGTCCGCTCTTGAAATTGAATTTGAATAATCTGTCTGAAACAGCTGTATCTACATCTCAGAAGGCTCGTCTCAATGCAGTGTCTTCAAAGGAATCAGGTGCGTGGCTCGATGCATTACCAGTTTCTTCTTTGGGTAATCTTCTTGACAATGAAACATTCAGAATTTCTGTTGGACTTCGGCTGGGTTCTTCAATTTGTGTCCGTCATAATTGCAAATGTGGTGCTGAAGTAGATGAATCTGGGGTTCATGGTTTGAGTTGCAAATTTAGCGCTGGTCGTAGGTCCCGCCATGATGCAGTCAATGACTTGATAAAGAGAACTTTGATAACTGCCAAAATTCCAGCTATCTTAGAGCCATCAGGTGTCAGTCGTGATGATGGAAAACGACCAGATGGAATGACATTAATTCCTTGGAAATTTGGTAAACCAGTGGTATGGGATTTTACTTGTATGGACACTATGGCCACATCACACTTGCACTCAACCTTCATTCGCAAGGGTGCAGCTGCAGAAAATGGAGAGAAAGTTAAGATAAAGAAATATCAAAACCTGAGAAATCTCTACGTTTTCTACCCTGTAGCTATTGAAACCTACGGAGTATTTGGCCTCCAAGCAACGGAATTCATTGAAGAGATTGGTGGAAAGATTTTCCAAGTGACCAATGATAGGAGATCCACCAGCTTTCTCCTTCAACGCATCAGCATCGCCATTCAAAGAGGTAATGCAGCTTCGGTGTTGGGAACCATTCCAGTTGGACGTCATTTGGATGAATTTTTCTACAATCCACATTCTAAAAAGAAAATATCTCAATATAGCTCGATATCCAATAGTGAAAGTTCGTCAATTCTGGGTTCTATTACCGCTACTCAACGTTTGGATGATATATTTATTCGTCCACAAAAAATTAACATGTCAAGTAGTATCCATAGGTCTAATATTCGGAGCCAAATACCTGAAAAGTATAATTTGGATTCATCCACCTCCAAAAAAATAACGCGATCTGCCATATCTTTACCCAACTCGATTTCAAGCAGCCTCCAATCGAGTTCCAATGATAGAGAAAATCATCGCATAAGAGACTATTCCTTTGAAGATAGCAGTAGCGGTGAGCGCATCTCCCTCAGTTTTAACTCTATGAAACCACTTGTGCTTGGAAGCTCCAAAACTCTCGGTCTTAATGGTTTGAAAAACATTGGCAATACTTGCTTTATGAATAGCGCAATACAATGTTTATCGAATACCAGATGGTTGCTCGAGTATCTGAGAAAAAACGAACATTTGAAGGATATCAACACAAGCATATCAAGTATGAAGGGTTCTTTGATAAAAGCATTTGAAGAAGTGGTAAAAGAACTTTGGTCAAAAGATTCGTCTGATGTGGTGGTTAACACTGTTTCTTTGAAAAACCAGATACAAAGATTTGCACCTCGTTTTATGGGTGATGCTCAACAGGATGCCAAGGAATTTTTCAGATATTTATTGGAAGGTCTTCATGAAGATGTAAACAGGGTAAGAGAAAGGCCTAAACCTACGTTCATAGATATCGATGAAAATTTGAGCGATAATGAAAAGGCAAAAGAGTCTTGGTCAAGATATCTTAGAATGGACAACTCAAAAATTGTCGATAACTTTGTTGGTCAACTAAAATCATCGTTGAAATGTACTTTCTGTGGCCATTGTTCTGTCACTTTTGACCCATTCTGGGACCTTTCACTCCCTATTCCACAGATTACTGGCAAGCTCAGTCTGTCACAATGTTTAGACTCGTTTACTAGGGAAGAAATTTTGGATGATGACGAAAAACCCACTTGTTCTAAATGTAAGAAAAGGAGAAAATGCACGAAGTCATTATCTATACTCAAATTCCCCAAAATTTTAGTAATTCACTTGAAAAGATTTTCGCAGAAGGATAGATTCAGAGATAAACTAAATGTCTTCATTGACTTTCCTCTCGATGGATTAGATATGAGTACTTATGCACTAGATAACGCAGCTCCGTGTCGCTACAACTTGTATGCTGTATCCAACCATAGCGGAACAACTCTTAACGGACACTACACGGCTTACTGTAGGCACCCTTACGCAGGCACATGGCACGAGTACAATGACTCGAGAGTATCACCGCTGTCACCGAAATCCATTGTGAGTGAAGGAGCATACGTCCTCTTCTATGATCAAGAGGACACCGAATCACAACTTTAAAATAGGCATTTTACTTATTTACATTATATATTAACCTAAAGTTGAAATAATGTTCTACCATTTCAATAAAATATATATATATATATATATATATATATATATATATAAATATATATATATATATATATATATATTATATATATATATATTTATATATATATATATAAATATATATATATGTATATATATATAGACACACATACATATGTATTACAAAGCAAGAGCATTGGTCCAAGCAGTCATATTTGTTGAGGAGTTTAGGAAAGAAGGTTTCATTACATAATGATAAGATGGGGCAATTGAAAATAAAGTATGTTTTTTTGGCCATGTTTGTAAGCACCGGAGCTGCAACGGGGCACGAAACTCTCGTTCTTTTTAGGTCGAGCTTGAAGCCCCATAGCAAAACCAAATACCTTCCCCTGACTCCTCTTGCATCTACAGAGAACTTGGTATAACAAGCCCTTTTTGGTTATGTATAATGTTAATGTTTGACTAGCATTCACAAATTGCAACAACTAATGTTATAATCTCTGTGGTAGCATCACTTACGAAATAAAATGAATGGTGTGACTGAAAATGAATGGTGTGACTGAAAATGAAGAGTTACAAATAAATGATTACGAGAAAAATATGTATGATATTTCAGACAGCAAAGAGGATTATGATCGGGCCCTATCAGCTGTGACTAAAATTCAGATCCTGTCTGGAATTGTATAGATTTTTTTTCACCAATCAACAAATATTGAAATGGATATTTATCAGTGATTAAGATTTCTAAAATTATTTGAAATAAATACAAACTTCTGAACAAAATATTTATCGTAATACATCTCTCAAAATGCGTTTTATTTGGGAGTAGCTCAAGTAAAGCTCCGGTGCACGGAGCTCCAAAAAAAAGCTTTTTTTGTAGGTGAATTTGGCAGAGATGGAATTGCATAGTCTTAGTTGTGCAATGGGCATGCTCAAAGATATATATTTCCGAGGGGAATTATGTAGAATCGAGTAGGTCAGCGCCCAAATTGGCGAAGATAATTCTTACGTTATAATCACCTTAAATTTACCAATATTGGGAAAAAAGTGGAGGTAATTCGGAAGTCGAAAATTGGCAATCAAGGCCTCTTGCCTAATGAACCGAAGGCATAAAAAGGTAGAATTGCATTCAGTCATCGTTTTTTTTTTCTATTTGCTTTTATTTTCTTGAACATAACTTTTTTTAACCATTTTCTTCAGATGGACCAATTTCTTCGAAATTCGTTTTGTCGCATCATTGAAAACGTTACGGCAGTAGTTCACCGCTGGCGACAGAACGCAGCTTATTGAATTAAAAAAACTTTTTAACAAAAAATTAAACCGACGAAAGAATCAACTGGAAAGAAAAAATAAATAAACCTTCTTAGTAATGTAAGTAACTGATTTTGAGTCGGCGCCAAACAAACAATTATCGAAGATCATTATCTATGAAAGAAGTCATCAAAACGCAGCCGTGCATCTCGCTGCCATCATTTTACGCTTCACCTAATTCAATTGCTAGTTTGTTTGGCGCCGACTCAAAATCAGTTACTTACATTAGTTTAGGAGCTCAATTATCATTTGGACTAAGAAGGTTTATTTTATTTTTTGCTTTTCAGTTGATTTTTTCGTCGGTTTAATTTTTTGTTGAAAAGTTTTTATTTTTTACTTTTCAGTTCCGTATTTCGTCGGTTTAATTTTTTGTTAAAAAGTTTTTATTTTTCAATTTTTTGTGGCTAAAATCTACCAATTACTACCTACTTGTTTTTTTATTACTTCCAAAATACTTACTTACCCACCTTACTTCAACTATTACCAGTTGAATAATATGATTATCTACTTTTACTATTTGTTGTTATATAAATTGTTTTCGTTGTTCTGGTTAGTTTATTTCATTACTTTGTATATCATTCCATCCTCTCATAAAATATACTGATTTTGACGGAACAAGAATAATGTCAGTAGCGATCTGTCATTGTCAACTACGTATGTGTGTTCTAATGTTCACTAGTGAAAAATCAATTATCCCCTATTTTTCTACCCGTAAGAGTGGCTAATTCCTTTCGAAATCCAAATATAAGGTATATCCTTCATTTCGCTACCCTTAGGGGTGGATTTCATCTTTCAAATTCAAATGGGACCAAATTCGAAGTACATCCTATCCACTGAAAAAAGAATGATCGGAATTGGACGCCTCAGTAAAGAGTTATGCGTGATCATACATAAAAAAATATGATGGAAAAACATAAAATATACGGGTCGAATAGAAAACCTCCTCCTTTTTGGTTTCGTCGGTTAAAAATAACGGATACTCCCTCTGGTTCGATTTTTGAAACTATACATAAGTACATTGTTTACTTTTTGAAACATTAATGTTCATATGATTTTAGCCATTGTATACTTAAAACTTTTCGAATCTCTTGTGATTGTTGACAATTAATGAAATTCTGGTTTATCGGGTGAATGTTCTGTTGACTCTTGTACGTCCTCGAGTGATAAAAATGAGTGATTCAAGTTCAAATCATTATTGTTGTGGACCTCAATGTGACTCTTGGGCAAAACTACCCGTTGAACTGGAATAAGTTTTCATCATATTCCGTCAGAAAATGAACGTTACGTTCTGGTTTAGACTAATCTAGGATTGAGTGAGTCGACGGGCTCTTGGAATCTTGAAGTAAAATACAGTTCCTTCGCTAAATCTTCCTATATCTTCCGATACCGTCTGTGACAAAAAAAAAGTGGTAAAAGAGAACATTCAAAGAGAGTTGAGGAGAAAGAAAAGAGAGTTGAGAGAAAAATGAGATATCATCCAACATACTGAAAATTATTCATACAGTATTGAAAAGAGGGACTATATATGTATATCTAGGTGATGAGTGTTATGTATCAACTAAACATAAGCCACGACCTATTGTCTTAGCAACTAGTGATGGGGCATCTTGTCTTGTTTGTTTCAGATGAAATTGAAAAACCCGTTTTTTTTTTGTTTTTTTTCAATTTGAACATAATGTGTAACATTTTCTTAAAATAATTCTTAATAATAACTCCAGATGACTTCACTAAGCTGTCCAGAAACTACAGATTTTTTTTTGCAAGCAAGTTAGAACTTACTTTGTCTCCTTCAAAGTGAGTTTTTGCAAATGATATTGTCTGTAGATTTATATACACCACTTCACTAGAGAGAGAAATGGATAACATAACAAAAAAACTGAAAACAAATACAAAATGAATATATATATTAAGAAAAACTCAAAACAAGTGTATAACCTCTAAGAAAACAGACAAACAATGTACTTATGTCTGGTTTGCATTTTCGCTACTCTGGCGCTGACATCTGATTTTGAATTCCCAATCTATGCATAAATTCTGTACATTCTGTCAATCCAGACATTACCGACAAGACTTAACCTAACCTTGTTTTGCATCCGTCGATGGTTAAAAATTATTAGCTTTCATATTTTTATTCGTAATAATGGATGATTTAAAATAGTTGCTGTCATAAAAAGACGTGAAGCCCATAGTAGAATATCCTTTGAATCACATAAGTGGGAACATGATGACTCTGATCTTTGGACTTTGGGGGTGGAATGTTGCATTCTTATTCTGGCAGCTAATCGATAGTGATTGTTGGTATACCTGTATGGTTTAATAATTCTATTCCAATTTCCACTTGGCATTTAATATATTTCTGAAATTCAGCTCAACAATAAGTTATTTGAAGAGAGCAAATTATATCATGTCATCCTCGTCTGAATCGATTCGGGCTTCAATATCTGATAATTGACCAAGTTACTTTGATGATTTGATTTGTGGTAGCTTTGACTTCATTGTAGACATTTAGTCTGAATAGACAAATATCATAGTAATTTAGCCCCCATTGTGGAACAGTAGGTATATACTAGGGCGAAAAATGCCCAGGCAACTAAACTGGTGCCAAAATAGGTAATTTAGAGTATATGGTAGACCTGTTCACTGATTTGTTCATTCCCTGAATATATGAACATACATGAGGTAAGAAAATCAGGTTGATATTACTAGAAAGTTTTCCCTGATAGTACAAGTATTTTGAAGACATTTTGCTGGTTACCATTAGGTGAAATTCAACCTAATAAATAACTCTATCGACCCATAGGGCAGTGAAGGTATATTTGAAGTTCCCAACAAGTAATTCCATACTATGTACTGCGCCTATTAAGTTTATGGTATTAGAAGGAGATTTGGTGGTACCAATAACGGTTTTTATAACTCCAAAAATACCTTCAGAGTTAGTTACTAGTTGAAGGTAGAATATATGATCAGAAATAGGTGAATTCGCCATCTTACCACTGCGCTTGGTATGATTTTCCTATAATATTAGTTGGGAACTCTTTCTCGATTCTACATAATTCCCCTCGAAAATATATATCTTTGAGCATGCCCATTGCACAACTAAGACTATGCAATTCCATCTCTGCCAAATTCACCTACAAAAAAAGCTTTTTTTTTGGAGCTCCGTGCACCGGAGCTTTACCTGAGCTACTCCCAAATAAAACGCATTTTGAGAGATGTATTACCATAAATATTTAGTTCAGAAGTTTGTATTCATTTCAAATAATTTTAGAAATCTTAATCACTGATAAATATCCATTTCTATATTTGTTGATTGGCGAGAAAAAATCTATACAATTCCAGACAGGATCTGAATTTTAGTCACAGCTGATAGGGCCCGATCATAATCCTCTTTGCTGTCTGAAATATCATACATATTTTTCTCGTAATCATTTATTTGTAACTCTTCATTTTCAGTCACACCATTCATTTTCAGTCACACCATTCATTTTATTTCGTAAGTGATGCGACCACAGAGATTATAACATTAGTTGTTGCCATTTGTGAATGCTAGTCAAACATTAACATTATACATAACCAAAAAGGGCTTGTTATACCAAGTTCTCTGTAGATGCAAGAGGAGTCAGGGGAAGGTTTTTGGTTTTGCTCAGGGGCTTCAAGCTCGACCTGAAAAGAACGAGAGTTTCGTGCCCCGGTGCAGCTCCGGTGCTTACAAACATAGCCAAAAAAACATACTTTATTTTCAATTGCCCCATCTTATCATTATGTAATGAAACCTTCTTTCCTAAACTCCTCAACAAATATGACTGCTTGGACCAATGCTCTTGCTTTGTATTTAATATATATATATATATAATATATATAATATATATATATATATATATATATATAATATATATATATATAATATATATATATATATATATATATATATATATATATATATATATATATATATATATATATATATATATATATATATATATATATATATATAATATATATATATATATAATATATATATATATATATATATAAATAACTATGAATTTGAAATAAACTTTGTAGAAAGGATATTCCTTGAGGTTGCAGTCATTTCAAATTCATAGTTATTTTCAACTAGTCCAGTCACGAGACTACCCTCCTTATATATATATATATTATATATATATATATATTATATATATATATATATAATTATATATATATATATATATATATATATATATATATATATATATATATATATATATATATATATAGATACACATACATATGTATTACAAAGCAAGAGCATTGGTCCAAGCAGTCATATTTGTTGAGGAGTTTAGGAAAGAAGGTTTCATTACATAATGATAAGATGGGGCAATTGAAAATAAAGTATGTTTTTTTGGCCATGTTTGTAAGCAACGGAGCTGCACCGGGGCACGAAACTCTCGTTCTTTTTAGGTCGAGTTCGAAGCCCCTGAGCAAAACCAAAAACCTTCCCCTGACTCCTCTTGCATCTACAGAGAACTTGGTATAACAAGCCCTTTTTGGTTATGTATAATGTTAATGTTTGACTAGCATTCACAAATGGCAACAACTAATGTTATAATCTCTGTGGTCGCATCACTTACGAAATAAAATGAATGGTGTGACTGAAAATGAATGGTGTGACTGAAAATGGAGAGTTACAAATAAATGATTACGAGAAAAATATGTATGATATTTCAGACAGCAAAGAGGATTATGATCGGGCCCTATCAGCTGTGACTAAAATTCAGATCCTGTCTGGAATTGTATAGATTTTTTTTCACCAATCAACAAATATTGAAATGGATATTTATCAGTGATTAAGATTTCTAAAATTATTTGAAATAAATACAAACTTCTGAACAAAATATTTATCGTAATACATCTCTTAAAATGCGTTTTATTTGGGAGTAGCTCAGGTAAAGCTCCGGTGCACGGAGTTCCAAAAAAAAGTTTTTTTTGTAGGTGAATTTGGCAGAGATGGAATTGCATAGTCTTAGTTGTGCAATGGGCATGCTCAAAGATATATATTTCCGAGGGGAATTATGTAGAATCGAGAAAGAGTTCCCAACTAATATTATAGGAAAATCATACCAAGCGCAGTGGTAAGATGGCGAATTCACCTATTTCTGATAATATATTCTACCTTCAACTAGTAACTAACTCCGAAGGTATTTTTTGAGTTATAAAAACCGTAATTGGTACCACCAAATCCCTTCAAATACCATTAACTTAATAGGCGCCGTACATAGTATGGAATTACTTGTTGGGAACTTCAAATATACCTTCACTGCCCTATGGGTCGATAGAGTTATTTATTAGGTTGAATTTCACCTAATGGTAACCAGCAAAATGTGTTCAAAATACTTGTACTATCAGGGAAAACTTTCTAGTAATATCAACCTGATTTTCTTACCTCATGAATGTTCATATATTCAGGGAATGAACAAGTCAGTGAACAGGTCTACCATATACTCTAAATTACCTATTTTGGCACCAGTTTAGTTGCCTGGGCATTTTTCGCCCTAGTATATACCTACTGTTCCACAATGGGGACTAAATTACTATGATATTTGTCTAATCAGACTAAATGTCTACAATGAAGTCAAAGCTACCACAAATCAAATCATCAAAGTAACTTGGTCTATTATCAGATATTGAAGCCCGAATCGATTCAGACGAGGATGACATGATATAATTTGCTCTCTTCAAATAACTTATTGTTGAGCAGAAATCTATTAAATGCCAAGTAGAAATTGGAATAGAATTATTGAACCATACAGGTATACCAACAATCACTATCGATTAGCTGCCAGAATAAGAATGCAACATTCCACCCCCAAAGTCCAAAGATCAGAGTCATCATGTTCCCACTTATGTGATTCAAAGGATATTCTACTATGGGCTTCACGTCTTTTTATGACAGCAACTATTTTAAATCATCCATTATTACGAATAAAAATATGAAAGCTAATAATTGTTAACCATCGACGGATGCAAAACAAGGTTAGGTTAAGTCTTGTCGGTAATGTCTGGATTGACAGAATGTACAGAATTTATGCATAGATTGGGAATTCAAAATCAGATGTCAGCGCCAGAGTAGCGAAAATGCAAACCAGACATAAGTACATTGTTTGTCTGCTTTCTTAGAGGTTATACACTTGTTTTGAGTTTTTCTTAATATATATCCATTTTGTATTTGTTTTAAGTTTTTTTGTTATTTTATCCATTTCTCTCTCTAGTGAAGTGGTGTATATAAATCTACAGACAATATCATTTGCAAAAACTCACTTTGAAGGAGACAAAGTAAGTTCAAACTTGCTTGCAAAAAAAAAATCTGTAGTTTCTGGACAGCTTAGTGAAGTCATCTGGAGTTATTATTAAGAATTATTTTGAGAAAATGTTACACACTATGTTCAAATTGAAAAAAAATAAAAAAAAACGGGTTTTTCAATTTCATCTGAAACAAACAAGACAAGATGAGTTAGCAATGCCCCATCACTAGTTGCTAAGACAATAGGTCGTGGCTTATGTTTAGTTGATACATAACACTCATCACCTAGATATACATATATAGTCCCTCTTTTCAATACTGTATGAATAATTTTCAGTATGTTGGATGATATCTCATTTTTCTCTCAACTCTCTTTTCTTTCTCCTCAACTCTCTTTGAATGTTCTCTTTTACCACTTTTTTTTTGTCACAGACGGTATCGGAAGATATAGGAAGATTTAGCGAAGGAACTGTATTTTACTTCAAGATTCCAAGAGCCCGTCGACTCACTCAATCCTAGATTAGTCTAAACCAGAACGTAACGTTCATTTTCTGACGGAATATGATGAAACTTATTCCAGTTCAACGGGTAGTTTGCCCAAGAGTCACATTGAGGTCCACAACAATAATGATTTGAACTTGAATCACTCATTTTATCACTGAGGACGTACAAGAGTCAACAGAACATTCACCCGATAAACCAGAATTTCATTAATTGTCAACAATCACAAGAGATTCGACAAGTTTTAAGTATACAATGGCCAAAATCATATGAACATTAATGTTTCAAAAAGTAAACAATGTACTTATGTATAGTTTCAAAAATCGAACCAGAGGGAGTATCCGTTATTTTTAACCGACGAAACCAAAAAGGAGGAGGTTTTCTATTCGACCCGTATATTTTATGTTTTTCCATCATATTTTTTTATGTATGATCACGCATAACTCTTTACTGAGGCGTCCAATTTTGATCATTCTTTTTTCAGTGGATAGGATGTACTTCGAATTTGGTCCCATTTGAATTTGAAAGATGAAATCCACCCCTAAGGGTAGCGAAATGAAGGATATACCTTATATTTGGATTTCGAAAGGAATTAGCCACTCTTACGGGTAGAAAAATAGGGGATAATTGATTTTTCACTAGTGAACATTAGAACACACATACGTAGTTGACAATGACAGATCGCAACTGACATTATTCTTGTTCCGTCAAAATCAGTATATTTTATGAGAGGATGGAATGATATACAAAGTAATGAAATAAACTAACCAGAACAACGAAAACAATTTATATAACAACAAATAGTAAAAGTAGATAATCATATTATTTAACTGGTAATAGTTGAAGTAAGGTGGGTAAGTAAGTATTTTGGAAGTAATAAAAAAACAAGTAGGTAGTAATTGGTAGATTTTAGCCACAAAAAATTGAAAAATAAAAACTTTTTAACAAAAAATTAAACCGACGAAATACGGAACTGAAAAGTAAAAAATAAAAACTTTTTAACAAAAAATTAAACCGACGAAAAAATCAACTGAAAAGCAAAAAATAAAATAAACCTTCTTAGTCCAAATGATAATTGAGCTCCTAAACTAATGTAAGTAACTGATTTTGAGTCGGCGCCAAACAAACTAGCAATTGAATTAGGTGAAGCGTAAAATGATGGCAGCGAGATGCACGGCTGAGTTTTGATGACTTCTTTCATAGATAATGATCTTCGATAATTGTTTGTTTGGCGCCGACTCAAAATCAGTTACTTACATTAGTTTTGGAGCTCAATTATCATTTAGACTAAGAAGGTTTATTTTATTTTTTGCTTTTCAGTTGATTCTTTCGTCGGTTTAATTTTTTGTTAAAAAGTTTTTTTAATTCCCAATAAGCTGCGTTCTGTCGCCAGCGGTGAACTACTGCCGTAACGTTTTCAATGATGCGACAAAACGAATTTCGAAGAAATTGGTCCATCTGAAGAAAATGGTTAAAAAAAAATTATGTTCAAGAAAATAAAAGCAAATAGAAAAAAAAAACGATGACTGAATGCAATTTACCTTTTTATGCCTTCGGTTTATCAGGCAAGAGGCCTTGATTGCCAATTTTCGACTTCCGAATTACCTCTACTTTTTTCCCAATATTGGTAAATTTAAGGTGATCATAACGTAAGAATTATCTTCGCCAATTTGGGCGCTGACCTATCCGAAGGTACTGCAGTATCCAGTTATATTCAGGGTTAGTAAGTTGGTTGGAGTTGACGTTTGAGAATAATTTTTATTAACCAGCTCGTCATCTATCCGAAAATGTACGAAAGTTTTACACGACCACATTCTATTCTGACTGCACAGTCCGGTGTATGGAATGGAAGGGAAAGAACCTTTTTTAAGAATCGTGTGTTTGTACTTGCTCGACGATGTCGACATAGCGTAGACTTCAGTCAAGAATGCAATTGGACATAACACTAAGGACAAGAGAGTCAAAGAGACGCAGCCTGGTTTGCATTGATTCAACCTTTGTCTTAGCAAGAAGTGGGAGTAATGCCGCAATAGCTTGCTTAGCTTTGGCATTGGAACCATCAGCCATATCACTAAAAAGGGAAAAAAAATTGAAAAAAACACAAAGATATGTAATGAATGTCCATTAAACGAGAAGCGGAAGCCTGTTTTATAGGAACCCCTAAAAAACACGACAATTGTGCATTTCGCAGTATTAACTGAGACACGATTTAAGAAAGTGTGATTCTCCAGAAGCTTGAGTTTTTTAGTTACCTCAATTTTTGATTGGCTCAGAATAACGATGTCATCGGCATACAAAAGTCTGGGGTTTATTCGAGTTATCTATGTTAATACCACGACCATCATTGTTCTTAGAATATTCTTCAATATCCGTTAAAAAAAGGGCAAATAGTAGCGGGCCTAGAACTTTTCCTTGTAAGACTTCTTCAGAAATAGTAAATGTACGAGAAAATTCGGCATTTGATTTGACACGCATGGTTGCATTTGAGTGAAATGCTTCAAGTAATCTGATCATATGGGAGCTAACACCAAGATAAAAAAGCTTTGTTCAGAGGAGTTGGTGATTTACGCTGTCGAAAGCCCTTTTAAAATCAACAGAAATGGCGGATATTTTACGAGTCAGTTCATATATTCAACATAAAATATTTATAGGAAGGAGCATGTACTATACTTGTATGGGATATATTTGTCTCCGTTCTCGAATTGTGTAATGTCTTCACGATCGAGTGATGATAATTCGCATTTAAAACAGAATTTGAAAGAAGAAATAAATCCCATTTCACAAAAAACTGCATATTCCGACCAGTTCGTGAAGAAAGAAATAAACTTATATGAAATTCAAAACAGCAATTCAACAAACAACACAATGAACAGGAAGTACTCCAACTACATACACATTTGATTATTGTTCCCGGATTATTCAAAAAGATAAAACGGACTGTCCACAGGTGTGATATTAGAACGCCAAAAAAAGTACATACATTGTGTCTATACCATTCATTATGGATATGATTTTGTACGCTGTATTAAGAAATGTTAGTCCTCCTCTATACTCCATGCATCAACTTTCATCTTTCTCCATGCTTGTGGTATTGTTTCTTGTTGTCATATATCTTTTATTGGTTTATATTCTTCATATTTCACACTGTCTGCTCCATTATTGATCAATACCGCGACTATATGTCTGTCTCCTGGACCTTTTTCATTTTCAGTTGGCTTACTCCCATAAAATTGGTGGTGGGTGCATACCCAGCGTGCAAAAACATCCCAGGGAGGTTTTGGGATGTTTTGAAAATGTCGGCAGAGGATGTTTTTTGAGATGCAAAATGCACTTTCCAAATAGGGCTTTAGGGATGTTGGAAGTATTGTATTTGTTTTTTGTGGCATTTCTTTGTATGCCTACTGAGTGATATTGGCAACCAAAAAAAATTTAACGTGTGGATGTTCTTTCTAGACATAACATAGTTCGCCTTGAGAGGTTCTTCCCAGATATTGAATATACATTTATTGTTCTCGACAATTTTATTCAATAACTTGATAATTTTACACAACAAAAAGTTAAACATTTCATGTGTGACTCCTCACTTTCAACTATCTATTTCATTTTATATCTCTCCATTCTAATACCTATACCTCCTATTTTACACATTACAGAAACATTACACTTATATTTTCATAAGCAAATGAAACCAATATTATTCATTATAATAGAAACCAATGTCCACATGACATATTTACTAATTTTCTGCTTTTATTTTAGAATTCCCTCCATGTTACATTATTCAGTGTGGTACACCTGATAAACCTTGCACATGTATGGCACATGGAATACTGCATTCAGTATTCAGTGCATTCTAATTCTACGCTTCCCTTCCTGCGTTGTTTTGGAGTTGATGGCGTTGGTTGGAGTGTAGTGAACATTACCAATTATATAATAGTCATTTTTGATATCACTGAATAAGTGAATAAAGTAAGTATTACATTGATTAAATGTATTAGCATAGTCCAGAAACATAATATAACCTCAAAAGGATACAATGTGTATTTTTTGATACGGTGTTCGAATCTGTAATGACATGGTCGAACTGTATCATTGATGATTCTTGAAAAAAACGACCTGTTTTCTTTATCATTTTTCCATTACGAACTTTGTTAGTTTTCAGATTATGGGGAGTAGGAGAAAAAAAAATATCTCTCTTGTCTCCCAACAGACTTAGGCGACCTGAAATATATTGACTCTTCAAATAGAATTCAGTTTGTGATAAAACTGAAGAATCACCGTAAAAATTAATATTTTTCCCAACTAAATCTTCCTTGTCAATACCCTATGAGAAAATTTCTAATCTTATTGCAATTATCTTCCTAATTGGTGGTTGGTATATTTCACATCGAGGGGTGAGTATATTTCATGAGATGAAATCCTAATTTCAGTACCCTAAGAAATATAAGTTCTTTTTGTGACATCCCAGGGACATCCTGAAAATCGCCACCTGCGGCGGACATCGGCTGTTCTATAAAAGTGTCATTCATGTATAAACAGAACATCGCAGTGGATGTCCAATGTCTGAAAATCTCGTACTTTCAACACCTCTGAGATGTGTTTGTGCTCGCTGGGAAGAGGCCCAACCAAGGCCTAAATGCAAATGATTTCGAGCCTCCCACATATTTTAAAGCTATCAATGTCTTCCATTTCGGTTTCTGTTGGTGGTTGTATCTTTCTATCTTACCCTTCAAGATATATTTCACTGATAACAACTCCACGTCTTCTTTTATGTTCAAAATTTCTTCGAAATATTTTTTCCAGACATCTAGTATTTGTTAATTGTTACCTACTTGTTTTCCGTTCTTATCTTTGGAAAAACATCTTTCTTCCTATATTTCCTCTTTGGGTACTTTCAATTCATCTGTTATTGTAGTGCTTCCCCAGCTAATTATACTTTGCTTTTGAATAGGCTCTATTAGTTTTTCTGTATATGTTTTTTGGTAGTCTTCTTGTTTATTTATGATTTTCAACAAGTTTTTCTTATCGGTTTTTCTCCCATTCTTGATGTATTGTATCCTGGCTTTACTTTTCTCTTGTTTCAATTTCATCTCCTGGGTCTCTTTACTCTAACTAGCCTATGAGCTGATTCAGTCTCTGCTCCTAACAATAGTTTGGCGACGTCCATAACGCAGTTATTATTTTGAGTGTTTCTGTTGAACTTGACCAATGTAAGCGGAAAAAAATGTATGACAAATTTTTACCCACCCTAATACTTCACTATGTATATTCAAATCTTCTTGATGAAAACTTAATTCCGACAATTCTGTTTGTAGCTCGGGATATTTCCCGAGAAAATGAGGGAATTTCTCGAATATTGGCATATTAAAACTATGCAAATATCTCGAGAGTGATATAATTAATGAGGAAAATTCCAAATAAAACTTATCGCGAATTTCCATATTTCTTATTTCGTATAATAAGCTGACAGTGCTGCGCGATAAGAAAAATGAGACGCGGAAAATGTTCACTTTTAAAGAGGTTAGAGTTTTATAATAACACAGGGACCATAAAAAAGTGAAATGAGTTTTACTGGAATTCAGCGTTCAGCCCCTCGTATCTTGATTGTATATTTTTATACTTGCTGTTAACCTGAATACTTGTAAGCATTGTCGTAAACTTTTAATGGACAATTTCATGAAATGATATTCAGTTTACAACCTGCTTCGCTGTAGGGTGGCTGAACGAACTGCTAACTTACATTTGTTGCATTTTCAGCGAGATGTTATGAATACTGATCACAAAAAAGTTTTGTTCAAACCAAGTAGACCGAGCTGGCATACCATCGTCATAAGAAATACTATTCTATATTGTTTCAAATGAATAGAAATATAACGATAAAAATGATGTGATTTTAAAGTGAATAGAAATTATGAGTAATACTTATTTACGCAATCATTATGAAAAGACCAATTTCATTTGAGAGGAGGGAATAAAGTGAGAAATAAATATTTTGTCAGGTTCAGAAATTAGTTTTATTTAGTGACTGTGTGTTTGTAGTGATTTTGTTGTTAATGTATAAACGAACCACAATTTTAACTATAAATCAAATGAAGGCTTCTATATTCAGTTAAGTAGTTTATGCTACATGTGGATTAAGAGGCGAATGTTTGACAGTTCTGAGGTGGACAATCAGAGGGATCCCACGAGCTGTGGAAACAAAAGGATTATATATTTAAACATAGCACAATCTGATAATTTGATCAGAATGGATTCTAGAGGGAAATGATTTTATTGTTATTATTTCATATTGCTGGGCAGATAAGTGAAATACAACGTTTTGAGAATTGCAAACGTTAGAACATATAACCGAGGCTGATAATCTCGGACGCTTCAGACACGATACCCAGGGCTAGGATTGGATTTTCATTACCAAAAAATTGGAAGTATTGTATTTGTTCGTTTGTGGCATTCCTTTGTATGCCTACTGAGAGATATTGGCAACCAAAAATAAATTTAACATGAGAATGTTCTTTCTAGACATAACATAGTTCGCCTTGAGAGGTTCATCCCAGATATTGAATATGACATTTATTGTTCTCGACAATTTTATTCAATAACTTGATAATTTCATAAAACAATAAGTTAAACATTTCATGTGTACCCCCTCACTCTAAACTATCTATTTCATTTTATATTCCTTCATTTTGATACCAATCCTCCATTTTACCCAATACAGAAACATTACTCTCATATTTTCATAAGCAAAAGAAACCAATATTATTCATTATAATTAAAACCAATGCCCACATGACATATCCACTAATTTTCTGTTTTCATTTTAAAATTCCCTCTATCTTACATTATTCAGTGTGGTACACCTGATAAACCTTGCACATGTATGGCACATGAAATACTGCATTCAGTATTCAGTGCATTCTAATTCTACCCTTCTCTTTCTGCGTTGTTTTGGAGTTGATGACGTTGGTTGAGGTTTTTTTTATATTTTAACCAAGAAAAACGTGGAAAGTGTTTGAAGCGTAGTGAAAATTACCAATTATATAATAGTCATTTTGGATTCTAGAATGGATTCTAGAGGGGGATGATTTTATTGTTATTATTTCATATTGCTGGGCAGATAAGTGAAATACAACGTTTTGAGAAATGCAAACGTTAGAACATATAACCAAGGCTGATAATCTCGGACGCTTCAGACACGATACCCAGGGCTAGGATTGGATTTTCATTACCAAAAAATTAACTACATTACTAGAGATTCAATGAAACAGAGAAATATGTGTCTTTTGAAAACTACAAAAATGCATTTAAAATTTGACATTTCATAGTGGGGTATATATTGAAATAAAATTTGGAGTATTTTATTTAGCATTACACCACCCTAACAGCTAATGCCTTAAGTAGGGCGGGAAAAATACAAAGTATACTAATTATAATAAAAGGTAAATAATATACAATACTTATACAAATAATTGACAAGATCTACACACGGACATGAAGCTCTGTATGTGAACTGAAAAAAACAGGAAAAAAGAAAAAACGTTCCCAAACATGTATAATGAATACAGAAGTGAGTCTTTCAATTTCACTTATTGTTGTATTGAATATATCTATTTCATTTTGAAATTTTATATAGTCAAGACAAATCTGATGAATTGGGGAAAACATTAGTAGGTTCGTCTTTGGAACTGGCAAATAAAACATGTTATGTGATCGAGTAGGCACTCTAGGTACATGAATATTCAATAGCGACAGTATTTGAGGAGAATTTAATTTGTTATTGATGAGCTTGAACAGGAAAACTATATTATAATATGTACGACGTGAATTCAAAGTTTTGACATCAAACGTTCAATGAATATTTCCTGAGAGATATCCCGTGCAGGATATTCTCTGTCAAGTCTATAACACAGGGTTTTGAGAAAACGTCTTTGTACGTCTTCGATATTTTTTATATGTATATCATACCCCGGACACCAAACCATTGAGGCGTATATCCAAGTTTCGTCTGGCTAGGCTAGTCCACTCTCATTATCCCCTTATTTTCATACTACTTGGTACTATATTCAACAAATATTTTTCAGATAATTAATTTCAATCGCATCCTCCATAAAATACAAAGAGTGTTTTGATCAGAACATAAATTTCATCATTATGATTTTTGAATGTGACAAATAAATATTTTGAAAAGAGATTTTTACTCACGACCAAAGTCTTGGACAAATAAGTCCACATCTACCATTTGAAAAAAGCAAGATGTGTTCATGTTAGTCAGTGTATGTATAAAGTATCTTCATATTATTTTACATTTTTTGATGATATATTTGTTCGAACACTTATTTGTCAGCGTAAAAAAATACATTTTGTTACAATAATGAATACAGTACGCCCCTGTATGATGTGTCGTGTCTAGCTGACGCGAGGTGACGTCTTCCTGAATGATAGGGGTTTGGATACAGGGTGTTTTCCGGAAATTCAGAAATCAGGACTAATCACCACTGTATTACACTATATAAAATGGAAATAAAAATGAAATAGTGAATTATAGACGACTATTCCTTGAATTGTGGAAAATATATTGAAAAATAGGATTTTGTCTTTTCTGAATAAACATGAAGTTATATCGGAAAAATATTGGGATTCAGGAAAGGAAAATCAACGGAAGATACAATACTTGCTTTATTATCCTATATTTATGATGCATTAAAAATAAAGGAATGTACATGAGTTGATCTTTCGAGAGCATTTGACACTGCCACAAAAAAACTATTGAAAATATAATCCTCATATGGGCTAAGAGAAAATATGTATATTCCAACTGGCCACGATATCGGGTTTTCAATATTCTGATGCAGACTTTTTAGAAGCAGAAGATCTGTACTAAGAGAACGCTATACAAAACATCAGCTAAAAGAAGTATCGAAAACAAAAATTATAACAAAATAATATTTTGGGGATCAAACGCCACATAAAGTTGGTCATACCGTCCAATGTTTGCAACAGTATTATTGTGTACTAAGCCCTATAAAATTATTATGATCTCAGTTGAAAGATAGTGAATAAGAATAATTTGATATTGGAAATATGAAAAATAGAGTTATTACAAAAATAGACGAAAAAATTTAACTTTCAGACACACACCAACATATTATAGCGTTTCAGAGTGCTACACTGAATTATTCTTTTATTTTGGGTTATTTGATATTTAATAATCCTGCTGATTTATTTCATCCGTATGCTACACTCTGTTGTGGAGTAGTATCAGCCTTTCATGTAACCTATTTTCGGTGTTGAATGCAGAAATCAGTTAGTCGCTTAGAAATCACCATTACAAAAATCGCGCCTCTGTTACTAGATGGCGGTGGTATTACAATTCTCTTGTATGTTTTTCTTCGAATTTTTTTTTGGCCTGAAATTCCGGAAAAAGAATTTTTGACATTTGACAGAATTTGTGACTTTCGAGAAAATTTTGACATTCGAGGTAGAAGGAAGATTAATGGGAAAAATAGTGAGGAGTATCCATAAGCATCGTCGTTTTGTGGGGATCAAAAGCACTCCTAGGTGTCCTGTTGTAGGAAATAAGATGTGTCCAATTTGGAAAAAGGATTAAACAAGGAAACATACCAGATGTCACAGACGTGTGGAGCGCCCCGATCAAAATGTCTACTCGAAACCCTCTACGTTTCTGAGGTGAGTTATAAAATTGTTCTTGTCGGGACTGAAGGAGATGTACGTTCGCTATATGGTTTTTCTATAGCCTCATGTTTAATTCCACATAACACTTCCCATCGTTCATAGGGTCTCATGGTAGTTTAATGGTACAGTTTCGTGGTGCTATTTCATGTTGGAAGTAGCAGACAAAATCTGCAAGTATACATGTTGAAAGTGGGAGTACAGACTAGTCGTAGTTTTATGCTGAATTCCAAGCAAAGGCGAGCAGGAATATCGGAGTTTTACCCAGTCTCAAGGAGTTGGTTTTTCGAAGATACTGCCCAGTTTGAATGTCGGATTTGGTTGCCAAAAGGAGGTATTTTACGACTGGATTCCTGTTTGTGGGGCCGTATTGTCTTAGAGGTAATCTTTTATGCACTATTAGTAGCCTTCGAAGAACGCTTGTATTAGCCGCTGCAAGACTCACCATAGAATCTTCGCTGGATATCAAACCTTGGTATCGATGACTGGCTGTTACTAAATTTTGTCTATTTTTGTTCTTATCTGTCAGCTCAAAGGCTGGAAGTGAATATTTATGTCGTAATTCCATCACAGGCGGTAATTGTTTAGTTCATACTTTTATCACAACCGATACTCAGTTATTGCATATTTTTATCGCAACCAATAATTATTTATTGCGTTGTAGTTTGTAACATGTATTTCGTGATATTCTATGCGTGGAATTATTCAGCTCATTCAGAATAAGCTCATGATCGAAAAAGTATTACAGATTAGAGAAGGTAGTACCTTTTCACCATATTTTCCATACTGCGCTAACCCGCTAGTAGTACTACAAGCGGAGAGAGCTCAAAACTCATAGGTCACCTAGTGTTCATTTCATAATGAATTTAAATCTGTGTTTTTCTATTAATTTACTCACAATCTCTCAGACTACCAATACATCAGCATTGGAATAAGCCTATTTTTAACCAACGAAACCAAAAAGGAGGAGGTTCTCTAGCCGACGCGTATTTTTTTTTTATGTATGACCACGCCTAACTTTTTACTGAGATGTCCGATTCCGATCATTCTTTCTTCAGTGGATAGGGTGTACTTCAAAGTTGGTTCCATTCGAATATAAAAGATGAAATCCACCCCTATGGGTAGGAAAGAGAAGGATATTGATCACTCACCCTCTGAATTCTGGTCCGTTAACCGATTCTATCAGGCAAAACATGTACTGGGTTCTTCGATTTGGATGATACTTTATTTTATTAGATAGGGTATACCTCATAGTTGATCATATTTGGATTTCGAATGTAATTATCTACCCTTACGGGTAGAAAAATAGGAGATAATTGATTTTTCACCTGTGAACATTGGCACACATATGTAGTTGACAATGACAGATCGCTACTGTCATTACTTTTGTTCTCCTACATTCAACACAATCATTGTATTCTATGAGAGGATGGAATGATATACAAATTGAAGAAATAAACTAACCAGAACAACAAAAATAATTTATATTACAACAAATAGTCAAAGTAGATAATCATATTATTTAACTGGTAATAGTTGAAGTAAGGCGGGTAAGTATTTTGGAAATAATAAAAAAACAAGTAGGTAGTAATGAGTAGATTCCAGCCACAAAAAATGGAGAAGTAAAAACTTTTTAACAAAAAATTAAACCGACGAAATACGGAACTGAAAAGTAAAAATAAACCTTCTTAGTGTCAATAACTAAGCTCCTAAGCTAATGTAAGTAAATAATTTTGAATCGGCGCCAAACGAACAATCAACGAAGATCATTAAATTACTTCAAAAAAAATATAAGGAATTTCACCGCGCAACTCGATGCCATCATTTTACGCCTTACCTAATTCATTTGCTTGTTTGTTTGGCGCCGACTCAAAATTAGTTACTTACATTAGTTTAGGAGCTTAGTTATTGAGACTAAGAAGGTTTATTTTATTTTCACTTTTCAGTTCCGTATTTCGTCGGTTTAATTTTTTGTTAAAAAGTTTTTATTTTGGTTATATAAGGTGAGCTCAATATTTTCCATATAACCAAGTGACTCTCAAAAAATTATCATATCTCTTGATTAAAGAATCACTTCTCAATTATTTTCTCGAACTAATCGATCTATAAATGTTTTCCGATGAAAAGCACCGTGCACATGTAATCTGTTTCCCCCAGAAAAAAACTTAGGCTACAATATAAAATATATTTTTTTATTCATACTGTTTCAAATCTGGAGAAAGTTCTGAATTTCTGTCACGAATGTACATTCTTTAGATACATTTATTTTAGGTTTTCATAATGAATTAGCATTAATTGGCCGAAGTCGACCCTGGAATTCGGGCATAATTTTACCACTATAATACAGAAATCCTCATAAATTTCAAGTGATAAAGTATGTTCCGGTATTCAGCAAGCATGCCAAGAAATTACTCCCCAAGAACTGAGGAAAACATGTGAAAAAGCCAATGACAAATGTGTTTTGTTGGATAGTGGTTTGGTGAAAGCAAAACGAAGGGTTTCTGTTGAGTTTTATTGATTTTTTTCAACACGCTTTTGTTAGCTTCACTTGTAACTAACAAACAATGTAATCAAATCTTGGAAGTCAATTTTACTTCTACTTGCCGTATCGAAATAAAACTTGGTATGTATATGTAGTTTGGATGTCAATACTATAATTTGGTATCGTGCAGCTGATCTGATGATGGAGCCAGTAGGTAAATAGCGGAACTCTTCAGTGGCTACTAGTGAAATATGATGAATGCACTGAGGCCGTTCTCAGCATAATTACAATTCAAAGAGATGGCGAATAAACTGATTCTCAGGATATTCGCCAAAATTTAGTTATAAATAACTTCCGCCATCTCATTTGGATGAATCAATCAAAGAGTTTTTCTCCGGTGGTATTTTTATTCTGCTGTAGCAATATGGACTAAATGAAATTATAGTTTGAGAAAAATAAAAAAATACGCAATGAGGACTAAAGAGTTGAAAATAATAAAAATAAAGTCAATGGCAAAAATTGTTTTTTTCATGTAAAAATTTTTTTGGTCAATGACTATTCTTATTATTTTCAACTTTTCAGTCTCTATTGCCATAAATGCGTGTTTTTTTAGTTTTTTCAAACTATAATTACTAGTAGTAATATAGGTTATAAAATTTTTTTTTTAAAAATGTGAATAAAGGCCAGTTTGGAGTTTTCAAGATTGTTTTTCACGAAATTTCAAGATTCAATCCCTAATTTAGTTAGTATTTTCTTCACCCGAAGATTGTATAGCAAAACACGTGTCGTAGTTCTTTCAAGTGAAAATCACTCAGTGAAATGTCTTTTGTTTACATCAATATGAATATGATTTTGATGAAATAGCGGCCGCGTCCTTCATTTCCCCATTTTTTAACAATTCTCAATATGCTGTGATTGACGGGGTAATTCTTTTAAGGCAAAAAATATCCAAAAAGAATACAAAAATCTGAAATTGATTGAAAAAACAAACTGTAATCAAGTCATGTCTACAACACGACGAGCAAAACAAAATTGTTATCGACGTGCACCATACATTTTTCAACATATTCCATTTTTTCATTACATCAAGTTTGAATTTCTCCAAATTCCTTCATAACCCTTGCAGCCTAGAATATTATTACTACTTCTGATATACTGTATTCTATGATTTATTACAAACATATACGATATCAAATGTTATCCACCACCCAAAAAACAGCTTTTTTCCTTTAATGAGGAAATAAACTCATATTCTTTGATAGTTACTGCTAAAAATTCAATTTATCGACATGAGTTATGCTCTCGCAGTTTCTTTCTGCAAAATGATACTGATAATGTGAAAGTGTACAGTACAGTGTTAGAGAGCCATGCTGATTGTCAATTTCGATAATGAAAAAAATTATATATTATATCCCTGATATAACTCATGCCAAGTTACTAATCTGGTAGTATAAATGAAAATAAAAATATTCATAACTCCGGAGTAAATTGCCTATTCGGTATTTGTCATGCAAATGACTATGGTTCTACGGATAATGTATATGTTTACCGATTGAACTTCCAATTTGTATTCTGTAGGTTGGAAAAATGTTTCAAATCATAAAATTTTCCAAATAGAAAAAGCTTACGAAAAAAGCCTTAGAGAAAAGGAATCATAAACGGCATAAGGCCATCCAGAGATCTCAATTTCCATTTTTCTACGTGACTAGGTTGAAGATTCCCACTCAATTGTTACATAGAACCCTTGTGTGGAAATCTTATGACGAAATAAATTGGAAGCCACAATATTTCAGATTTTTTATTGGTTAGGATTGCTGAAAATAACAATATCGTGTATCTACTTTTATCGACAAACTCCAAACTGAAAAACATAAATTCACTTTTTATTGTCTTTCGTAAAAGCGATACTCAGCTTCTGTTTGGTATGCCAGGCATTCATCAAGATGAAGGTTTCTGGGATATTCCCAGAGGCGTGCAATTACATGAAACACGGTCAACATAGGTTTTGAAGTTTGAAATTCGTATTCATCCAATTGAATTTCCCTTACCTAGCTACTTTAGATTCTCTCAATTTTCAAGAAACAAGATATTCTCCAAATTTTCCTAATTTTTGGGATGCACAATATTTTCCAGTTTCTACACATTCCCCAGTTTGTCAGGATTCGACAGATTCTCTGGATTCCTCAGATTCTCTAGATTCTTCATATTATCTAGTATTTTAGGAATGCCAAAATTTATTATAAAGGGTGTCCCAGGATTACTTTTCAAGGGAATATTGGAAATCAACCAAATTTTGGTGAAGAAACAAATGAATTCCTTCGATGATGTTTCATGCATGAGTCAAATGGTTTGCTAAAAAGTCAGCAACGGACTTCCCCCGATGGCCCACACCCCAAAACTTCTAAATGACTGGGATTTTTCAATATTTTTCAACAAAACAAGGTGTCCTGGACAATTTTCAGGATAAAAGTACTCGTGTGTAAGATCAATCGGAGTACCGATTTTTTATAAAAATGCACATTTATTCGACGACATCCAACCCGAGCGTCCACCATAATCTGAAATGAAAAATTTCCAAAGCCGAAATAATATTGATAACGTTGATTCAGCAACATTTATAAGTGGGATAATAATGGAAAATATGATAAAAAAAGGCTTGAACAAAATGTAAGGTACTGATTCAAAAATTTAATTTACAATTTTTGAAGCAGATATTTTTTTAAATTAAGTTTCAAGTAGATTATTATGAAATATCGAATTCAGTCCATATTTTCGTGTTGGTCTGTTATCTCAATCATGAACTGTGGTTATTGGTTATCTCATGAAACTCAAGATTTAAATGTTTCAAAATCTTCTTCACAGCTTAAATGTTGAGGAGTTGCACTAAGAATAGATTTAGTGAGCAAGAATCCTCAACGCCAATTATAAATTGAGCTGAAAAAAAAAATCAACTGGAAAACATATGTATACTATCAAGAAGTAAACGAATAAACTATTAAAATAGCTGAACATGAATGGGTGAAAAATATTCAGTGAATAATCACGTTTCATTTCTTTCACACATGTTAAAAAAAACATCTATTAAAAATAAATTAAATAGTTTTGGTGAAAAATGAGAAACTGAAATGCAATTTTGTTTTGTTCAGTCAGCCGTTATTATCGATATTGTAGAGGAAGTTTTTAGAAATGGCCAAACAGTTCAACGCATATGCAGACATGCACATATTTTATGGACGAGCATTCTCTAGTGCTGCAGCGGCTCGCCGTCTTTATTCCGATCATTTTCCCAATCGGTTGCTACCAGCAAGATAATCTTTCGAGCCTGTCGATCGCAGCTAGACACAGCTCAACAATTTTTTTTGGGTTTCTATTCGAATCGATAGATTTTTATTGATTACATCGAATAATAACTGAAATTTTAATTTATTGCTTTTGTCTTTTTTACATTGATACAGAAGTTTTGATGTTTTTGGTTGAAAGAATTAGCAGCGGGACATACTAGCAAGTAACGAATTTACATAGTTACTCAATAAAAAAACCTGGAACAGCTTTGAAGCAGTAGTTCATGGTTTTTTCGGAAACAAAAGAGCTGATAATTATAAAGAATTGATTAAAACTATAAATACAAACTTTAAACTCATGGGCTACAGAATGTTTATTCAACTATCAATTATGATAATTATTGGAAAAAATAGGTCATTTTTCTCAAAGTCTGACATATTGTTATGGTTTTTACAAAATCAAACTTTATCTATTTACACAATTTTTTTTGTTAGTTACGTGTAAGAACATCGTGAATCGAGAACCCAGAAACAAAATTCGTGTTGACCTGTGTAATTAATTTGAGCATGTTCAGTAGTTTTTTTTTATAATATATGATACATTTTTGCCAAAACGAGGCGGGGAGGGCTCTCCTAGAACTGTAAATACCGTTGTATTGGGATATGTCGCTGATGGTCCTTCCATAAGCAACAGAAATCTATCAGAATAGTTCCATTCATCCAAATTCAGTATTCACAGAATCATTAGAGAACATCTGCTCCAACCATTTCACATCCAGAAGGTACATGCCATAACACCTCAGAATTTTTCAGTACGACTGAAATATCAATTGATTCATTGGTAAACAAAGAGAAGATATGACTTTTATTAAATGAGTTTCATTCACTGATGAAGCAGTTGACAACTCTCACAATGTCCACATATGGGCCGAAGAGAATCCCCATGGTATATTGCAAATTAAACATCAACATAAATTCAATGTGAATTTTTGGGCTGGTATCATACATAACCATCTTATAGGGTCCTTTGTTCTACATGATCGATTGACTAGAGAACGTTTTTTGGACTTTTGGAACATGTTCCATTCTGTAAACCTGGAGAGACATGTGGTTTATGCATGATGACGCCCCCCCGAACCACATATTTCCCAATAGATGGATTGGTAGGAGAGGGCCATATTCATGGGCAGCGCGGTCTCCGGATTTGAATCCATTGGATTTTTTTTTCTGTTGGGGCATCTCAAGAGCGTTTCTGTGCTACACCTATTCACACTAGAGATAACTTGTTGAATTGAATAACATTACATTGTGAAGCCATACGAAACGATCCTGGAATGATATTTCATGTGAAGAGGGGGTTTGTCTTCGCAGACTCCGGAAATGTATTGAGAGAAAAGGAGGATTTTTCATTTCTGTTTGCGATTGATATTTACGCTATGAGTTTTGTTAGGTAATAGTGAGTGCATTATTGAAATTTGTAATGTAGATTTTACCCATTATTTCTATTGTCATCAAAAATTGATCTTTTCAAACAATATTGTCCAGGAAGCCTTGTTTTGTTGAAAAGTTCGGAAAAATCTCAGTCATTTCAAAATTTTGGGTTGTGGACCATCGGGGCCGTCCGTTTCTCACTTCATTCGCTGTGTGCATTAGGCTGGAGGGGATAGATTGAACTATGACAGCGCCCATGGAGGCAGAAGTAGGTAATGATCCTGGTAATCACTAATCACAAGCACAAGCTGAAAACTTCCAGTTCCTGAGGTCTTCCCGTTTATTCACAAATCACTCGAAAATATTTTACCATACTTCAGATGAATAAACATTATTATTATCGTAGTGGCCACGGTTGGGTAGTATAACAACATACATATAATAACAATGAGCCCTCGCTATTTCTGTGTAGTCGATTGCAAAAATAGTACGTGTAAATTCAATATATTTCCATCATATAAACTTCAGCAAAGAGTTGTATTCTGTTATTCCACGATATTTCAATCTCTGATTCCAGGACGTGAAGTTTTCATTCGATAAATATTTGAGATGTTTTCCGTTTTCTATTTGATCGTCTAGGAGTGGATAGTAAAAGTATCAACGAAGTTCCGTGAGACGGTGTTGAACCGGTGATCAAAAGCAAATAGCGACTTAAACTGCGAGTTCGGGAACGCCTGGACTGTGTTGTAAACTGATCAATCAGCCTTATCAACAGCGGACAGAGATACTTTTGATGTCTTTCCGAGTTGTCTATCATACACGGCATTCTATCAGGACAAAGTGTTTTAATTTTCTTGAACTGGTTTCGGCTACAAAAGCAATTAGCCTTATTTACATGTGAACTAATTGTAATGCAGTTCAAGTACTAAGAGTAAACATCGTTACTTGTAGTGTAGAAGCAATACGCAATATTTTGTTTGTATTTGTTTACGCCATTGTGACAAGTCTACGCCACTGTGGTTTGCTAATATCTTTGAAAGACAGTTGCCAGATGTTATGATATGCAACAGGCAGAATGTTTCAACTAGGGTTGCAAGCTAGACGTGTTTGCTTTAAGTTCTTGTTAAAATCACAGTAATAAACCATTTTCAATTTTGAGTTCGAGTAGTGATTATTATTAGAGAAGAAGCAATTCCATTCCATATCATATAGTCCACTCAAGATCCAACAGTATCACTTAGGTACCGTTTCATTGAATGGTTTTGCGTTGAATCTGATATTATTTAGTGGTTTTCTGTCAGGCTAGGGTTATATGGGTACTTCTTTCAATTTGTTAAACTACTTGGCTCCTTCATGTTCTCAAGACCTCATGAACCTTCGACCTTAATGAACTAACGAGCAAGCACATTACTTGCCGTATCTGAAAGAACACAGAGGTAGCATTACTTCATGATATTCAAAATATCATAACTTGACATGGATAACCTCCAAATGCGGTCAACTATCGTATCAATACAAATATTTTTTTCATTTACTTACTTTTTTCTTTACAGAAAAAAACTTCGATTCATCTGGAACTAGTAGTGAGCACGAAATTGTTAGCCCGTGGTAGATTATGTAGAAATTGTTAAAAAATTCAAATTGTTACATAGTGAGTATTGGAAATATAACAGGAAAACTTCAGCTATCGAGTCACTAGAGGGCATCACCAGTCTTGCACACAGCGAATAGCAAACTAACTAACTCATGAATGAAACCTCATCGAAGGAATTCATTTGTTATACATTCCCAAGAAGAAACGGGGACACCCTGTATACTCCAATGAGTACTCTCAGATGTTGTCAAAGTGAATTTTGTATGTTTTGATTTGGTTTCAATCCGTTTTCCTGGAGTTTTGAGTGTTGAACATTGTTTTTTGAAGTGTGTATTTTCATCTGTTATGCCAGTAACACCTCTTTTCCAACAATGATCACGAGAAAAATGTAATTATTGCACAGGAATGTTTTGTTTCAAATGAAAGTTGAAAACCCCGTTTTTCCAAGTCGCATTGCATTTGAAGTAGAAATCAGTCACCAAATACTAAGCAGGATTTTGAATGTATACGACTATACATCTTTTAAATACCAATTGTACGGGAATGATGCCAACGTAGGAATGAATAATGCAATTAAATATTACCGAATAAGGTGCAGCCAAATGATGACTTGTTGAAAAAGATTTCATTTCTGAACTTACTTTTGTATATAAGCGGATATTCAAACAATTTGTGGCTCATGTCCCAGAGTGAAACCATATTAACCCTACAGTTACACAACCCGGCATCTACAACCAAGTCGTGAGCTGCCGCCTAATTGTCGTGGTACATATATATATATATATATATATATATATATATATATATATATATATATATATATATATATATATATATATATATATATATATATATATATATATATATATATATGTGTTTTTCCAAACCAGTGACAAGTTATTTTTTAATATTTTATATAATGTCAATTATTATGGCAGGTAAGTGTATTATTTATCAGGTAAACATCAGTATTTTAAGACGCAACTCGAAAAATCCAGAAAGAAATTTTGAGGCAAATTCTTAAAATCGACCGAAAAATTGGGAACATTGAAAAAGCACACGTAACATCCCAATCACATAAAATAATTATTGATGGATTTAATTATAACATGTCCGATGAAAAAAATGCCCCTAATGAACAAATCCAATTTTTGAAGTAAATTTTATCCTGATCTGGAGTAAATTCAACACCAACAAAAATATTTCGAAACAGAACTTTTTCTATCACTAATCTAACGATACGAGAATCCTGAAATAAAACAAATCAAGATTAGTCGTATAAGCTCCAATATGGGAATCAGTGGACTATGGAATTTACTTTCAATCACGACTTGTTTTTTCGTTCGAATGAATTTTCGTGGGGGCCTTTCCAATAATGCACAGACAAAGGAAAACAAATACAAACCCGAACGCGGAGAATGAAGAAGAGAGACATAATCGAAAGATTATGCAAATGTCATTTTGTTTGGGATATTGGATTTATGAAAATAGCGCTGACGGGAGCTATACTGTATTCTGTATTGATAGGTATGAATACGAGATAAAAATATGGTAACGAGGTTTTTGTCGCGTGTGAAAGATTGATGGAGAGTGTAAAAAGCTGAGTGACGAAACAGCTCCCTTTGAATTTTTTATACTCACAGAAACATTGTCATCGATGGTTACGACCATGGTCACAGAAAATTACGATAGATGGTTAAGGAATTCTGGGGAATAAGGCCGAATGATTGTTTTTTGAGTTATATAGTCAGAATAACCTCTGCGGTAAAAGTATTGAATGCAATCGTTCCTTTTCAGTGAGGAAAAATGCAAAATAAAATTAGTGTTGAATTTGTTTAATCTCACTCGGACATCGGACTAACGCCATGTACTAATGGACCCCATCTTCACCAAGGGTAAACCAGTATGGTTGACTACCTATATGTATTTTTAGACAATGGCCAGAGACTCAGGCAGATGACCTGGGGAATATTTACGAAAAATCCGACAGATAGCATCCGTGTATCCAGATCATTTTGAAAGTAATGTTAGCAAAGGAACAAACAGATACCTCAATTTCAATTCAAATCAATGAATGAGTATCAAAAGTAGTCGTTATCAAAACTTCTTATGAGAGAGCTAAATTGATGTTTTCAACTTTCAAAAGGTTTGACAGAACAGTCCAAATTGAAAACAGCAGCACGAAGTCCCTCAATAACAAACGTATCTCCACAACATTGAACGGAATCGAAAAAAAAATTCAATGTAAGAACAGTATTTCAAACTCAAAACACCTTAAGATCGGAATCAACCCGAACAAAACGAATAAATGGAGAAGAAAGTCCAAGAAATTGTGTTCGGTGTGTTTGTTATGAAGACAGGAAAAACGTCAAATCCTGCAAGAATAAGAAAATATGAACACAATATGAACATTCTCATGCATGAACTAAGTGACATGAGCAGAAAAAAAGGAACCTTTATTTTGTGAAACGGAAACGATAATATAGCCAAATGTCCTTGTTTCGGCTTATTAAAACCTTTTTCTCTATTGAATCTTTTTGTTCCAAATTACAAATTAACAAGAGAATCTGACACATTCCAAAAAAATCAACAACCATATTTTGTTTCAAATTGAAATATTGAAATATATATACAGGATGTGAAATGAGATGTCACATTTTTCCCCCCGATGAGGAAACTTCTTTTTCTTCATCATCTAGTTTCATCTTGCATAACTTGCTTACTGGTCTACGATAAGTGGAAGTTCTCGTTTTCACATCAGCAACTCTCACTCGCCCATCAGGTCCAGGAAACAGTTTTTCGATTTTTCCCATGGTCCATGAGTTTCTAGCTGCTTTATCATCCACAATAATGACGATATCACCTTCCTTTATCGGCTCATTATCATCTGTCCACTTCGATCTATTGGTCAGTTTCGGTAGATATTCCTTGGCCCACCTAGACCAGAAAAAATCCGCTAACATCTGAGATTTCCTCCATTCTTTCCTAAGAATCTTCCCTGAGTCCGTAACACACGGTACTCCATTTTGATTCCCAAAGCCTATCAAAAAATGATTAGGAGTAAGCCCCTCTGGATCTGTCGGATCTACTGAAACGTGGGTAAATGGACGGCTATTAATAATATTTTCTGCTTCTGCGAATAGCGTCAGTGGGGTTTCGTCTCTTAGCGATTGAGCATATAAAACAGCTCCAATTGTTTTCTTAACTGCCCCAATCAGTCGCTCCCAGGCACCTCCTATGTGTGGTGAAGCAGGTGGAATGAATTTGAAACATATTTCTTCAGAGACCATAGTATCATTCAGAATAGATTTATCCATTTCTGCTGAGGCTTTGCGAAGTTCATCGAAGGCTCCCCTCAGATTCGTACCATTGTCACACATGATGGTTGATGGTTTTCCTCTGCGGGCTATTATCCTCCTTATGGCCATTATTGCTGAATCGGTTGTTAAACTATGTGCAACCTCCAAATGTATAGCTCGCACAGCCATACAAGTGAATAGGACTCCCCATCTTTTTTCTTTGCGCCTGCCGATAGTCACTTGAAGTGGTCCGAAATAATCCATGCCAACATTGATGAAGGGACGTATTCCAGGAGTCAGTCTAACAGTAGGTAACTGACCCATTATCGGAACGGAAGGCTTGATTTTCAATTTTCTGCATTTCAGACAGTGAGCAAATGTAGACTTGATTGCAGCTCTTCCATCAATCACCCAGAATTTTTGTCGAATTTCATTCAGGATCATTTCCACTCCTTGATGTCGGAACTTTCCATGGTAATACTCAGAAGAAGTACGGTAAACCTATTTTTCGGACTCAGAATAAATGGTTTTTTCGTATGATATTCCAAACAATATGCTAAGTTCGTTCTTCCATCCAAAATCAATATTCCTTCTTCATCCAGGACTGCATTCAATTGTTTCAGTCGACTTTTTTTATGAAGTGGCTTGCCTTCCTTCAGTCTTTGGATGTCTTCATGGAAACTCGAACACTGGGATTCTTTTATTCAGTATTTTTCAGCTGCTTGTATTTCAGCAACTGAAAGATTTTCTTGGAATTCGGATTTTGACTGGTAATTCCTGATTTTCTGAACCAACATTTTCGAAAATCTCATCACCCATGCTGTGGTCCTGATCAATCGAATCCATTTGGAGAATTTATTGATATCAAGAATGGGATTTCTAATTTTCCGAAATATGATAGCCACAAATTCATTTTTTACCTCTTACATACTTGTGTGAATTTCTTCATCATTTCTAATTTTTTCATTTGGCCAATTTTCTTCAGAATTCTGCAAAAATTCAGGACCATAAAACCAGTTTCTTTTCAAAACCTCAAACTTCTGTTTGGTCGTCTCCCTTGTTACTTCGTCAGCTACATTTTCGTTCGTTGGTACCCATTTCCAATCTTCTGTATTCGTTAACTCTTGAATTTTCCCCACGCGGTGTGAAACAAACTGCTTGTATCGTCCTCCATCACTCCTTATCCAGAGTAACACACATTTCGAGTCCGTCCAGAAAATTTGTCGGTGAATTTCAATTTCTAGGTTTTTTCTTACTGCACAAGAAAGTCTGCTGGCCATTACAGCTGCTTGTAATTCGAGGCGAGGAATCGATAACTGTTTGAGAGGGGCAACTCTGGATTTTGCAGTCACCAAACTGACATCAATGGTACGTTCTGTGACGACTCTCAAATAAACAACCACTGCAAAAGCTTTTTGACTTGAGTCGCAGAATACATGGAGCTCATTTTTCATTGAAAGGGGAATTTCTAAAGAGTAACATCTGGGAATTTTGATTTCTGCAACTTTCTTCAGTTCAGTCAGCCAGTTTTTCCAAATTTGTTGAAGTTTTGGCGGTAGATATTCATCCCAACCGATGCCTCCACGCCAGATATCTTGCATTAGAATTTTAGCTCTGACAGTGAAGAATACAAGAAGTCCCAGGGGATCGAAAACAGACATAATATACCGCAAAACCTGCCGTTTTGTAAATTTTATCTCCATGTCTATTTCAAAATTTGGCTTTATCAGAAGTTCATCAGTAATGGAGCCCCACCACAATCCTAAAACTCTTTGAGCTGCATTCTTGTCATCATACAACTTCTTTTTTTGCAAAACTTCATCAGGAAGACTCTCACGCACCAAATTGGAATTGGAAGACCAATTTACTAGTTGAAATCCTCCAAGTTCATGGACTTCACATATCATCTTGATCTTGCTTAGGGCTTCTTCCTCAGTATCAACAGAATCAAGGTAGTCGTCAACGTGAAATTTTGAGATTATAGTATTGGAAATTTCTTCTGAAGGAGATTGTTCGATAGCATTGAGATTTTTGACATTTTGTGCACAGACAGGCGAGCATGTGGCACCAAATGTCATAACCAACATTTCGAATGTATCGGGTGGCCGACTAAAATCAAGGCCTCTCCACAGAAATCGTTGGGCACATCGATCAGCTTCACGAATTCGCACCTGGTGGAACATTTCTCGTATGTCTCCACAGAATCCAAATTTGCGTTGTCTGAATTTCCACAAAACCGATGTTAGAGGTTGAAGTAAATCTGGCCCACTTAACAAATTGTCATTCAAGCTGATTCCATTAGATTTAGCCGCTGCATCAAACACCAATCTGAATTTTCCTGGCTTGTTAGGATTTTCAACAGAAAAGTGAGGCAAATACCACGTTCTGGGATTTTCAATTTCAGCTTCCTGCGGACTCAGTTTTCTAGCATAACCTTTCTCAATATAGCTTTGGATTTTCTGGCAATACTCAAGAGCAAAGTTGTTATCTTTTCGGAATTTTCGTTCCATGCATTTCAGGCGTTGAAATGCCACTGACTTGCTTTCAGGCAGTACCACATCGTCAGACTTCCAGAGGAGACCAATTTCATATCGATTTCCTACCCTTTTGGACGTTTCCTTCATAATTTGCATGGCTATCAAATCATCTTTACAAGGCTTCGTTGGTACAATTGAAACTCCGAGATATTCTGTCGAAAATGATTGCTTCACAAGTTCCTGAAGTTGATCGTCGGTTTCTTGATGGTTACAAATATGAAGAGTATGAGCTCTGAAGCTTTCATTCATTTCTGAACTACTGGAACCATGCAGGGACCACCCTAATTTGCATTTCGTGGCGATTGGAGATATTTCTGTACCACAACGTATTTGTCTGGGAACTATCAAGTTGATGTTATCTTGTCCAATGAGTATCATAGGTTTCTCATTGTTGATGCTCTTGATTGGAAGGTTCTTCAGGTGTTCCAACTTTTTCCATTCTTCCATATTCACTGTTTGTGATTGCAATGACAACTTTTCAACAGTTCTGACATTATTCATTTTGTATACAACAGAGTGTTCCCACAGTCCAGAAATTTCCATGGTAACTTTTTCTGATTTGTCGAGAGTAGAAGTTATTCCATTTGTCCATTGTATACAGAGTGCTTCTTTTTCACCACGAAGACCAAGTTTTTTTGAAATGCTTTCATCGACCAAAGTTACTGTTGAAGCTTCATCACATATTGCCAGGGTCTGCAGTGCTCCATTAGGTCCATAAACTTTTACTGGTAGCATTCTTAGTAAAACTTTTCCGGTTTCATGTTTCATGGAACAAATCACTTCATTCCTTGTCTCAGGTATAGCTGTCTCACTAACGACTTTATTTTCTTCAGTATAACTTTTGTGAAGGAGAGGATGGTGGAAAAATTTGCATCCGCCTACCGTACACTCCTGCCGTTTCTTGCATTTGAACTTATGATGTCCTTTCCCAAGGCAAGAAAAGCATAACCTTCTGTCTGTTATAACCTTCCACCTTTTTTCAATATCATCTGACTTCATTGTAGGACAGACGTATCTTTTGTGAGTATTTTCACAATAAAAACATGTGTTTTTTCTTTTGAAGTCCGTATTGAGAACAGTCTCATTTCTACTAGGATTGAATTGTCTTTTTGGACCGAATTTGTTTTCTATTGCGGTAAATTGCTTTGGGAAACTCACAAAAGACGCGGCCGTAGCCATTTCACTGATCCAGGTCGAGAAATCTTCTAAACACACACTACCACCTTTTCTCATTATAACTTTGCCCCATCTCAGTCTCAATATATCAGGCAACTTAGCTACAAGGTCTTTCAGCAGTTGCGGGTTTTTGAGATAGTCCAGAGACAGCAAAGCTTTCATGGTCGCCACAAGGTTTTTAACTTCATTTGAAATATGGATAAGCCTCTCGATGTTGGTGTCTTTTATCGCTGGAATGGCTCGGATCTTTGTAATCATAACTTCTATGACGTACTCGGGTCTTCAAATCGGATACGTAATGTGTCCATGATTAAACTCACATTAGTGGACGTCAATAACATTCCCGAAACAGCTGACTTCGCTTCACCTCTGAGACACTTTTGCAATTTGACGAGAATTTCATCTGCACTGTAGTTGCACATGTTGGAAATTTGTTGAAATCTCTGATAGAACAGAGGCCAATCCGCGGGATTGCCATCAAATATTGGAAAGTCTTTGTCAACAATATATCTGGTCAATAATTTGTCATGGCCAGATGGTGCAATGGTTTTCACAACACTCGAAATTGTTTCACAAAGCAGCTGTATTTCATTTCGAGGCTGTTCAAGGACTTCGAAATTACTTTCTTTCGGTAGTGGGTTTGGAACTGTTCTGCTGACCCATTCAGCCACAGAAGGGTGAACGTTTTCAATTTTGCCCTCAAGTTCACTTCTCGGCAAGGACTGATCATCGGATTGTTCCTCTTCTTCAGCAAAATCTATCTCTGCATTTCTCAATTCATGTTCCATGTGCAGAATTTTCATTTTATTTTCGATTTCTCTCTGTTTCTTCTCTGTTTCTATTTCTAAGTTATGCTTCATTCGTTCTAGTTCTTGTCTTTCTTTTTCCACCTGGAGTGCAAGTCTTTTCTTTTGAAATGCTAAAGAGCCTTGAGAAGCTTTAGAAGATGGTTTAGAAATTCTGCTCCTTACACTTTTTCTACTTGAATGTTGGCTCAGTGACTTAACTGATTTAATTTCAGTTTCAATAATTGTCTTGTCACTTTTCTTGACACTTTCAACAATAATGGACTGATTTTTGGGAATTCCGGGCAATAAATATCTTTCTGCACTGAGAGGAGGTTCACTGCTGCTCTCTGTAATTGGTAAGGAACTACCAAACTCTGTGTTTCCTGTACCAAACCCTATTGGCCACACATAGTCAGCGGCCAAACTTCGGTTCATACCAGCACTCTCTCTTCTTGGTCGGGCATCTTTAATTCCATTTTCCTGCTCCATAACTTTAGCTTATCCGGCTCGAAGGACCAATGTTTCGGCTTATTAAAACCTTTTTCTCTATTGAATCTTTTTATTCCAAATTACAAATTAACAAGAGAATCTGACACATTCCAAAAAAATCAACAACCATATTTTGTTTCAAATTGAAATATTAAAATATATATACAGGATGTGAAATGAGATGTCACAGTCCTCTCACATGGATGGCTCTGCTGATAAACGACGTATAACCAGAAACATTCCTTACCAAATGGAACATGTTGAAGTTAACGTCCTGTTAGGCTCTGTGCTGTGTGTGCCCGACCGAAATTCTAGCAGAATTTTCAGCTCATACTAAGCGTCTTTGCCAGAATCAATGTTTTTTGTTATCCGACTACGGCGAAGCAAAAAGGAGGGTTATGATTTTGACCGGTATGTATGTATGTTCATCTGTGCTCTCATAACTTCTAAACTACTCATCATAATTTGACAAATGAGGTATCGATGAAAGCGTCTTGATCGCCCGCTAGTTATAGGTCATGTGACGTCAAATTGAATTGAATAAAGCGCCTTCTGGAGGACATAATGTTATGAACCGAAAAAAATATAATAATGATGCCATGTTGGGTATCAAATGAAAGGGCTTACTTAGCACATTTCAAGAATATATTATTATGAAGCTCTTATTGCTAGTATTTTGACTGTTATTATTTTTAATTGTTATTATTTCAATGTTTTAATAACTAGTTATTCAAAATAAAATATTTGCCTCTCCTTATGATAAGTTTGATTAGTTGATTTATTTTTATTTGAAAATTTTGAAAAGAGTAATAAAATATCCGGCTATGGTGCTTCCTTTTTTTCAAATACTATTTTACCTGTATTCTTTTACCTTATCCCAGCTCAGTCGGTACGCCTATGGAAAAATGATATTACTCCCTCTCCAAGCAGGATTCAGTGGTGCCATCTAGTTGATCTGTTCGAAGTCAATGTTCAATGTACTGTTTTATGGAAATATAGGTTGTAATGTGATCAACAGATAAATAATGAATCCAGAAAATAATCAAATAGTTATTCTTTCATCGAATCGAATGCTTAAATATACCTACCCTGCGAAATCTATCTTATCTGCAATACTCTGATCAAACTGTGAAATGTGAAAAGTGAAAAGTGAAATACCTTGCTCATGTGCAATCAAGTGACTTTCAAATAAAATAATTGTAGGTTATATTAAATTGTGGAAGCAAACAAGAAATACATTTGAAAAAAAACAGTGAACAAGTGTCATAAAATGAACTCAAATAAGTGTCTGATCCGAATACGTTCACTTTGTTTAGATTCTTTTTTTAAAAGTACCTGTAATTCGTTCAGCTTGAGACTTCTCTCGAATCCTGGAAGTGTTCTTTGGCTATTTGAGTTTGGAGCTTCAGTGTGGCAGAGCACCCTTGTTGTCGGCCGCGTCTCGGATAGGAATTTGGCTGTGTCCTGGAGGTAAGTGGTTTTCTTTCGCAGTTTCAACGCCTATTGGTTTCTGGACATGGCTTGATTTGCTGCCGTTCTTGGTGTATTTTCATTTTATTGATGATTAATATTTTGTTACTGTGTTCTTCCAAAAATAATTTTTTATCTTCCCCAAATTATTTTTCTTCCTGGCAACCATCACCTTCTGTTTTTTCTCACAAATTTTACGTTTTTACTCACTTTCTATGACACTTTCCCCTCATTCTAAACTATGCTATGGATTTTATATACAATTCACATTTCTATATATTACATAATATATACAGAGTTAGTTGAAATTCATATCTGACAATTTTTTGTACTCAAATAAATATAAATATATTTTATCATTTTCCTTCGAAATGTTTTGACATGTCGCTGTCATGTTTCCTTCTGATTTGATTCTAGCATACAGGATGTTCCAACTTGAATATTAATTTTGTCTACTTGAGATCTAAAGTTTTATTCATGAATTTTGATTTCTATATTTTTTCATAGGTAGTGGAAATTAAATGAATTGTTGGCAACATACTTCACTGCTCCACTGCTAAACACTTGAGACATCTGCGTCGACTAGAAAATGGTACAAGGTTTGAGAAAAGCAAAATATACAGAAAAATTGCAAAACAAACATAGCAGGTATTTATGTGATCTATAAGTATCATTATATCATTTTTTATTTTTTTTACTTTGAACAAATATTTCTTATCATTACAATATATATTGTTAGCTGTTGCTTGCATGCACCCTATAATTGAGAATAATTTATAAAATCACGCCTCAGATGTGGGACAAACATATTTTTTCTCCAAACCTACCCAAAATACATATATAATAAATACGTATTTCATTATGGACTATGGTACACATGTTGAAATTATATAAAAAAACAAAACGTGTATGATAATAATGACATTAGCTCGACTACTGAGAAATCACGCTCTAAAAAGATTCTCATTTGGAATTGTTACGTATGAACTATTCAATAATTATCGTCTATTAAATAAACAACTCACACGTAATATATTTTAATGTATTTAATACATATTCGTAGCGATGTTCAGAGGATAGCCGTGGTCAATGCCACTTATACCAACAAAACAATACATTCAACAGTAGTAGGCGATCATAAGCTTTAGGGCAAAGTGGCAAATGACCACGGCTATCATCTGAACATCACTATGAATGTGTATTGAATACATTAGAATATATTACATGCAAGTTGTTTATTCAATAGACCAAAAATATTGAATTGAAGGAGTTTGTACATAACAATTTCCGATGTCAATATTTTCTTGTTTCATGCTTTTCAGAGAGTGATTTTGCAGTAGTCTTGTTTAAGTTTTCGAACTCATTTTCATTTTGTTCTTTTTAGAGCGTGATTTTTCAGTAGGTGGGTTTTAGTTTTTGAACTTATTTTTATTACTTGACAGTTAGGTCAGGAATTTTCTTCGATTTCTGAATTTGTTCGTCATGATCCTGATCGACCCATCCCTATCCAAGTCTGATAATAACAACTGAAATATCATCATTGTAATTTCCATCACACCCAAATCAAATTCCTGGTGATTTATGGGTCTTGAGGCCTGGGTAAAATGGGACAGTAATTCCACTTCAACACATCCGAATAAAAACCTTGGAGGACATATTTTGAAATCATTACGATAAACGAGTTGGGAAATAAAATTTTGAAACATATCAAAAACATACGGATTGACCTCTCCCCAATAAAAGGTGACCGTGGGTCTGCTATGACTCTGAATCCAAAGCTTGATTGCTTGCAGACGCGATAGAACGACAGTTCCAGCAGAATGAAGATACAGACGATGATCTGTACCGAAACACTATTCCTGATGATAAAGTCATCTTCCCTGCTCCTTAAGACCTTAAGACATAAATCAACCCTAGAAATGTGCCTGGAATTGATGGCATCTCTAACTTTATGATTTGGGAATTCTCAAACTCCCAAGTATGGTCACTCTTGAACACAATCAATAACTTAAGTCCTCAAGCAATTCTTTCGAAGGTGGAAGCATGCCGTCGTTATCATGATTCACAAAATAAGACAGAATATCGCACAACTATCGGCCTGCTTTTTAGTTCAGCTAAACTCGTCGAAGATCCAGGCCCTGAAACTGTTGAAGAATGCCATACGCTAGTTAAAAAGCAATAAATGCGCTCACGTCTCACCATTGAACATCACCAGGCATTCGATCGCGAGTGGCACGAGGTTCAATTGCACAAACTCCAGAATTTTCATGTACCTCTGAGCTTGGTTGAAAGGGTTGAGTCCTTCCCGTTTGGCAGGATATTCCAGATCAGGGTTGCAATATTGTGTCCCATGCTTCTATATTTCAGTGATATACCATGGAGCGACTTGTGAGCATCTCACTCTATGCTGATGGCTAGTTCAATCAACCAACAAATGGATGAAATTGAGGAATGGTGCTTGGACTGGAAAGTAAAATTCAATCCAGACAAAACTAAAGCGATTTCTTTGGAGCACAAAAAATCCAACCCGGATAGGCGTATATTGCTCTTAGGAAAGGAGAACGACTAGTCATCGCGGGTCAGGTCCTTGGGTGTCATCATTGATTTACTGCTCACTTTGAGGCCACATACAGAGAACATCAAGACGAAGGTTGATAGGAGGAAAGCCCAAATCCTTCATTAACCGATGTAGTGAGCTGTCACTGTAGAATGAAGTCCCTCTATATGAAGCCAGGAACAAATGCCTCAGCTGCATGACCAAAGCTACAAAGTGCCAAATTCGGACTCTGGAACAGGTCCGTATGGAAACCCTCAGGAGGATCACAAACGCTCCGTGGTTGATGAGGAACGTAAGGATCTTTGAAGTCCTATGCCTCTCTTCTATCAAGCAGGCCATTCAAAGTACTGATCAGAGGATTTTCTCCATGGTTCAGAAGTGCACAAAAATACGCAAGTAATGGAAGCTGTTTAGTATGCCATAGACGACTCCTCTCGATTCAAGCGAACGAAGCACTGATTTGAGTAATTGGACATTTCTACCACTCTCTCATCGGAAACAATAAATAAATGACGAATTCAAAAAATTCCTATCAGTCACAAAATTCACAATTCTCGATATACGGAGTTTGAAGCCATGGTGGAATCGATTAATACTTCTATTTTATCACATATAAATTAAAACCATGAAATCAATATTCCATAGTCATCACGATGAATGGGTGAGAGTCTTATTAGATCAATTCGAAATGCTATGAAGAAGATCCAGTAGTTGGGATCTCTTTATGTTACCTCATAATCACTAAAAATTCCTCCACTCCTCAGGATAATCTAAACCACTACATTCCCCTTTATTTCAAAGAATCTTCAGTCAAGAAGGCATATGCGTTATTCGACCGCGTAAATCTAGACATTCGCGTGAGAAATTCCTGTAAACAATCGAGGAAGTGCGTGGAATCAACTCGTAAAAAATACGCAACTTTTTCAATATGGGTAGTTGCACCTATTAGATTGTATTGTTATGACATTGTTAAAAGGAGTAATGTTGACAGCCGTCCAGTAGGAATTACGGTACTGTTAACTCATCTACTAGATGGGATTGTAATTATCATTTTCCACTGGCACGAGAGTTGACACTTTGTTGTAATGCATTATATGGGTTTCGCGGGAAATTATGAAATAAATTATTTCTAGTAGCAGTCGAGTTTTTAGAATAATGAAACGATTATATCCAACTTTTTTGGTCCGTTAATGATATCATGCAAATGGTTGGTGTTCATTCCGTAAGTTCTATGACTCATTTTAATTGCTTTACACGACAAATTTCATAATTTTTCCAATATCAAAATTGAGTATATTATGTTTTGAAACTCGATATCTGGTCCCGGACCAGATGAAATCCCCAATTCATTTTCGAGGAATTGTTTGAAATACTAAACTCTTTGAAGTCTGCTGAGCGAAGATTCCACCTACCATATTTCATGAACTGAGTGTTTGTTGGGACAAATTGTGTATCACTAACTTAAAATATTTTCACGTTACGGCTCTCAGTTTGGGGAGCATCTCTCACCGTGACATAATGCTTGTTTTGCTTGTAACGGAATATATCAAGGCGCAGCTGAGCACTTGATTACAATTTTTCAACCTCACAAACGTGTTCAGTGGTAACGTATGCGTGATTTTTGCACATTACTTTTTGCATGATCCATTCATTTCAAAAGTAATGACAATGCACACATTGGGATGGCTTCTTAGTAGATTTCAGTTTTTCAGCTAGTAGGCGGTCGATATGCCTCTTCAGCCTCTCCGTACCTCGACCTATGAGGTCTTCTAACATTACCCTTCACATATTCATACTCAGTTTCCTCAGTTTCCTGGGAGCTAAGTTCCTGATGTGTGAGGGTGTTAATGAAACCCCTTCGAAGAACTCAAGCCTTTTGCAAAACAGCGTTTGGCACTCCCAAAGCAGGTGTTCTGCAGTTTCAGCGGAGATCTCGCAGTATCCGCACAGTTCACTATCTGATCTATCCATTTTTTTGAGGTGATACCTCAGAGGAAAATGTCCGATGAGCAGTCCCGTTACCAGTTTCAAGTCGTTCTTGTCCAACCCGAGAAGCTATTTTGCTCTCTTTGGCGATGGGCTTCGGAAGCCTTTCCGCTTGTCTTTGCCCTGGAACCGTATTCCAGTGGGTTTTAATTTCGTTAGCTTCTCAGCGCCGAAACTCTTCCTTGATGTGGAAATACCACAAAAGGGTTCCGGGCCAGAAAATTGAGTGTTTGCCCCTTCCTCGGCAAGGCTGTCCGCTTCCCCATTGCCTTTGGTTTCCTCGTGACCTGGTACCCACATCAGAGTAACCTTATTGTTCGTAGCCAGTTGTCTTAGGGAGGGTTTAGAGTCTCAAGTCAGTCTAGACCCACAATTGTTTGACTTTTGAGTCTTGGTGCTACTCGGCTGTCTGATAGGATATAGATCTTTGTCCCCCTGGAACCTCTTACAAGGCATTCTTGGGCACAAATTCATATAGCATGGGTTTCTGCTTGAAAAATTATTGGGGCTTTGCCTAGTGGTTTCGAGAGCACGTTACTCCCACTCCAGCCCTTTCGTCAGTCTTGGAACCAACAGTATACTGTTGGATTTTTCTGAATACTCATGGATTCCATCCTAGTAGTTGGCTTCCAAGTAACATTCATGTGAATAGTGCAATGCCTTCACGATGTATTGAAATATAATGAATTGTATAAGGTGGAACTGATAATACACATATTGAAAACTTTTTTTATTTAATGTTATGATCGATAATGGAATTCATAGAAAGGTCTGGATATTTGCAAGAAAATAGTATATTTCGTATCAAGTGTTGTAAAAAGCATATTACGCACGAAGCTGCGTAGCGGCGAGTGCGTAATTCCATGAGTGCGTAATTGCTTCACAACACGCATAACGTACCATATTTTACCTACGGCCATATACAGTGTACCAAAAAAGTATGGACTACTATTAATATTTTCATTATTATTAGGTATTGTAAATGATGCTTAAACACATCGATTTTTCAATTTGGTTGGCTTTTTCTGTTGTTCGTTTCATGTATACAGAGATATTTGGAAAGTAATTATGCCAGGGTACTTCATTTCTCCAAATGAGATCCCCTGTATATTATTGCATCTTTAGATTTTTTAAACAATTTTATTTCGAACGATTTTACAAAATTATAGAGGATGTATATTTCACAACTCTGATGATCATATAGGATATAATTCATTCTATTTACTACTACGTTGGTTCAATCAACATCAGGAACATTATAATTATTCAAGGTTACTGTACAATTATTAAATAATACAAGTATTTCGATGCGTCGAATCATGTGATATTGTATTATTTTCATTTGTTGAGGTTGTATTACTATTATGTGAAATAGCGGAGGATTTTCTCGATGGGGTTCTTTGTTATTTAAGAATTGTCAACATAACCTTCTGCTACTGAAGACGATTGCCAGCCACCATGTCTCTTCAAATTCAATAGATCCCCGCCAGCATCGACTAAAATAGTTGCAAACAATCTGCGAAAACAGGGTCCTGTGTAGCGATTAGGATTTCCTAGTTTAAGAAATTATGCGATTTCCTTTGGTAAACTGCCTGATTTGTTCATCCCAACAGGTTGTTTGGTGCATTTTACATTTATATATTTAAAAAAAAGGTAAATTTTAATTTAGTATTGTCTTGCGTATAGTGTGATATTTTTTGATTCTAGAATAAAAATGGTCGAAGATCACAAAAGAACGTTGAATTTTGGTTTTTGTATTTGGAATTTTGATAATGAAGGATTTTCCTGTGTCCTCAATATCTTCAATTTTCATATCTCTCAGTTCCTGTTTTCGGCATGCACTACTTACGCGAATTATAAGAACAGTCTAAAAATAAAAATTACTGTAAGTGTGGAAAATAGTATTAGTGGACATATTCTACCTTCATAAACAAGTACTGATTGTCAGGAGCCGTTTCGAGGAAATCTTGAATATTTTTGGCCTTCAAAATTTTAGATTTGCTTCTTCTAAAGCCATCCGTTTTCCTTTTCAATAGCGCTATTAACTTGGAATATTCATGTTGTTTCTTATATTTGGAGTCGATTTAAGCATTGAGTAAAAGGCCCATAGTAGCAAATAGTAGCAAATAATTTTTTTTATCATCGACGTCAACGCATATGTCTTATATAATTTATTTCCTGAATTTATTCCAGATTGTTTCAATGAAAGAATTCGTGATGTAATTCAACATCTCGTAGCATATGTATTGTCTACAAAGATTGATAGGTAGTGTTCTTCAGATTTGGCTGTGCCCATAAAGTCGAGTCAATCCGAAGTGCCCACGAACAAATCCGCACATTAAGGCGCAGGAATGACCAATAACACAAAAAGCAATGTTAGAACAAATTGGCAGTGTGTAAAATTTTATTATGTTTATCAAAAAATTAAAATTACTTTCAAAACTATCACAAGCAATAAGTTATCTGTATAGGACAGTGGTGTACAGAATACCATCTGTTTTGTGTTAATAAATGACAATATTATTTTTACTATATTAATACTGAATACTAAAAAACCTTGAGTTTCTTTGAGTATAATGGGATGATTGTCAAAAATATTTCCACAACAATGGAAATCTCTGCTAATATTGAACCTATCTCCTAATGTGGTCATGAAAATAACTATAGAGGGAAGCTGTACATATGTGGGAAACTATTCGTGACCACACTCATGGATTTCTGTATTTTTTCAGTTATTATTGAATATTAAACAAAACGGATTCATGAAAAATAGATCAGTTGATACAAACAACAATATGAATGTCAAACGCCCAGTTGACTCCACAAATATAGATTTCAGCTAGATTTTGGAAAAACTGATGTGGAAGCTCGCTCGGGTCTCTATAAATGGTTTAAAAGCTATGTCAGAAAGAGATGCAATAACTTGCATTAGGCCATTTCAATTCCGACATTATTTTCACGACCTCAGGTGTCCCACAAGGCTCACAACTGAGCCTTTCACTATTTGATATATATATATATATATATATATATATATATATATATATATATATATATATATATATATATACGTTAATGATATCGCAACATGTTTTCTGTTCCACAAAATATTAATGTACGTCGATGATTGGAAGATATTCAATTCAATTTGTCACCAATAGAACATACACATCAATATTAATATTGACCGAATTGGTCGTTATTGTTATGGGAATTATCTCTTCCAGAAGTTCACTAGATGGGATTTTTAAACAATTAACCCCTACCTGTTACATATTGAATAATCAACATTAATTTCCCTTCTGTGACCGAATAGTTTTAGATTCGGAATTGCTATTCGATTACCATTTCCAGGAAGCTAGTAGAATGCTTCGTTCAAATACTAGAACATCGTATTAATTCAGAAACCCACTTAGTATATGAAAACTTTATATGGCGCATGCCAATAGCGTGGCTCCCGTTTAGTTTTTGCCTTTTTGTGCTACATGTTATTTTTTTAGTTTTCCTTTATTGTGGTAGGCGTATAGTTATGGTTCTTCCCTTAGCTTGGTCAGTTTATGACCTCAAACGTTTTCAATATTGGTGGAGGTTATAAACATATGCCATCCGAGCTACGGAAAGAACCAGAAAATAGACAATCACCACAATATAGGTAATTTACTACGCGGAAAACTAAAAAAACAACAACATTAAACATTAAACAACAAAAAGGCAGAAATTGAACAGAAAATTTCAAATTAATAATGGACAAACCATGCAATATAACATAGATTTTCATTAAATAAAATTGTATTCCTGAGATAACAATTGAATAACAAAAATTGAAAATGTCCCTAGCCAGGGACAAAACGTCTTCAAAAAACTAATGAACCTTCATATAGGAATCCAAAACCGAAATGGAAAACCAACAGTTAATATATCAAGAGTATTCAAGAAATTAACCAATATACAGTGGTGTGCAAATGCTCGATTTTCTTACGAGTTAATCATTTTCCTAGGAAATGCTCGGACAGGTCGATTTCGTATTATAGTTTTCCACCTTTTTCTAGAGTTTTTCGTCTGTCACCTTACAAGATATGACGTCATCGATATTTCTTTCAAATTGAAAGGGTATATTTTTATATCAAAATTTAAAAGCCCATATTTTTCTGAGGTCAACCATACCATATACGTCATATGTGTAACACTCCAAGTAACAGTTAACTGAGTATTGAGAAAACCGGTGTTCATATTTCTTAACATTTTTTTCATTATTTATTTTCCAATGAAAACCTGAGAATTACTCAGTAGTTGAGTAGGCTATGAAAATATCTGAAAGCCCTTAGCAATCAGACAATTTGTCTTCAATAATACCTTTCTGTAAAATATTACCCTAAAAGAAATTATTTGAAATTACGATGGTGCTGACAGAAATATAGCGATCAGAAGTTTTGATGATCTTAGGTAACGGCGATCGTAAAAGAGGTATGGCAGAAGTGTGCGACATCTTTAATGAAAAATATCATGATCGAGAACCAATAAGCAAATCGACGGTAAGCAAAATATTACATAAATTTAATTGAGATTGGCAATGTCAATTGAATGTATAACTTGGAAAATCCTCATTGTTCAATTACAACTTTATCCGACAACAATGAGATCTGTTGTGGTGCTGTGCAGAACATTCTAAGAAAAGCCAATTTACATCCATATAAAGTTAAACATATACATGAACTTAATGAAGACAACTTCGATAGACACATGGAGTTTTGTGAAATTATGCAAGAAGTGTATAATCAAAATAACGGCTTTGAATTTAATGTTTTATTTTCCGACGAATCAACTTTTTGTATAAACGGTACCGAAAATAAGCAAAATTGTCGTTAGTGGGCAACGAGAAATATCAATTAGACGATGGGAGCTTATACCCAATATACCCACAGTGGTGGACTGGGATTCTTAGGAATACCATTGTAGGACCATATTTTTTTACGGTACTGTGACGGGTGGAAATTATTTGGGAAAATAATTTACGAAACTAGTTGGTGAAAATTATTTACAAGTTTATGTAGTTCCATATATAACTGTAACATTTCCAGACATTAATCAAACTGGTCAAATAGTTTCTATTCTTTGGATCCATCAGGATGGAGCAGGTCCACATTATGCTTGAGTGGTTAGAGATTTTCTCAATAAAACCTTTCCCAATCGCTGGATTGGACGACGCGGTCAGATTGAAGGGCCTGCTAGGTTCCCAGATTCAACTCCCATGGATTTTTTCCTCTGGGGTTGCTTAAAAAGTCAAGTGTGCATAAATCAACTTACCAACCAAACGTAACCCAAGAATTCATTAGACGTCTTGAATATTGTCAGTTCGAGCATTTGTTGTGATATGTTTAATTTCACTACTTATTTATGATATTTTCATTGAAAAATGAATAATTAAATGAATGTTGAGAAATATGAACACTGGTTGATTTGTTGAAAATATGAACAGGATGTTCATAAAATCAGATGTGGAATCATCTGCGACTGAAAGATAAACTTTAGTCACTAGCTTCCATCGTCAAGATAACCCTTTGTGGGGTATTCATGTTGGAAGGGGAAACATTCTCAAGTGGATATTCATAAAAATATCTTTAGGTGAATTGAAAAATCCACGATAAAAATGAAGGTATTTTTTATGAATGTCTAACAGAAAACAACTACTTTCCCGGCTAAAGCCACGCTGGACATTGAACTACATCTGATAGATATTCTGAAAAGACCCTAACTGAAAAGAAATAATCTGAAATTGAAAATTTGCATTTTTATTCAGATAGTTATTTGATTTGCTATTCCAGTCTTAATTGAGAATGTTTCCCTTTTCAACATGAACACTGGTATACTGTAACTTGGAGTATTACATACAATGTATGTGGTATGGTTAAACTCAGAAAAAGATGAGCTTTCCATTTTTGATATAAAAATATACCATTCCAATTAATAAAAAAAATTGAAAAAAAAATTATTTGGCATGGATTAATATTAAAAAAAACTGATAAACATTCAGTGAATCAGAGTTCCAGTTTAGTAGCTCATATTCCATATCAGTTTTTTCAATACTAATCCTACCCACAAATCTATTGTTGACTATTATTTTTTATAAACATCTAATTTCTGATTTTTTTTGTTGACATATAGAGTTGATGTTTTCTTCTGTCCTCAACAGTTTCTGATATCGTAAGACATCCGGGATAATCAATGTTATGCCCAAACCTGATGCGTATAAACTCAGGCTATATTTTCCAGCAATTAATTCGAAGATTCCTTATGGGGTATTCTAATTGTAGGGTAAGGGTCGTCGGGTCAGGAAAGTTTCGTTCTCCATTTATCGCCAATAACTCCGTTTTATTACAGAGGGTCTTCAAAGCATATTATATCCTTCATCATCTTGGAATAATAGCGAAGAGTCAAGTTTTGGGTTATGGGTGTCCATAAAATTGATATTAATTTTATCGGTATTGTGCAAGGAAGGTTTTGAATAGAGATAACACGTATTTACGGTCTAACTTTGTTCTTACCCAATTTACTTTTATGTTTACCGTAATTTCCTTCATGCTCACCTGAAACAAAAGAGAAAATTTGTTAAATATGTTCACAAATCTCAAAAACACATTGAAATAGAAAAAACCGGAACTATAGCATTATTTATGGAATGAACAATTCAATAACTGTTATACAATAGAAAATCGAATTCCCTCAATATTTCTTTTTCTTCACGATCACAGTGTGAAAATCTATGGCAATTTGTGCAATGTAGATTATCAGAATTATGTACTAAAATAATTTGCATTTGAAAGCAGTTCATTAATTTTCAATGTAATTACTGATTTCTGTGAAAATATACCTATATTTCATGAAAATATATCTTAGCAACAGTTATGGAGTTGGAGCACCTTTGTAAGTGGCGCCACAGTGGCGGAATCTGGCAAATTAGTCCACATAGTGCAATTCATCTCTATGTGCTCCTTTGATAAATAGAGTGTTTTCAAAGTTCAACAATGTTTTTGTTACAAACGTGGAAACTGTGGTTGTATTGTGATTCGGCCTGTATAACCTTTGAACCAAACTGTGCCCCGGTTTCGTCTGCGAAGCGCGCAATGCTACATCAAAGTGATGAACACGTGATGTGTGATTTGCCTGTCATCTTAGTGTTTACATGTGATTTATTGTCAAGTTGAAAAGTGTTAGTCGCGATGGAGCAAGTGCTTGCGACTGGGTTTTTACCCGTTACAAGCCACATTATTTTCGCGAATTAGTCTGTAAAAAAAGCAGCAGTATTAGTGCGATCAGATCACGTGTGTCAGGTGCGGGAAGTGAAAATATGTATTATTCCAGCATACATGCGATAGTGATTAGCCAGGCAGCAGCGACAACAAATCAGTACTCTGTCGAATTAGAGGTAAATACATATTTTCACGAACAATTGATAAAAATTTAATGTTGCAGTAAATTAAATCTATAAAAAACTAATGATGAAATATGAATAAAAATGAAAGAAATATAAATAAATATTTCGAAAATATTGTTCTCTTTTTCACATACATACATTTTCACATATTTTTCATATTGTTCGTGTACTGTCAGAATGTGTATTACATAAATAAGAGAATGTTTCATCCATGTTTTTTAGATAACTGTAATCATCAGCATGATTTTTTTTATTGTTTATATCAATGTGCACAACGAAACTATACATTGACTTTGAAAATTTCCAAGTATATACCGTACAGAGTAAATATCAATACTGCATTTATTACAATGTGTCAATGATTTTCAATAGAAAAGTATTACTAGTTGGTAATTACTGTACAATAATAACAGACTTTTCACTCACTTCTTTCCTCTGATCACGTTTATAGTTCACGGTAGAAAAACCATACAATTTCGTATTCGGGGGTGCATTTAAACGCGTGTTTGTGCACCCTACAATACAGCAGTGTCATCCGAAAACTTTTTTTTCCTTTTTTTACTTGATTTACATTTGAATCGAGGTTATTTGGGGCCGACCCGTTCATGGTCATTCATTTATTATACGCGCACTTTCGAGACTGGGCCTCTCTTTGAAAATAAGCTTTTACCTGCTGAATAACAACACAAATGCCGTTTTGACGTTTGCCACCAAAAAATTTAAACATTCACACTTTGTAGACACCCTCTTTATCACAGCGGTGAATGGAGATGAGTGATACTGTCGGATTCCGCCACTGCGGCGCTGCACATTAAACTCCTCCCCCATGCTCCATAAGGAGTTCATTTATTACATATTGTTTCAAGCCCAGTGTTTGTCACAATGTTAGATGGAAGAAAATATCATATACCAGTGTAAAAAATTCAGATTGTTCGAGTAATATTCAGAAGTTTGGGGCGAAACAAAGATAATATATTTAAAACCTCAGGAATGAATTAACTCTTCTAAATAATCAATTTTTGAATATATTTGTATTGAAAATAAATTGTTCAATCTTGAGTTATTTTCTAATGGTAATTCACTACTAATAATAGTTATTTCACGCCCTATAAATTCTCCATGTGGTATGGTAGGAGTCAGTGAATATGCAAACATTACATCTATTCAAGCTCCATGGATTGCCCATCGAATCCAGTTAATGCAATGTTCAATATAGAAGTGAACTTGGTCAAGGGTGGATCTGCACCAACGCAAAGGGAAGTATACTATATCACAAAATAACGTCTTTTATATGAGAAATGGTCTCAATCAAAACTCACTCTATATAGAAAAGGGAAACATTCTCAATTGATTCCACATCTGATTTTATGAACATCCCGTTTATATTTTCAACAAATTAATCACTCTATATACTTCTCTATATCTATTTTTTAAGTTTTGAAACTGTTCATCTTACCTACTTTCACACTTTCATTGAATCTCTTTCAGATCATGAATATTGTATGTCGTTGAACGAAGTTTTTAACGAATGTTAATAACATTGCAAAAGATAAAGTTCGCATTTTACCGAGTGAAAATCAGGGAAGCAGCACTCTTTCCGTCAACCTCGGGGAAAAAATAAGAAAAAATCAAATAGAAAAACGAAAAGTGGAAATTAAAAAGCAATGACATGAATGACAGTCAGCTGAAGTATGAAACATCAACCAATTAGGTATCTTGAAACATTCAAACGATCAAGTAAAAGTGAGAAATTAAAAAATATACAGGGAGATCCTTTCACCAAAACTTGTGTATATATGTAATACATGAATCACGCTGGACATTTGAATTTCAATTCAAGAATGGATCGATCCGATAATTTTTCAACATTTTCTAAAATAACGCTAAAACTCATTTTATTTCTCATGAGGTATCCATACTGTATATTTGTAATATAGCGACTGATGTTTCTGCTCTTGGGATTACTGATGTTTTACCCCAATAAAATATAATTAAATTACTTAGCAAATATTGTACGTTTGAAAAAAATACTGACTTCTCCCAGTTCGAAAGAAGATCAAATGAAAATTAAAATACTAGTTTATGTAACTAGTACTTAAAATGAAGCTTTCGCGGACGAATCGTAATGTTTACGGACGGGGCGCAAGCCGAGTCCATCATAATATGAAAATGAGTCCGCGAAAGCTATTTACATACAAAATTTATTTGTATAAGTTTTCCAAATAATGTTTCATGTAGGAACTATGATTTTATTTTTGCTATCAATACGCAAATATATTTGTAGGCAGCACCGGCAGAAAGCAGTGTGAAATATCGAATCAGATTTTTTTGATGCTAACGTGTCTAATGTCAAATATGTCTACTAGTCAATAACATTTGCGTTTCTTGTTATGTTCTCTAATTGTGTTTTCAATAATTTTTTCCAGGATACAACTATACTAACGTATTATGGGGATATAGATAGTTTATTATAATACACTTGTAAGTAAAAATGACAACCTCAGTAACATACTCCAAATTTGAAAGAAAATTGTAAATGTATTCAGTATACCGTTTTCCCTAATTTGACATTCAAATCGTGAATGCTAGATGTCGCCCACTTCGTGGTAATCCTGAATAGAACGTGACATCTGTAATAAATTAAAAATAAATTGTTATCATCCAATAAATGTATGTAGGTTTAGGTGTGAAAATCGATACTTGATTTGAACCCAAACTAAACCATTATTCGTATATCCTTGTGAGTGGATTATATATTGTATGAATTTACAATCATTTTGTTTGCGATCGATTGTTCGGAGAAAGAAAGTGTGGAAGTCAATTTTATTCCGAAACAATCAAAATTCTAAGCTTTTCTGCGGCGAATTGTTATTGGTTCATAGTTTTTATAGAATTTATAAACACCCGTTAATATTTTATGAATGAATAATATTCAGTTCGTATGGTGTTGCCATGACGACACTTTACGGACAAGTCCGTGAAAGTAGCATTCTACGAATATTTCTAATTCCCAAATACAAAAAACATCATCATATCATCATCATATTTAGTCACCGTACGCGCTGAACCGTCTACTCCAGTCATTTAAGCTTAAATTAGGTAAGAATCTCGGAATTCGAGATACCCAGCTGTAAGTCTGTAAATAGTTGTATATTGACACTCTAAAAGTTGTCTCAAAACCTACATATGGTAGGGTGTAAGCAACTATTAAATTTCAAGGTCAAAGGTCACAAAAATCGGTTTTTTGCGCATTTTTTAGAAATATCTCATTTCCTATGGGTTTTTTGCTATTTGTATTCATTATCAATATTGTAGAATACAAAATTCTCTACAAATTTTGTTTGAAAAAATTTTTTATACGGTGAACCGTTTTCGAGATAGAGGGCGGAGAGCGCGCGGTCACCGCATCACTTCAGGTCAACCGGTGCCTCCGGTCGAAAACGCGCCATATATAGTTGATGAACTATCAATAAATCAATGATTATAAATATTTGTCAATTTTTATTAACTATTATATTATATTTTATCATTTTTTTCCTAACTTATCCACTTTTTATTCAGTATTAATTTATTTAACAACACTTACCTGCCCATGTAATTGCAGAATTGTTAATGAAAATATAAGAATTATATTTGAATTTTAACCTAATTAATATTAATAACTTCTTACATGATGAAAACAAAAAACAAATAAATTATGAATTAATCTTTTTATTAAAAAATATCATTGAATATTTTTTTTTTATTGAAAGTAAAAAAATGGAATGAAGGGTACAAAAACTACAATTTATAATTTTAATCATCTTCTTCCTCTTCATCGTCGTCTTCTGGCTGCTGGTAAATTTCAAACTGGTCTTCATTATCGTCTTCAACGACATTTGTCTCAAGTTCTTCCATGATTTCGGGATCAAAGGTTCCATCTTCGTTAATGTCGCTCTGATATGGTAGAGCATTGAGACAAGCTTGCCCATTACATTGGCCACAAGCTAAAGAGCATTGCAAGCCCGCTTTCCTGCATCCGCATCGCGAACCACAACCACTTTTGCAGTTGCAGAAAATTGTATTTAGCAAATCTTCTGGAGCAGGTGGTAAAATTGTCATGATAGGCTCCAGAAAATCATTTCGCATTGCCCAATACCTGGGGTTCCAAATCATGTCCTAACCAAGTTTGAACTTGATAATATACACGGTTGAAATGTTGATGAGCAGCTGCACTTGTTGGTGGAATATTTGAAAGCTGCACAGGTTTATTAAGTTTTGTAGACTTGACGTAATGCGTATAACAAAGATGATCGAGACTTTTCACAGATTTCGAGCATTATAGACTGCCAATAAGGTTTGAGTTCCACCCTCTAATAATCTCTGGGCCGAACAATTTTCTTCCTCAAATGCTGCAGCTAGTTCATCCAAATTTGTCAGTTTCTCAAAACTTTTAAAATGATTTTTTCCCTTTTAAAAGCGCAGAAGTTGGTCACAGCCACTTAATGCGTGCAGAAATAAAATATGTTTTTTGGAATGAGGATAATTATCAAAACTTTTAGTCGAGTATATCTCCGTTTTTACATTTCCTTTCCCAACTTTTTTAAAGAAAATTTCTTGTTCGTAAGACAGTGTACGCCCAATTAAAATGACAAGTAAATCAATATCTTGTCCTATTATAACTGCAGTTTTTTTAGACTTTGATTCTTCAATTGCAGTTTCAACAATAAGAACATCCGCATCATCTCTGGCTTGTTTAGTAGTAATATTTGCAGCTTGTAATTTTTCAATTAACATATTAATGAACTTATCTTTGTTATTTCGATTTGATAAGAATTTTTCTTGAGTAACTGGTACAACCATTGTTTCATCGAAACAGACTTCGTACGTTTTTGAAAGTGCAGCAGTTCTTCTCTGCTGCTCCATAGCTTTTACGTTCTTACTGTAGTCTGAATATCCGTCAAATACAACAATTATTTTGGAACTGTAATGCCTTTGTAAATAATTCATGTATTTATCAAAAATAATAGAAAAAGTATCTTCTCTGCTCCATACAACATGATGAAGAAGAAATCCGCCATCAATAATGAACGTCACATTATTTTCATTGAGAACAAAATCAATTGGGCTCATGTTGTCATACAATGAAGATTTTGTTGTTTTTCTCATGCCATCAATATCAAATAGAGCTGTTGGATACGGACTCAATTCATATTGAAGATATTCTTCAAGATTACTTTCAAATTGTTTGCTGACAGTGTAAATGGGAATATAATTATATTATGATTTAAGTTTTTCTCTTAATTATTTTTTAATTTTAGTAAACGATTATCAGTATTATTGAATAGATATAGATTTAATGCATGAAGAAAATGATAAAATATAATATTATAGTTAATAAAAATTGACAAATATTTATAATTATTGATTTATTGATAGTTCATCAACTATATATGGCGCGTTTTCGACCGGAGGCACCGGTTGACCTGAAGTGATGCGGTGACCGCGCGCTCTCCGCCCTCTATCTCGAAAACGGTTCACCGTATAAAAAATTTTTGAAACAAAATTTGTAGAGAATTTTGTATTCTACAATATTGATAATAAATACAAATAGCAAAAAACCCATAGGAAATGAGATATTTCCAAAAAAAGCGCAAAAAACCGATTTTTGTGACCTTTGACCTTGAAATTTAATAGTTGCTCACACCCTACCATATGTAGGTTTTGAGACAACTTTTAGGGTGTCAATATACAAGTATTTACAGACTTACAGCTGGGTATCTCGAATTCAGAGGTGAACTTACTATAATGACTGGACTAGTCGAGCGTTTGAATTATTTGCATGTTCTGCTTTCCGTATTCATTTTTTATTACTTTCGATCCCAAAGGTTCCTTCCAAATTGATATATCATCGTTCCAATTGATAATCAGTCAGTAGGCTTGAGGGTTACCTGGTGTCTTTAAATTTCAATGATCGATCTATGTTTATCAAACTGATCATTTGTTAATTGATATATTTTTGGGAGTATAACTTCCATCCGAGTGAAAATGATGAATCGGTTAGGTGAAATTCATACAACTGTGGAATAAAACACTCATCTCTCGTTGCTCTAACTACTCATTGAATACATCATATAATAAACATGATAATTAAAGGTACAAGAAATGTTTTGCTACTATTTCATCTTTGGGTTTTTTTCTTATGTTCATTAGAGTTTCCAAAATTCTGTAATAACATGTTCTATTGATAAATGTATATCATTATAATTCATTCAACACAGTTACCTACTCGCCAAGGCAGACAGTTTCCTCTTCCACACTTGTGGGCAGTTTACCTCATTGATATAATTTTTTTTAGTTTCTAGATGTTATATTTTCAATATATATTATTCCAACTTGTTGTTTATTGAAACTGTGATAATTCATTTAATGTAAACAGTGTGGATAATAATAAGTAACTCAAGTTTTTCATACGTATCGCCTACTACTTGAATGAAACTTGTAAATTGTCATTTTGACTAAGTATTTCTCAGATTCCCTCCATACAGTTCTCGAACAATCAGTTCGAAATCTAGTTTTCGGAGTCTAATATGACAAATGTTTGCTCAAAATTTAAAATACAAGAGATGGAGGTATAAATATAACGAAGTAACCTATGGAATTATTTTATGACAAAAGATTAACAATACGGTTCGTTCGCTCTAGCTTCATTTTGTGTACTTGTTATATAAAGTACTCTTAGGGACAAGCTTTCATTAGAAAGCACTGCATGATGGCAGTTATTCTCTTTATATGTCAGTGAATGAAAAATGTCGCAACATCTTTCCATTTTCTACTCAAAATAGATATACGCGTAACACATTTTTTCTTTCATCTGCGATCGAACAGAAACTCGTCCCCATAAAGTTTCATATTTTTATTTAAACGATGTCAATGTTATGTTTGGCAGAATGACAGTGAAAAAATTAGTTTTCAAATAATCTCCATCTCTCAGGAAAAATCCTCCAATCAAACCGATAAGATTTCGAAATTCATATATTTTCATTGGATTTTTCCAGTGATTAATCAACCGAAGCTGATATCACTATTCCCCTGAGTTATCAATTATTACGTTGAATTCATACCGGATACCGCAACCACACAGATCCTCTGAACTTAATTTATTCATTTACGACATCCGATATCCGGAATGGTTGGCCAACTCTCACGTCACAAGAAATAATTTTCACTCTTTAATCTATAATTCACAAGATCCCGATAGGAGCTTTATATTTTTATTACAGCCATTCCGAAGAATCGAACGAGTAGAACTATTAGGCGAGGAATTCGAACATATTTTTGATCGCAAACTGACACACAGGGCTGTTCGTATCATCAAATCATCATGTGTCGACACCACCAGCATCCCTTGGAAATACTTGCAGCTGTAGATTTTGGTCATATATAGTGTGACCCATTTGGAATGGAATCTTCCTCATAAAATATATATTTTACAATCGATCGAAATGATTGGTTTTTAATGTGGTAAACATTGAAAAAGGTCTTTTGGAACACTAAATTTATTGGATAAGTCTTTATTTTCAGGGTCAACTATTGATATTTTCCAATAGCAATGATTGAAAAAGTCCATTATCGAATTCTCTAGCAATAAATCATTTTCAAGGAAACTGGAAAATAGGAAATTGTTAGTTATGATAAAGGAATAAATTGGTATATATAGCATCCACCTGATTCTCCATCCAATAGATATGACTCATTCAAAGTGAAAATCTTCTAAGATAACTTTAAGGTAGATGTCGTGCTACAAACAGTGTGAAAAATTACTCTCGATTGTAGCGCGTCACGATACATGTGCAAACGCTGATTTAGAGTTTTTTGGAACAGTACACTCAGAAACGCAACTAGCATGCGTGATACAGCAAATAAGCCATGACTGGTCTGTTGGCAACGTCTCAATCCAAGGATCGCTCGCATTTAGTTGTTCAAGATACTTCTATGAACAAACAGTCAAAAATATGGATCGTTTTCGCGCAAAAAATAGTAGGTTTGCTAAAGCAAGAGGTGATAAAAGGAAAAATGAGTTGTCTGAACTGTGCCAGGCTCGGAATACGAACAAAAAACAGTCCAATGAAAATTATGTGTGTGAAGGAAATCGCATTGTTAATATAAAAAAACTGAAAATGTTAAGTGTCGAAAGTGCCACTTTGAGTTTGCAGAATGTGCTGGAAGAAAAACATTTAGGACTTGCATCAATTTTAAGTATCCATTGTTAAAAGTGCAAAATCCACGAGGCGATGTATAATGTACAAATTTTGTAAAAATTTGTTCGTTTCATTGGCAAAGAGTCAGAATTATCCACTTGCATGAAATCATATAAATAATGTATTCCACAGCGACTTGAGAACGAAAAAATATCTTGTCATTTACCTAATTTAAGTGCCTTAAAGAAATTTATATCACGGGATTTATTGGAAAAAAAATGCACAACAAAATACCACATACGATTTTCTGAAACCAATGTATCACGATGAAGAAGAAGCTGTGTTTGATCACCTAACTGAAAAATTGGAGAATGGAGAACCTAGAGTTACTAAAAATAGGAAAGCATTAACTGAAATCATTAATGATTTAAAAATAATAAAATTATGTTTTTATATTTTTGTAATAAAATTATATTTTTGGCTGTTAAAAAATATATATATATATATATATATATATATATATATATATATATATATATATATATATATAACACCTCATTATACATATGTTACATTAAATATATCTTACAGTTAGACTGAAGATGGACCTATAGAGGTCCGAAACATGTTTCTTTTTCAAAAGAAAACATTTCGAGGACTTCGAGTTTTTCTTTAGAAATTAGCCACTCTAATTAGCCAGAAACCATGGATCTAATCCTCCGTATTTTTGCTTGATATGTGAGGTTAAATTAAATCCAGATGTTTATTGAGACACCCTTCATCCATTCTTAGGTAATTTTTCAGGTCATCCTCGACACTTCCTCTTATTTCTCGGATCAAATGCATATGGGACAATTTATCCCATTGCAAGAACTGACCTTTCACTGAAAACCTGACAGAAATGCAGCAATGTTTTTCTTCATGTTTCTGTCACTGAACATTTTCACCACTATCTCACCAAGTTGACGACTGAAAACTGATTGACAACTGTGTGTGTATATTGAAATCTGAGGTCGCCGGCAGTTCGAGGCTTGACAATCTGATCGTTCACATGAAATGAATCATGTATGGCGCGCAACAGTCCTGAGACTGCAGTCCCTACGTGAATGGGTACCTTGACAGAAAACAACAGGCAAAATAGAATGGGTCAAACGACCCAAGTATCATCGGAGATTTCATCATTTTTGTTTATGTTAAAAAATATTCGAATTATGTTATACGTACATGTGTTGTATAAATGTATGAATAAAATTGAAGTTTATGTACTGTTGTTGGCCGTTACTCGCTTAAACTACATTTTATTTTATATCTATTGCGCTATTATAATATGTTTATGTTTGAAGTGCATCAATATATTATTCATAATATTCATGAATATGTGCATTCCAAAACACAGCCTTCCCCCTCTTGCACTTCAGAATTCAGAAACTCCTTATACTAAATAACTGTATGGCTACGCGTGTTTAATTTCTTCTATAAAATTTGTTACTTACCTTTCAATATTATACTAGTTTTTCAGAAAGATCTGAATGGAGGGTTTTTAGTTACGCCTTAAAATGTGGTGTCCGCGGTAGCTCACTATAGGGATTACGTGTTAAGCGTTTCAACTTTGAAGCCTTATATCTCGCTTTCGGTGTGGTAAATCATTCCAAAAATTCAATATGATACAGATATAATGTTAACTAAAAGTGGTATGAATAAATATGATTGGAAGTGGATTCCACGACAACTATCTTAAGGCTGCGATGAATCCAGTAATCTGACCAGAGGGTGCTTATATTAACAGGTTTTTTCATCGGAATTTGCAGAGGAAGAAAAAAACCAATGTTCTTCAACAAATCATGCTAATAATACTTTTTCGAATACCGCATAACAAAGTAGCCTTTGGTGCGTTTAAATCTCAACGCAAAGTTGACGTATTCCGAAGAATGTCATTAATTGACAGCATTGCCGCTCTAGAGCGAAAAAATCCAAAAACAAATATGTCTTCATAGAAAATAGTGATAACGAATTATCTAACACACCTCCTGATGTGGCACAAAATGCGAAACATGTGACTTTGAGTCTCCTTCCAGAAAAACCGAGGCAAAAATATGAATTACAATACAATAAGTTCATAACTTGGTACCAATCGAAGAACGTGAATAAATATTAAGAAAACGTATTCTTGGCTTATTTTGGAAAAAAATCCAAGACTCTGAAATCCTCAACGCTTTGGTCTATGTATTGAATGATACGTACATGCTTGAATGTTAAAAGCAATGAAGACATCAACGAGTATTCCAAACTTGTCGCATTTCTCAAGAAACAATAAAGCAAGAAAAAAAAGCAAAACATGTACCACTGGAAATATACAAACATTTTAACATGAATCCCCAGATGAAGATTTTATCCTCAAAAAGGCACATTTCATTTATACTTTATACTCTTCAGAGTAGTTTTTAAAGCAGTTTTTACTATTATGCATTTAATAGTATTCGGACATTTTCGATTTGCCAGCGTGTACTTCTGTTTCCTGAAAGCCTACAAAAAATTACACAAGTAACATGTAACAGTAGATTATATAGTCAAATAAGTTAGCTCAAGTACTTAGGGATCAATTTGAGCAATTATACGAAACGCAAAACGGGTTACTGTAATAGCTTTTTTCTCAACCCTTTCTCAAATTTCATATTGGAAAGAGTTACGTATGTCACATATCCAGTTTATATTCGATTGCTAGGAACTTCCTACGGGATAGGATCCCACAAACGTTGGAAAATTATTTGGGGAAGAAATTAAAAACTGTCATCACCCAGAATCGGGCCCCAAAGCAACAGTAGTTGCACACCATACCATTCAACAGAAAGGGAAGGGCGGCAAAAACCCATAAGGTTAGATCTTTCCATTTAATGTCACCAAAGTGCCAGTCCTACCAGCCCAATAATTTCGGAGCGAGATATCCAGACGGTCCAGTATTATAATTTTTGCTGTCAATCTTCGTAACATAGTTTAGCTGAGCTTCAGCTGAAACTGTATTTTAATACCAACAAAAGTGTAAACCAGATATAGCTATATATGGGTACCAAAAGTAAATTGTAAATGAACTTTGACTTTGCAACTCAAATAATTCCACTTCATCTATATTTGTATGAAAATTCATAGTAGTGAAGAATTGAACCCATCATATAGTTTAATTTATAACATTTTGAATTTTCTTTTGGTTCTTATTTCTGCCTCAAACCAAGTGGCGCCCAAATAGAAACGAAAATTCATATATTCAAATCTAGTAACATCATCCCTATTAGGACTACGCCCGCTCCCGAACAATAAAAAGAGGCCGCCGCAATTGTGCTCTGTGACGAAAAGAGAAAGCAGGGTCACAAACCCCTTCACCATACTTACTTCATATCTATATGCGCATTTCGATAACTAGTTATCATCATCAGTAGGTTAACTACAAAATATATACCTGGTGTTTCTAATTGGGTCATTTTATACTAATTACTGTTCCTCAAGTCGCCAATGGGATCTTGAAAGTTCTATGGGGATGTGAGCCTATTATTCTGAAACGCTACTGTTCGGCAATCGATATTGAACCTTGTAGTATTAAACTTTCACAGAAGCTGACGATTGTTTGTTTGTATAGATCATGCAATGGTAACTTCTATACTTTTCAGATATTGTTGAGAGTGCCTTACACTATCTCAATGTTGAAAAATCTAAGGTGATACTAGCCGTGGACTTTAATTTGAATTTTGATGTAGCTGAAACTCATTTACATTTGAAAACTCACTAGAATCATTCTACCTACATCCTACAATTTTTTATTAAACACGTATTACTCCTACTACTGCTACTGGAGTTGATTTTATATAGTCACTAACCTGGACAATTCGATCTCCAGTACTGTGGTTTATCTTATCATCGAGGGCAATATATCCTCATAAATAACATTATTTTGAAAATTGATGGGCCGCTATGGACCCGACACTGTGCCAACGCACGGTTTAACAAAGTTAGGATCACGGTTGGCGGAATATAATTGGAGTTACTGAGTAAAAGATAATAATGCTACTCCAGCTCTTGATACTTATGAACTGAACATCAAAATTATCAAATCAGTAGCGGATATTCTTGCCGAACCTTTAGCTGCTTCAATAAGTGTTTCTCTGCAGGATTATTTCCATATGTTTTGAAGTACTCTGTTGTCTTGCCGGTATTGAAGAAAAAAAGCACCGACCTATATCTATTATACCAATCAATGGAAAGAATATTTCGAAATAATCATTGAGAAACAACTCCATAACTTTCTAGAAAGCAATTCTCTCTTGTGTCCAGCCCAATGTAAATTAGAAAAAAATCTATCCATAAGCAAGCTCTTCTTAAAGTTTTGTCGGACATTTTCGAGGGCTTGGAGGCAGATAAACACCCACAACTCACATTGTGTGATCTTTCAAAGGCGTTCGACTGTGTTTCGCCTGATATTCTATGAAAAAGATTTCATTACCATGGAGTAAGAGGATTGATTGACGACTTTTTTTAATCCTACTTAAGTTAAAGATCCCAATGTGTTAAAATGAGAGGTGATCTCTCAAATCGTCAGGTTATTGCTCAAGGTGTACCTCAAGGATCAATTCTAGGCCCTGTCCTCTTTTTAATATATATAAACGATCTATATCATTATACTTTTCCGACAAATAGTGTTTTCTTCGCCGATAATCAACATTCATCTGTTACAGTGCTAATTCAGAAAAGTTATGTACGTTATCCAATTATATTATAAATTCAGCCCAATCATGGTTCACATGCAATAAACTCGGAATTAATATTGAAAAAAATCAGTCTATTCTTGTTTCCTCCAATTTAAATGTCACTAGGGGTACCAGCGTTGAATTGCTTGGCGTGCAGTTAGACGATAGATTCAATTGGGCACCTCGAGCCAATATCAAAAAAAATATCTGGTATAACTTTTTTGATCCAACGTTTAAAGAATACTGTCAGCTTACATGTTCTTGAATTATGTTATTTTGGTTTACTCCATAGTCATTTGTCATATGGTATTTTACTATGTCTCGTGGCACGCTCATACGGCTTTTATGTTACAAAAAAGGTTAATTAGAGAAATGGCGGGAGTACATTTTCGCGAACATTGTCGCCCTCTTTTTGTTGGTTTCCAAATCATGCCACTTCCTACTTCATTTATTATTCATGTTTACTGGAAATTCATAGAGGTAAAAACAAATATACGGTTCAATCCGAAATCCACCATTACGCCACTCGCATTGGCAGCCCACTTATAACACCCATGCTCAGGCTACAGATGTCACAAAAAAATCTCTGAATCTGCACCGGTATAACAAGATGCTGTGAGATGTATAAACTTTCATCAGTTTAAAAATGAAATTAGAGCGTTTTTATTGAAAAACAGTTTCTATACGATCAAAGAGTATCTTGATCTGAGCATGAAATTCGAACTCAAGTGATAGACACTCCTAGTTTTACTTTTTCATAATATTCATTTAGTTTTGTGATTATATACACGTGTGTTTTGTTTTGTAATGTACTATTTTTTGACGACCTACCAATTCAATGTTCATTAGTTTAGAAATAAACAAATATCCATCTATCCCTCTATACATCCTTCCGGTAATCTCTTACAAAAACGCCATCAGATTCAGGTCACTGATTCGATAGATATTTCATAGAAATTACTTCAAATACAAAAAATCTCGTTGTATATTGTAGCAAAAATGGTAAGATGTTTGGGATGATAGATGAAATATAAATTGCTATTTGAGAATATCAATATCAACTCCAAGGGGCAGCATTCGAGAAAAACTATTGAAAAAAATGTTAATCACTATATTGTCTCCCCTACCCCCTCACCATGTAACGGAAAATATTTCAGGATTTTCGGAGAGTAAACATGAACATTATCATATGAAAAAAAAAACAGTTAGTAGACGCTATTCTGCAACGGGATTCCCCGCCTATGATCAGATGTAACCGAACGAATCCATAAATATATTAAAAGGTATAATGGCGAGTTTCTTGAACGTCTGAAATACGAAGTGACGTGCTGCAAACCACTAGGGAGTCCCTGTGTAACGAACAAAACTCACTTTAGCTCTATAGTTCGATAAAAAGTAGAAAAAGCCACGATACAATATAGCAGTCGACGAACAATGCTTATTAAATTTATGGCATTTTTCTCTGCTAAATTGTTTTCTAACCTCTTGGGGATGCTGGGTTCATAAAAGTGAAATGAAATGGTCAAAAGCGGCGGAAATGAAATACGCGAGGAGATATTTAGAATTAGTATGAATGTCACTCTGTGGAGTCTTCAGGTTTCTTCATCAGTTGTTGATGAATTTGTTGGGGAGAATTTGAAATGAATTAAATACTGAGATGAATATCAATAAACAAAACTGTGTGAATTCAACTACATAAAATTGAATTCTCAATAATGATGGGAGAATAGTCATTCGTTATATTATACATAGGATATGGAGAGGATGAAATGATGATGAGGAAAGGAAAACATTCTCAATTGAATAGATAGATTTTTCTGTGAATTGAAAATTAGGTTATTTTTAACAGAAAACAACTATTAAATTTTATCTTTCACTCGCAGATGATTCTACATCTGATTTTATGAACATCCTGATGATGATGAGGAATTTCGAGTCCAGATCCAAATCTGTGAGTTCAAAATCCCTTATTGCATCAATTTTGCATTTTCTATTTCCCTATATAGGAAATGAATATGTTGACATTCAATTATGACAGGACCAAGTGTAGTTTCATCGCAAAACAATATCTAATCTACTGGTGGTTTCATCGGTAAGAAACAGCGAGAAGACGTTTCATCACTTTGAAACTGATCTGATTGGTTCTCTTTTTAAAATATCGGCCATTTGATTGGATACAAAATAATGATAGAAATAGTCCATGGATTTTTTTTAAATGTACAACATTATTTCAATGTCAGACATATTTTGTTGTGTCTATTTTTCAAATTGTCAAATATTTTTGGTTGTTGATTCAAGATGATCAAAAAGCAAACTTTATGATTTCAAATAAATTATTGGTTTTGTAACTTATACATTTTGAAATGTCTTCAATTCCAATTTGTCTTTTTTCTTACTGATAAATTTTTAATTCGATGAAGGCTGAGTTACTCAAAGGGAGTCGATCAATCAACTTTTATTTGACTTCTCTTGTGACTTCATGTGTGTGGTTAGCAATATTTTGATTTATTATTTCAATTATGATTGAAACACCACATTTGAAGTATGGTTAGCTTGATGAATTATTCTTGTCTGTGAATATTCCTGGAACAGCCACAAGTAGAGCTAGTGTTCGTGATGAGTTATCCAAAAGTCAAGGTCTTGTAGAGTTTGAATTTAATAATTTTTTAATCTATAAATTTCGAGAATAATTTTGGATTCAGGTACTATTCTCACTCAATATAATGTTCGGGTCGCGAATTGGCGCAGATTTTTTTAATAATTATATCATGCGCTTTCCCTATTCCTAGATCCTAGCTATGTATCTATCAACTCCAAAACCTGTGAATATCGTTCATTGTTTAGTTACTTACTTGAGTACCTCAGGCATCATGCTTATAATGAGAGTTTGTCTGGATAACAAATATGTATTTTAATGAGTTTCCTGATATTTCCATTTTTTTTTCATGAAGGAATATTGATTTAATTGTATTACGGATTTCTGCGATAGCCCTAATAGTTTGCAACCTTCCGTCAGAAAATGAATACATAATAAAAAAAAACAATATATAGTGTATTGAAAATTACACAATATTGAAAATTATATACATTAACGAAGCCTTTAAATTATCAATTCGGTGCTCCAACAACAAATGAGACCTGGTTAATATTCCTTCCTTCTATAACTTTTTTGTAATATGGTAGCAAATAATTGATTCTTCGATATTTTGAGTACAGTGGCTGATAACGAAATAACGGGATAACGGAAAAGAGATAACGGACGAAGTCGCAGGTACCATCTCGTTATTAATATATCCATCCTATTTATAGCAGAAACAAATGTAAATATTTGCCGTTTTTTTTTAGTGCAATTCAAAGCAGGATTCACGTATCACATTAAACTCATTCTAGAACTTTCCATTGTTAATTATAATATTGATTCCATGACTTTATTGACTGAAACAAATTCGCGCTATAATTCAGACAACACTATCTCGGTAGGATGATAGATCCCTCAGACCAGTATATCGGCGGTTGTTATAATTGAAGATTAAGCCCTTTTGGCATGTGGACTAACTCGGTTGTAGGATTAAATGATTAGCGAGGGTAGGTTCAGCCCTTTCCCTCCACTAGACAGTCACCCGACCGATCATTAATATTTTCGCGAAAAGGGAAATCCGGGTTTTACTAATTTATTTTCATTACTCCTGTGTCTGAATTAAAATGTCAGTTGAAATTCCATTGGACAGAGAGATTTCCGTAGGTGAGCGTCGATTAAAATTTCATGACAGTTGACAGTAAAGGATTATATGAATAATTATAATGCATTGGGCCGTAAGTTCAGAGGTTATGATGAGTGCAGGGTGGTTTCAGGCAATGAAAACAGGCACAGGTAATATGCATTTGGAATTATCATCAATCCAATTTTTTCTATTTTTAACTGGAATGACACAAGTCAACAATATTTTTTTTGGGGTTTCTGTTCTAATGCTTGAATTCTGATTCTAGACATCAAAAAACACTTAAATTTCCATTTTTAGCTTTTAAAGTTTGCTTTTGTCTGATTTTCGTCGATAAGTAAGTTTCAACGATTGATTTTATGAGCAACAGATGGTAGCACTTTGATCAACCCGATAGAAAATTGCATATTATTTGTGGAGAGCAAGGTAGTGAGTGTTTAATTGTCTATCACTGCTGTAACAACCGCCCTTGGGTATTGCTAAGTTAGAAAATGGCATCAAAACACTGTAAACTGAATGTTCATTCATTCTGTTTTATTTGCGGTGAATTTATTGAAGTAAGAAGGGAAAAATTTGATTGGGAAACAAATTTGAAGCTTTGCGAAGGTTATGAAGCCTATTTTAACCTCAAAGTCCGGAATCCAGATAAAAATGGTACCTCACTTTGCCTGTGTTGATTTCAAAAATAATGTTATAAATAAAATATAAAAAAATATAAAATAATAATATTGATGCGCCGGTCCATAGGAAATTGGGCCTGATGAAGCAATTTGTAAAAGCTTTGGATCCAAATTTTGAAGCTTTTGAATATCTAAAGGAATTTTTTCCCAAATGATCTGAAGCTGAAGTAGAACCGGGTATTTTCGTCGGACCACCAATAAAACAAATAATGAGATGATTTCACAGAATTCTTCAATGTTCATGAAATACAAGCCTGGGAAAGTCTTAAAGCAGTAGTTGATGGTTTTCTTGGTAACAACAGAGCTGACAATTATAAAGAGTTGATTGAAACTATGCTTAAAAGCATTTAACTTATGGGCTGCAAAATGTCCCATAAACTTCATATGCAACATTACCACCTGGATCAATTCGAAGACAATATGGGTGCCTACTCAGAGGAGCAACGAGAACGTTTTCACCAAGATGTAATGGACTTTGAAAGACGTCACCAAGGGCAGTACAACGAGAATATGATGGGAGATAACATTTGGGATTTGTTACGAGAAAGCCGATACCATTGTTTTCTTCTTTCTCTTTAAACAATGCCGATACAAACATAAGACAACTACTAAAAATATTCATTTTTGAACTTGATTTTTTGTTATTTTACATTTATATGCTATTGTTCATCACAATTCTTGAATTAAATTTTTTTTTATGTTCAGCAAAAACTTTGTTGATCGTAATCAAAAATGAAATTATAAAAAAAATACAAAAGTCAGTCATTATTCCTGAAAATTCGAAAAGTTGCTCTACTTTCTACAAAAGCAAACTTTGATCAGAAAAATTGTTTTTCCTTCATTTGTAACACGAAACACCCAAAAATCGTGTCGATCGGTGTTATATATATATATATATATCATATCTTATAATAATATATATACATATATATATATATATAGTGACCGGCAGAAAGTACGCATCATATGGGAATTGTTTTTAATATAATATTTTGACGAATGTCGATACATGTAATCGCTTCTGCATCAAAAGAAACCCCAAAAGATGTTGTACAGTGCCGTTCGTCTTTTCTTGTTTGGCGGGAAATTTAAAAAAATTAAAAATTATGTTTCAAAACACACTTATTTGGGAAAATATTGAAAAATGTTATTTGGAAAAGTTGTTTAAAACGACATTTTATAGCTATTTTCGAATTCGGAAAAAAATCTGAGATGAAAAAATAAAAATCAATTTTTGCCATAAAAAAATTTCAATTTGGAAAAATACATTTCTGACAAAGAAACTCATCAGTAAAGCCTAAGAGTAATATTTTGAATAATATTTTGTAAAGATTCACCAGCTACTTCTATTTTATTCGAAGAAAATTTTAAATCTGTGGATTTGCAGTAAGTCCAATGTTCGTCGAAATTATAAATTCCAACGAACCTACCGCGATCCATTGGAAATCCATGATTATTCGGCTGTTATTTTTGCATTGAAGTTGTAATTATGTAAAATGATGTTTGTGTTGAGGATCCCACAGAAGATATTTGTCACGATAAGTATTGATTGGATTTTTCGAATTTTCTCCCGACCATTCCATAATTATCACTCAGAAGGCACAAAACAGTTATCACACACACACGAAAAACAACGATCCTCTCACGCCCCCCGTCCAGATCTGAACACAAAAAGCCTCCGTCGAAAAAACCGACAGGAGTAGGATCGTAGCGCGAAGTTCGCTCGCAGCGCTCGCCTATTTCCAGAACCCCGTAGACATGCTGAGCACACTCAAAGCGCGGGCCGAGCAGTTCGCGAGTTTGTATGTACCTTAAGAGGAAGAGCAGATGTAATTTTTGCATCCCTTCCAAATGAAAGAAGATCACAAAATATCCTAGAGCACTTCGACGGAATGCCTATCAGTAGCATGCGGAGATCACCTCAACAATTAGGAACTCTGTGAACAGGTTGGTTGGTTGGTTGAAAGCTGACGAGCCCGAGACAGGGTTGGCACTTAGCTCTCCTTGACACTGCGACCAGCTGGGGTCTATTTTATCACTCTGTCGTCAGTGGTTCCTCATTCAAGCAGGTTTGTGCCTTTAATTAGGTTTAGTAGCCTGTTGATAAGGTTCTTTGGATTCATGCCTCTTTCCGGGCTGATCTCTCCAAAGGTTCTGTGTCGCCCACTACTTAGGGCGTCACAGTCGGAGATAATATGAGAGGCTGTTTCCTCCTCTTCATCACATAGCCTACACTCCACGGTTTCCCTGCGTACTCCCATGGTGTTTAGGTGTTTTCTTAGGCCGCAGTGTCCAGTCAACAGACCAATTATTATACGTGCCTTCGTTCTGTTCAGGTTCAGATGGTCAGCCATCAGGGTCCGGTTTGGATGCCCTACCATGACTTTGCTGTGTATTTTTCCGACAGTTTGATCCCAATATTGTTGGTGTCTTTTTTATATCCACTCGTCGATCGGGGTCCTGCATCGGTTTTTGCTAATCCCATGTACAGGTTCTGGCCCTGTGAATAGCGTTTCAGATGCTTATCTAGCTAGCTGGTCCGCTTTTACGTTGCCTTCGAAGCCTCTATGACCTGGCACCCTCATCAAGGTGACCTTGTTGTATTTTGCCAGCTCGATGAGGTTCTGGAGGCAGTCCCAGACCAGTTTAGACTTCATCTGTATAGAGTTGAGTGCTTTGATAGCACTTTGACAGTCAGATAGAATGTAGATGTGTTTTTTTCTACAACCCCTTTCTAGATTCTTCGGAATACATAATGATAGCATGTGTTTCAGCTTGAAATATCGTGGAGCATTTGCCAAGTGGTATTATGTAATCCCTTCTTGGCCTCACCCCATGTATTCCTGCTCCCGTTCCTCCAACTGTGTTTAAACCGTCTGTATACCAGACTGTGGCCGCAGTTGATTGTGATTCTATACTCGGGGCCCATCCAGATCCGTCAATTCGTGTTTCGAATGGTTTTTCGAATGAGTATAGGGGTTGCATGTAGTCTGAAATCATTTCGAGTTCTTCGATGTTGATTACATGAGTGATTCTGGTATGTCCAGTTGTTCGGATTCTCCAGTTTTTTGTTTGTTTCAGTCTGTATGCACTCATCCTGGCCTCTCCAATGACATGAGAGTTAAGGGGTTCGAGGTTTAGGATGATTTCCATCGCAGCTGTTGGAGTGCTATTCATTGCACCCGTGATACAGAGACAGGAAAGTCTCTGGATTTTCCCAAGGTTGGTTTTTGCCTCCCTTGGATTGTTTTTGGCCACCATAAGAGTGAGCCATAAGTAATTCTTGGTCTTATTACCGCTGTGTGAAGCAAGTGCTTGGATTTTGGTTTGAGCCCCCAGGTTTTTCCAATAGCTCTCCTGCACATCATGAAGGTTATCTTGCTTTTATTGGTTACATGTTGAAGATGCGGGTTCCAGGTTAGTTTCTTGTCAAGAATCAGCCCTAGATATTTCACCTGCTCTGCTACCTGTAATGTTTCACCGAATAGTCTGGGAGGTATGAGATCTCCCATGTTTCTTCTCCGGGTGAAGGGAATTAGTGTTGTTTTGTTCGGATTTGCCCTTAGGCTCTCTCTGTTACACCATTCTTTCCTTCGATGAGGATGACCAAGTCATCTGCATACCCTTGAGAGTAATACCCTCGGTTATTCAGAGAAATGAGCAGTTCATCTATAACCATGTCCCACAGGAGGGGAAAGAGTATACCCCCCCTGTGGGGTACCTCTGGAAATTTCAACCTGCTCTGTTTCCTCGAACACTGTGAACAGGACTTTGATAGAAGATGGTCGTCAAGCATATCATCTGCGGAAAGTTCAGAATTTGGTACCTGATGACTTGTCACGAAGAAAAGAATTTTCCGAAAGGTTCTTGGGGCAAATAATGAGATGACGCTTCCCATTCTCGGAGGGTGATTTGGACTGACGGAGGAACTCTCACCCAAGCTGGTATCTTCAACCAGCATAATGCTCACATCTGGGCGCACGAATATCCCCAAGCTGTAAATATCAGCAATTTCCACCATGGTTTTTCGTGCAACATTTGAATGGCAATATACGACGACTCACTCATCGCTCCATACTTTCTGCCTCCGCTGCTAAATGTTCCAGCTTACCTCCATTTTCTATAAAATTATATTGAACCAGTGCTAGATGACATGCCTATAATTAATAGAGCAAACATATTGTTTCGGTCGGACGGATGTACTGCCATCACACCCTACGAGTCTGACGATGACTGCATCACTATTTTTCGGAAATATGGGGGTCGCGGTCAAGATAGCCCCTTTTCCTGGCCTGCGCGCTCTCCTGACTCAACTCCCATATATTTTTTGTATGGGTACCATGAAAACCAAAGTTTGTGATGAGCCCATCAATGACAAAGATACTTTCCGGGAAAGGATTAATCAAGCAGCACGAGAGATCACACCGCAGAACCTGTCCACCGTAGATGCATTGAAAAAGATCGTGGTCATCTTGTGCATTTTTTGTAAATTTCTTAAAGTTACCCGTTTTCTAAAAAAAAAATACATTTGTCCTAATATCCATCCATAACATCCACAATAATGTTTGAACTTTAAAATTGATATCTGATCCAATGGTCCAGCTCAAAATTCATCATGGAAATCGTGCATATGGAATATTCTTGAAGAGGAGACAACTTTCGATTGGAAAGTCGATATGTGTAATTTGTGGAAAACAGCTCCCATATCAATGAATTTATTCTTCAATATGAAATATTTCATCAAATCAATGACTGACTTTTATGAAATAAATTCACCTGTTCATTGAATTGGTTCACTGGAGAAGGAAAATTTTTTATTTAAAAAAGCGCGAGAAATTTTCCTGCATTCATCAATATGGATGAATTTATTATTTCAATGAATAAATAGATAATGAGTCTGGGTTATTCATCATAAGATCCTACTTATTCTCCTGTGTGGAACATTATTCACGAGAAAAAAGTGGTTAATTCTGTAAAACCTCTAGAACGAATGAACAAATCCCCGGGGCTAGCATCCATTTTCATTTTTCCAGGAAAAATCCTGCTGGTTGCGAAACATTTTCCATTTCTCTCTGCTCCACTTTTCAATTACGCTGCCGATGTCCGGGAATAATTTGCTTCGGATGAAAGTCTTGAGAATATGGCAAGTTTTCTAATCACGATAGCTTACGATATACCTACTTCAGTGCAACGTTAATACTTTTCTGCGAAGCGTACAAACTCCACCAAACTTATAAAATTACGAATTTAATTCAAGTTATAGAATTTTTCCCCTTCATTTACTTTGAACCGAAGTCATTTCTTTCAGAAAGTGAGGTAACTGGAGCTCAACAAACAATCACAACAAAACATCACAGAATCTAAGGAAATATATCGAATAAAGTTGAATTTTGCATTCAAGTATTGATCACAAGTATATTCTCCACAAAACATAGAGTTTTCGGGATCTTATATATAACAGCATAGAAAATTGATGAAATAAATCGAAGGGCAGAATTGAGTCGAATGGAGACTATCGAATGCAATCAGTTTCTTGCTTTGAACTGTTCTTAACTATCAATATCATCAATGGAAAACATTTATCTAAATGACTATGAATGGAAAGGTCTGAATTTGAATAGATTAAAACACAGTCTATCAGTCTAATAAAAATGATTAAACATTTTTTTAAGACAAGCTTCTATACAAATGCACTGAAAAGAAAAAATAATTTCTTCAATGGGTTGACCTAGGTTATTGTGTGAGTAGCAGATTCAAAATCGTGCCGCGCAAAAATACCTATTTTATATACGCGGCCAAGCTTCTGAATCTGCTACTCACAGAATACCCTTTTATTTTTTATTTCTCAGTGCAATTTTTTTTATTGATTTTCATAGAATTAATTTTAGTCATTCATGAAATGCGTCATCTCATTGAATTCTGACAAAAATTTATAATCTCCGACATCCAAAAACTCCCACATACCATTCTGAATAGATTCGGGCCATTATAACAGAACACGTCGCTATCTTGGAGCCGTCATTCTGAATTCGTGAATTTTGACAAAAACATCATGATGTCCGACCCCAAAAACCCTCAGACACCAATTTTCAATGAAATTGGGCTATAATTACAAAACTCGTCGTCATCTGGGAGCCGCCATCTTGAATTTATTACTTTTGATCGAAATTCGTGATCTGTCTCCGAAAACCCCTACATAACAATTTTGAATAGAATCGAACCATAATCACAAAACTTGTTCAGCATATTGGAGCCGTCATTTTGTTTTTTCTCTAACAAAGAGTCTATAATGCATTGTCACCGGAATTATGAACAACTGTCAGATTTCACGTTGATCGGACAACTAGAAGTGGGCCAAAATTCACTTGCGAAATTTGAACTAAACATACATAAATATATACAAATGTGAAGTTGAATAAAAGCTTTAATGAAATAATTGATAAAAAAACTTTTGAAGTTCAAATGCGAAAAAAAGTAAAAAATAATTACTTTGAATGTGCCACGTAGGTTATTCCGTGAGTTATAGATTCAAGAGCTTGTCACGCGAAGTTGTCAGTTCGAATACAAAAGCGACAAGCTTTTGAATCTATAACTCACGGAATAACCTACGTCGCATATCCAAAGCAATTATTTTTTACTTTCTAGCGCATTTGAATTTGATTTGAATTTCCAAAAGTTTATCTTTCAAAAGTTTTTTTTACTAATTAATTTATTTTGTGCTTTTTAGTGAGTACGCCTTAATCTATGCATTTTAGTTAATGAATCGTCATTATGAGGTTTTCTTCCAGTGAGTTCTGAGCTATCTAGTTCTTCAATGAGGAGACCATCTAAAGATTAACTCGTCCACCATGCTGGAACTGCCATCTTCCATTTAAGAATTATGACAAAAAATCAATAATCTCCAAGTGAATTCATAATCTCCGACCCCGAAAACCCCGACATACCAATTTTGAATAGAAACGGTCCATTATCACAAAACTTGTCCACCATCTTGGAGCCGCCATTTTAATTTTATGAATTTTGACAAAAAATTCATAATCTTCGACCCCGAAAACGCCCACATAACAATTGTGAATAGAATCGGACCATAATCACAGAGATCGTCGGCCATCTTGGAGCAGCCATTTTTATATTATGAATTTTTGACAAAAATCTATCGACTAACTCATCTGTTTCTTACTGGTGGTCGACTGGGTCAACTGCTACTCACTTAACATATACACCTCTGTTTTTTAGGTCCTTCAATATGCAAAGGAACTAAAAGGCTGTGAGGAAGGGAATCCATATTTTGTAGGAATGAAGAGCCAGGGAGTGACTGGCTATGAACAATCAAAGATAAATTGAGAAAAGAGAAAACCACGTTGAGCTGATCTGGGTGCCAGGATATCAGGGGGATTCGGCAAATGAGAAAACCTAGAAACTTGCTAAAAGTAGATCCAGAAACGATCCAGACCCAGGGCAGACACTAGGGGTTCCAAAATTTATATCACGGGCGATATCACAAAAATTACTTGAATAGTGTCCGAAGAAATATACATACTAAACACTTTCATAGAGAAACTAGAAGGATTACAAATTCTAGATGAAGACCTTTCAGTGAGTTTTCATGTTGTAAGTCTTTTTACAAATGTTCCAAAAAATATAACTTTGGAAATTGTGAAAACGAAGTAAGAAAAGGACACATCATTGAAAGATAAAACAATGATAGATGTAAACATAATAACGGAACTCCTGCAATTATGTATGGAACAAACCTATTTCCAATTCAAGATCAATACTATCAACAAACAAACAGGAGTTTGGTATGGCTATGGGATCCCTATTATCTCCCACTTTTACCCGACGAAACCAAAAAGGAGGAGGTTGTCTAGTCGACCCGTATATATTTTTTTTCCATACTTTTTTTATGTATGATCACGCATAACTTTCTACTGATGCGTTCGATCCCGATAATTCCTTCTTCCACAGGATAGGGTGTACTTCGAAAGTGGTCCCATTTGAATTTGAAAGATGAAATCCACCCCTAAGGGTAGCGAAATGAAGGATATTGATCACTCACCCTCTGAATTCTGGTCCGTTAACCGATTCTATCAGGCATAACTTTGTACTGGGTTCTTCGATTTGGATGATTCTATTTTTAATAGATAGGGTATATTTTGTATTTAGATTTCGAATGGAATTATATACCCTTACGGGTGGAAAAATAGGGAATAATTGATTTTTCACATTGGCACACACATACGTAGTTGACAATGACAGATCGCTACTGACATTATTTCTGTTCCACATCCGTCAAAACAATTATATTCTATGAGAGGATGGAATGATATACAAAGTGATGAAATGAACTAACCAGAATAACAAAAATAATTTATATTACAACAAATAGTAAAAGTAGATAATCATATTATTTAACTGGTAATAGTTGAAGTAAGGTGGGTAAGTAAGTATTTTGGAAGTAATCAAAAAACAAGTAGGTAGTAATTAGTATATTTTAGCCATAAAAAAATGAAAAATAAAAAAAATTCAACAAAAAATTAAACCGACGAAATACGGAACTGGAAAGTAAAAAATAAAATAAACCTTCTTAGTCTCAGTAACTAAGCTCCTAAACTAATGTTAGTAACTAATTTTGAGTCGACGCCAAACAAACAATCAACGAACATCATTAAATTACTTCAAAAAAATTATCAGAATGTCACCGCGCAACTCGATGCCATCATTTTACGCCTTATCTGATTCATTTGCTTGTTTGTTTGGCGCCGACTCGAAATTAGTTACTTACATTAGTTTAGGAGCTTAGTTATTGAGACTAAGAAGGTTTATTTTATTTTTGACTTTCAGTTCCGTATTTCGTCGGTTTAATTTTTTGTTAAAACGTTTTTATGAGTAATATTTTCATGGAACACTTCCTTGCAGTGAAATTTATCAAAATAGTCCAAAAGTGTGGTGGATATATGTTGATGATGTTTTTGCCATCTGGAACCAGACCACAGATGAATTAAATTCATTTTTAGATCATATAAACAAACAAGAACCAATAATTAAATTCACATTGAAATCAGAGAAAAATCACCAACTGACCTTTTTAGGTGTCATGATAAAAAAAATCATATTATATCAACACGACTGTTTCCCGAAAGAAAACACACACTAACAGATACCTCAACTTCAACTCGAACCATCACGCAAGTGTCAAAAAGTGAATTGCCTCTACAATAGATCTAAAATGATAGGCAATGCAACAGGAAAACCTTGAAGAAGAAATTATGTTCCTAAAATCAATACTGAAGATCAATGCATATCCAGGTAAATTTGTGGAAAAGACTCCCAATGAAATTACAAACAACAATAAACAAGACAACCAAGTGATAAATTCAATACAGACACAACCTCCAATACATCTCAAAAATAACACAATATCTTATGTCCCCGGATTATCTGAAAAGATTAAACGGATTAGCAACAACAATGACATCAGAACAACTAATGCATTAAGATCAATCCTTACACAAACAAAACAAAAAAACATAGAAGAAAAATAAAAATACATTGTATACAATATACCTTGTTCTTGTGGTGAAAGTTATATTGGTGAGATATCAAGACCATTAAAAGTGCGTCTGGATGAACATCGAGATTATATTAGGTTCAAAATTATCAGAACATATTTTGAAATGCAATGGCAACCACATGGTAGAAGGGAATGAAACGACGATTCTAACCGAAGAACCCAATAAAAAGAAGAGAAAACTAAAAGAATCTGCCTTCATTTTACTATTTGGTGAGAACTGCATATCAACAGATTCTTCTGATATGGATCACACGTGGAAACCCTTATTGGAAGAAGATCTTGCATTTGAAAGAGCGATAATGGCTTGACTCTATTATCTGAAAAATACTCCGTACATCAAATAAACAAGCTGATGTCTCATCATCTCTTTGGGAGAACTCTTACTACTACTAAGTATCATAATGAAATTCTATATGAAAAATATGTGATGGTGAGATCGAAAAAGTTCATTCAAAATGCATAACTATGTACAAAACTATTTATTATAAATGGTAAAAGAGCAATATTAATTCCAATGGATTCTAAAGTTTTTACATCAGTTGTTGATGCTTTTTGGTGAACTTTTAATCCTGTTTGGTTGTTGGCACCAAAAATTGCTTCTGATATTTTTTTCTTTTGCTCTTTCGAAAATTCGATGTAACCTCCAGCAACAGTATCGCTTTTCCATCCGCCATGGCGTTTCAAGGTACACAGATCAGCTCCAGAATCGGCCAAAAATGAAGCAGATGATCGCCGGAAACAATGTCCGGTGTTTTCTTCAGTGTGAGGTAAATTCAAAAAAGTGGCAATAAGTTTTAGCATTTTACCAAAGGTGTGAATTCCAACGGGTTGTTTCATGCATTTTTTATTTTTATAAGTGACAAAAAAACGTCGATGATTTGTGTTGCAAAGTCGTCTTTTCACATATTGTCTGACAAGTTCTACCATATTCAATCCTGGAATATTCCCCGATGTTACAAAAAATTCTCGCATTACCTTTGTTTTTGTATTCGGTGAAGTAATTCTAAAAACGGATCCTTCATCTATCACATTTTCAACAAGTTCCTCTCTTCTGCATGCTCCACTTAGTCCAATTATCATAGCAACTTTTTTAAATAAATATGTTCCATCTGATGCTTCCGTTAAAAACTTTGTGACATCTTGTTTAGTGAAAATTTTGGATTTTTTAGCTCTGTTACCTTCTGAGTTACGTTCTAGTAATGCAACCAGCTGTAGGTACTTACTAATATCGACGTTTTTTCTTGTTAATAAAATACTTCTTATCATCGAATAATACGATGGGTTTCTTTCCTTAAATGAGCATTCAAAGTTAGCCAACAATACTTTTTCATGAGTGATATTCTTGATTTTCTTAGTAGAACACCATTCTCCGTACCGATTAAACGCTATTTCATATACACTCCGTGATTTTTCCGGCAAAAGGGAGTCCACGATATTTCGCGTCATTTCTTCCAAATCAGAAGGTAAACTACCAGTTTCAGTATCACTCATTATTATTTAAGTTATATTCATTTCTACGTGACAATTGTGTTTGACAGCAGATAAATGAATATTGCCGTTACAACCTGACGTTGTCAAGGAAATGGCAAAGCACAGCTCACTAACCTACTAATATTTGGAATTACACATATACTTACTCCTTTAAAAATAGTTATCATTGTGACATGTCAAAAATGCAGTTTTTAATTTTTCGAAAATATATTAATATAAATGCCATCAGATGAAATTTTGTATGTAATACGAATCATAAACAATCATTATGGCACACGTCGTGTTATCGGACTCGGCTACGCCTCGCCCAATAACATTCACGACTTGTACCATAATGATCGTCTTTATGATCCTTATTACATAAATAACTATTACCTGCCTCATGACTGGACATGCGCTTGTTAAACAACATATCAGCAAAGTGGAGAATATAATGGCAATCTAACGTGTAGATTATGAGGCATGGAACCAGAAACAGTGTCACACATACTGTGTATCTGCAAGCCGAGTGGCGAAATGAAACTGTACAGCTAACAACCACTGTAGGACTTGCTCAAAATCGTACAAGGCATTAAAATACTGGAGTGAGTACAAGAGATATGAATACAAAGGGCAAATAGGCACAAGTGTCAGTCGAAGGCTAGATGAACCTACGGGGTGGAGTTTTCAGTAGGCAAACCTGTGCTAGTAATCTCAGTGACTCCCAACTACCAAGTGGTGTCTATAAATGATATTCCACTGGAAATCCTGTTCGGCACTATGCTGATGCTGAACAATAGATATTGTGAAAATACTCGAAATCTGGAAGGGAAAGTTTACACTTTCATTCAGAGACACGCAAAGAAATTTACCAGGATATACAACAGGAATTCGGCGAATTCTACAGGAAATTCCCCCTATATAAGCGACAGCAGGAATATTTGTTAATTGTACGTGACAATTCCGGTCTTTTAATTCCTCTGGAAATAACAAGTTTTAGATTAGTTAATGCAACCAAACTACAGTTTGCCATTTCAACGGAATATGATTTACTATTTACAGAATGGTTACATTGATTTAACTGGAATTTTTCTGTTATTTTAATGAACTACCTTACTTTTACCGGAGCTGTTATTTCGATTTAACAGGAATTTCTTGTTTAATAAACAAACTAAATAGTTGTATTCGAAGCTTCGAACTTCAGTGTTTACAAGAATTTCCAGTAATTAACACTAAACCAAAACAGGAATTACTTTACTCATACCGGAACTGTAGTATCGACTTAACAGGAATTTTTCGTTGAATTAAAGAACTTTCGTCCATATATTACAGTACTAGATAGTTGTATTCGAAACTTATAACCTGAGCTTCTACATGAATTTCCTGTACTTACCTAGTATTCAACTGGAATTTCTTGCATTTCTCATTTAATTAACTACCTACATAGTTTTGACAGTAATTTCCATCTGAAGTTGATATTTTTTTCCATTGAATTTTACTGGAAGTTTCCGGTTAAGTCTACCGTGGGGCATTGTTGTAATTTGGGTTACTTCCTGTCAGTATTCAAGTGCTATTTTGTAATTTTTGTAACGCATTCTGTTTAAAAAGTCACTTGCGAATATGTGTCTGGAATCAGGGGAGAATTTTCCATATATTTATTATAGGATATCTCAACATAATTCTAACGAATTAGAGAGACATTCGTTGAATACCAGTATGGAGACACTCCATAATACATATAAAAAGAAATTTTCCTGATTCCGGACACATATAGCGAATTTCATTACGGAATTACTGTCTACACTCTTACAATTTGTTCTAGGGAAAGTCAAACACTAAAAAATGTAACCTTTAAATAACAGCGAACTCTATGCAGCTGTGAAAAATGATTATTTTACAGGTTTATTTGGTTCGCTATGCTTTAAAAGACTGAAATTATTTTCAGTGGCTAACTAACTCTAGGGGTGGGTGCCCGCTATTGTATTAAGACTAACAATATATTGTTACAATCCCAAATCAGCAAATGAATACAAACTGAGGAATAACCCAGGTAGACAATTACAACTACAATAAAAGATATGTAATAGAACAATACCCATTAAACAGAGTATGCACTTCTCATATAGGTAGGGTATAAAAAATATGAAATTAGAATGTTTAAGTTTAAATTTGTTTTTATTGAAAAATCAATATTTTGTTTGGAATAAATGTTACAAAAGAAAAACGAAAAAAAAAAAACATATTTGGTGCCTTTCCGCAATTCCAATATTTTAACCACGATTACGGTTTTGCCATATAAGAAGTACTGCAAGGTCGTTATCATGGATAACATATTGGATTTACGGAATAATTTTTCAACTAAAAGTAATGATGATGAACATATTAATCAACAATAATAAACCTAAACTAAAGGTAAAAGTTTTATTTTACTTCCATCGTATCACCGATTATTCTGTATACTCTCTCTTCCCCATCTTGGCTTTGATCTAAGTCTAAGGCAATAGGGGGCAACTCGAATAAATAGTTAGTTGACGCAGACATAACTATTTTTTTAATAAGTATCAGAATTCATTTCACAATCACTTCACTTGCACTTGCTTTTGCGTAGGTATCTAACAACCAACACGAAACACGAATGACAAGTTACCGCGTCGGTGCGTATGTACTTCCCAGAGTAGCGGATTGAATTGTGGGATTTACAGGACTTCTGGTAAAATCAACGTTCTGAGCTGTTACACCAGTAGCGTGGATCGTAGAGATAACAGAAATATATTGCATGAATTGAAAAACAGTCAGCTGAACAAGAATTATTCCGGTAGAATAATCTGAATTTCTGTGACGAATGCCAAACATTCCTGTTGAATTTAATGTGTCCATACTGTTAGTCGTACAAATATTTCCTGTAACATTCACGGTGTTTTATTCCGGTTGCACCTATGGTTCCGACCTACGTATGTTTTACAGTCGTGTCTTGTAAATATTGCAGAGCATTATTCTATATTCACAGGAAATATTCCTCATAAACTAAAAGTTCCTTATTACTGTCATACTAACAATTTTTCTTGTTCATACGACTCAAGTCACTATAACCGGAACCGGCATGTTAGATAGCAAGTATAGATTGTTCTCAGAACGGTTTTTTTTTGTTATAATAACAATGGTTGCGTTTAAAAAACTGGAATTCATTCAACCGGAAATTCCCGGGATTCCTTTTTTTCAGTGGAGTCCTTTCTCAATTGGAAATATGTATCTCACGTAATATTACCCGTTCACTAGAAATCACTCATAGTATTGATTCAAGAATGTCACCGAATTTTAATTTTCTGTGATAGATGAGGATAATAATGAAAAAAATGTTTGATAATGTTTCCTTTGCGGAAATGAATGCATAAAATGAACTAATATTCCCATAGTACGGAATATTGGGCAAACATAATAAAAATTAGTTATTATTGGAGAATATTCCTCGAATTGAATGTGCTGGGCCGCGAATTCAAAGAGTTCAAATGTTATCAAAGGGCAAATACCCGAGGGCAGAATAATGAACGATGTTACCTTAATTAGCTTTTCAACTTTTTCAAGTGCATTATATATTTCCGGTTTTTCCGCTCTTTATTGTCCTTAAGGGGAAAATTAAAACAAAAAATTTCTTGATCCAATTAAACTCGAAGAGAAACGAAGTTTGGCTAGCAATTAAAGCTTCCGGAAGTTAGGTCAGAGACTTATTCGGTTAATTTCTTTCCTCAAATAACTCATTTAAGTCGCGATGTATCTTTCTACGGTAAGCATTTTGACAAAATTTCCATGGGGATCGAAAAACGAGAATCATAGAATTTCGAAATAATAATTTGTTATAGATTATTGTTAAAATATAATCTTGAGATATAACATGACTCATAAAACATAAAAGAACTGTGAAATATGCTAGCGATGGAGTCGATGTGTGGTACGGTGAGTGAGTAAAGCGTAGCATTTAATCACTATCCTTGCAGTGAAGCTGCGAGTGACTCAACCAGGCGAGTGATTAAATGCGCTTTACTCACGTGTTTCAAACCAGATTTTTTCCATTTTCGCAGAAATTAAAAGAAATTATTTTGCAATTGTTGCATAAATGACTATTGTGTCATTGACTCGTCGAAAGAAAAATGCAACCAGCCTACTAAGAATAAAAATCTGCGCTATCGTTGCTTGTGTTGCATTTAATTTGGAAACCAGCCTACTCGATACGGATAATTCGACTGCGTTGCTGCGCTATGAGCAATGTGTATGATGGTTGTTTATTGGTAACCTAGGTAACACTTTTAATCACTTGTGAAAAAATTATTTTTAATCACTAGTGATTAAAAGTACAACTTCTCTCAATAATTTGAGTTGAAATATGACATTTCAGTCACGAAAATGGAAAAAAGAATTATCACAACTTCAACTTCAACAAAAATTATTACTGAGACATTGTTCAATATGTCCGATATGTCGTTGAAATGTCCGATATGTCAATTCACGAGAAGTTGAAATTTTTCATAGGAGAATAACAAAGATAATAATTCGAAGAGGCTGGAGCTGAGTTGAAAACAACCCTTTCTCACAAGCTCTCATTCAGTTTCACCTGTCCCGATGTCTGTCTGTAGGTATGTATTCAAATCTTCCAAGTTAAATTTGACCCACTTCTAGTTGTCCGATTAACGTGAAATTTGACAGGTATTCATAATTCCGGTAACAATGCATGTTGGAATTTTCGCTAGAGAAAAAACAAAATGGCGGTTCCAATATGGCGGACGAGTTTCGTGATTACAGTGTTCGATTCTATTCAAAATTGGTGTGTGGGGGTTTTTGGGGACAGATATCAGGATTTCTTTGTGTTTTGTGGTTATAGTCGGCTTCTTATGGAAATTGGTATGTGGGGATTTTTGGGGTCGGTGATTTTTTTGTCAAAATCCACGAATTCAAGATGGCGGCTCGAAGATGGCGACGAGTTTTGTGATTACTGTGTTCGATTCTATTCAAAATTGGTTGTGGGGGTTTTTGAAGACGGATATCACGATTTTTTTTTGTGTTTTGTGGTTATAGTCTGCTTCTAATAAAAATTGGTATGTGAGGATTTTTGGGGTCGGTAATTTTTTGTCAAAATCCACGAATTCAAGATGGTGGCTCCAAAATGGCGACGAGTTTTGTGATTATACCCCGATTCCATTCAAAATTGGTGTGTGGGGTTTTTGGGGGCAGACATCATGATGTTTTTCTCGAAATTCATGAATTCAAGATGGCGGTTCCAAAATGGCGTCGTGTTTTGTTATTATGGCCCGATCCCATTCAAAATTGATATGGGGGTTCACTTGGGGTCGGTGATTATCAATTTTTGTCAGAATTCAATAAGATGACGGATTTCATAAATGACTAAAAAGAATTGAATACAAATTATGAAAAAACAAATATATACCAATGCAGGAAAAAGAAAAAAATAATTTCTTCAATTCTTCAATTTCTTCAATTCTGTAAGTAGCTGATTCAAAATCTTGCCGGGAACAAAAAATAGGTATTCTTGCGCGGCAATATTTTGAATCTGCTACTCTTAGAATAACCAAGGTAAAAAAATTGAAGAAATCATTTTTCACTTTTAGTAAATTTGTTTAACATATTTGTTGAATAATTTTTTTAACAATAGCAATAATTGGCAATAATATCAATAGAGACAAAGTGATAAAGTTTTTCAGAAACATAATTGGAAAAGTATAAGTTTTCACATTCTCCAAAACGACCAAAAAATAAATTGAACAGATATTTCTCTTTCACATTTCATTAGGTTGCTGCAATATATGTTTTGTAACGGATGAACCAGTCACATTCTGGCATTTCGAATGAGTTTTATTGTGGTTATCAATACTCTAAATCAGAGTTTGCATTAACATACAATTATGGAAATCAGCAGAGGCGCAGACTCCAAAAGTAAAAATAAAATATTTCGTGTATCACTGAGTGCACTGACTCTACGCTTATTGAATAATTGCTAAGTCAGAACACACTTGTTTCCTGAACAGTTTATTTTCCTTCAATATCTGCAGTCGTATAAAAAGTATACTACACAACTTTCCATAAAACAATTGTTGAAATTTGTGCAATATACTATTTTATTCCAGTGAAATTGACTTTTATCTAACAGGTATATGGATTCGTGATGAATTATTGGATTCCTATTTCTTCATTTTGTGTGAAAAATGTGATCTGGCAATCGATAAAATTAGTTTTACTTTCATAGTTTTCTGTGCTCTAACTTTCTAAACGGTCGAAGTTTTTAAGTACATAAATAAATTGTGTGGTTCGAACGTGGGCTATACTATAGTATTTCAGCTATGGAAAGCGGCATGGCTCCGGATAAGGTATACATTTCCGTAGGTGTGAATTCATATTCAATTTTTTGTTAAGCATTGTGGAAAGATCCCAATGGAAGACAGTCTTTGTTATATACCCAAATGAACGGCAAAATGTCATTGGAAAATATTTCTAAAGGTAAAAATTAATTATGTTTTCGTGATGTCCTCAACTACGAGATATTTGTTTTCTCAAATTATATTTTCACACGAGGAAGGAATAAGAAATAAAAAAATTCTCCTCAATTGGGTATATTCAACGAAAGGCCTAGAATGTTACACAGATCTCCCGAATATGAATAAAATTATAGTTCGAAAAAATTAAGAAAAACACGCTTATATATCAATACGGACTAAAGAGTTGAGAATAAAAAGAATAAAGTCATTGACCAAAAAATGTTCTCTTATGTAAAAAAAGCGTCGGGTTCTTTATTCACTTTTCATAATGATATTGAGATAACTGATATCAAGCACCCCACCTTTTTTACACAAGAGAATATTTTTTGGTCAATGACTTTATTCTTATTATTCGTAACTTATTCTCAATTCTAGACAGGACCAGACTCCCATATTTTTAAAATGTAAATTATTCTTTTCTGACGATCTTGGTGAGGATAGCAGGTTATAGCTATTGAATTATTGTATTGTCATTGGTTCTTGATACGTTTGCAAAATTTCAAATGATTCGGACGTTTGGAAGTGTGTGAAAATTAATTTTAAAGATTCCATTACCTACATTCTTACATACATACAGGTGAAGCTAAATAAAGCGTGTATAAGAATAGGACTTAACCGGTTTGAATAATCTAAGGCTATTACTGTTTTCAAAACATTTATGTCTTATAAGAGAGATGTAGAGTCTTTTACGTTTGGAATGTCCAAATGTCCATGATTTGTCACAATAAATGTGATTTATCGTAAGATTGCGCACTATATATTCTCATGACAAATCAAAGTAAAAAAAAACATTTTATCTCTTATAAAAGAGAAATCGTTTGAAAGTGATAAAAAACTTTAGAGGACAGTGACAAAAATTCATTGAGTCTTCTATTCCACTTAATTCTTTTATAGATCAAATTAAAAAAAAACTGATTGAACACGCTCATACAATCAGCAGTTTTCCAGGTAGTTGTAGACAAACTATTTTATATATTAAAATACCTACCTTGTCTTTACTCAATCAGGTAACCTATTTTTTTATTGAAGCTCATTTTCCACACCTATTTCTCATGAATTCTCAATGCCATACTAAATAATGGAAAGACTTACAGGCTCTAAACGCAACAGTCGAACATAAAAAGGAATGGTCAGCAAGGGACAGGGACTTACAGTGATTTGGATGAGTCCCGAGGAGACGTTCAAATCCAGGGTCGATCATACCCTTATTTGGAGACAAGGGTTTGGAATAGGTATTTGAGGGCCGACCCTCGCGTCGTCGGTCCGAATGAAGCGTTTGTTGTTTTGGGCACGGCATAGTATGGTGTTTTGCCCGTAGTTTTTGTTGATAAAGGAATTATACGTCCCTGCTACCGTATGGTAGTTGAAATATCGTGTCATGGATGTTTTATTATGTAAATAATGGAGCCAGCAGTTTTTTGGATTATAATATAACAGTGTTGGAGTTATTTCTTCAAAGAATATATTTCTTATACTTTATTTGGCACAACCAGTGTATTTGAAGTGTTTGTTGAATATTAACCCTGTAATTTTATACATGAAATGATTGAATTAACCGAACGAGAAAGAATTGATCGGAGTTGAAGGAAGAATGCATACCCATGAATTGTTCAAATTATCCTGATCGCCAACACATTACCAGAGCATAGTGAGCAATATTTCCAAATAACATGAATTTGGGCACGTTCATGATCTTCCTAAATATGGTCTACCCTCACCATCAGAATTGATGTTTTGTTGCAAATGCAAAACAAAATTATCACTCAATACTCAACCGATCGGATTCCGATTTCCGATATTGTCTTAAAAACTGTTGTACTAACTGAATCAGCTATGACTGAACCAGTATCTCCTTCTGCTACCGAGTCATCAAATTCTTTTTTAGACGATGTTCTGATTTCCAGACTAGAGAAATAAATATTAACCAAATATCTCGTACAATTGATACAGAACATGATACTCATTTTAGTGAGACATTCGTCTCTTACACTAACAAAGGGAACTTTGGAAGTAACACCAATATTAAAAATAGGTTTAACTGTTCTACGCATCAAAACATCAACATCAGTAACAAAACTGTTCTTATAGATATTAAATGGAGAAAAGACCTGTGACTTTCTTGCCATTACTAAACATTGGCTCACGAACAACAGAAAATTTTTAAGTTGAGAAACTTTGATCTGTGTGCCTTCTATTCTAGGAGCACAAAGATACAGGGTGGGGTTTCTATATAAAAATGACACTCTTGTCGAACACATTTGTGAGCTGAACCTGTCAAACTTTTGTAAGGGGGATATTTTAGAAGTTTGTGGAATAAAGCTAATCACTCGAAGCATAATTTGTATTGTGTTATATAGAGCACCTAACGGTGACATTAATGAATTTCTGATACTATTTAACGGAATTCTGTCTATCATAGATATGAAGCAACAACGGTAGTTATTGGTGGAGACTTCAATATCAATTTCATGGTTGATAGTGCCAACTTAACAAATTTTGAGTTTTCTATCTGTTACTGTAAAGAGGATAATTTATATATTATGTGAATATATCGTTCTTCCTCCTCAGATATTAATATATTTTTGAATAACTTAGAGTTAATACTGTCTCAATTATCTGTAAATTGTTCTTCGATTGTAGCCGGCGATTTCAATATTAACTATAATGACCTTGAATCGCCAGCCACTGACTCTCTAAAAAACCTCCCATTGTCATTCAACTTAACTATGCATGTTAAATCCAATACCCGTATCTCACAATTCTTGTCTACTCTCATTGACTATATTTGTAGCAACTTTGATAAGCAAAAAGTATAATGCTCAGTAAACTCTTCAGGTTTATCTGACCATGGGGCAGTTAGCTGCTCAGTGCCGTTCTGGTCGTCAAAGAAGCTAAACAAATGTAAATATGGAAGACTGCTTAGCAGGACAAATTATAATAGGTTCTATCAGAATTGTCTTCAGATTGACTGGAAAATTATTCTTTCGCATAATGATATTTTCCCCTTATTTCACATAGATGTATTTGAGGTCTCATTCCCAAAACAAAAAATTAAAATTAAACAAAAAAAAACCATGGTTGAAAAAAGGTTTGAAAATTTCTTTCATTGCGGTCAATGCATTATATTCGGAAATTCACAAATAATCTCTATTATTTAACCTACTTTAATAATTACCATAGAATTTATAGAACGACAATCAAGCGAGCAAAAGAATTATTTTACAATAATAGACTCAGTGCGTCTCACAATAAAATAAAAGAGTCCTGGTCAATTATAAATGACTTGAGAGAAAACTCAAAAAACAGAAACAAAAATATAACATTACTCTAAGCCCTGATACTTTAAATGACTTTCACTGCTGTATTGCAGAAAATATGAGCAAAAATATTGCTAGCCCTTATGACCCATTAGTGCATCTAGAAAATTTGGGTGTGGAAGAGAACCTGTTTCTCTATGAGACCAACATTAATGAATTGATTGAAATCTTGAAGGATATTAAGAACAGAAATACTACAGGCTACGATGAAATATCGAGCAAAATAATACAAAACCTTCCTCTTAGTGCCCTAAATGTATTGGTTTCACTGATAAATTTATCCTTCCAAACAGGCATATTCCCCTCATTTCTAAAAACATCTATGGTTATTCCTCTGCACTCTGATGATCCCTCTAATTTCTGTCCTATATCTCTCATTCCAACCATCGCAAAAATCATAGAAAAATTAGTAAAAAAAACGATTACTTGAATTCATGAATAAGCATAATATCATCAGTGAAAACCAGTTCGGCTTCCAGAATAATAAAAATATGCACGATGCTATTTTCTCATTTCTGAAAAGAGTCTATTCCGAAATAAATGCCGGTGGAAAGATTGCCGCAGTGTTTTGTGACCTGTCAAAGGCATTCGACTGTGTTGATCACAAAATACTGCTGAGAAAGCTACAACGATATGGATGCAGAGGATTAACCTTTGAATGGTTCGATTCCTACCCAAAGGGAAGTACACAAATTGTTAAATCAGCAGAACTATAAAAAAAGGGAAATTAATTCGGGAGTTCCACAAGGTTCTGTATTGGGTCCCATCCCTTTTTCATTATATGTGAATGACCTCACCAAGCTCAATATCTCTGGAAAGTTCACCCTCTTCGCAGATGACAGAACCATACTTTGGAATAATAAAAACACTTGTGAGTTGCACAACATAATCTCTGCCGACTTGGGAAAAGTTAGCGATTGGTGTGATGCAAAACATATTATGTTTCAACTTAACAAAAACTAATGTAATATCATTTAGATGCTCACTCAATGAACTTTTACTTTGAAGACAGATCATTGGAAACAAAAAATAACACTAAATTTCTAGGATTGTTCATTGACCAGAATTTAAAATTGAAGGATCATGTTAAGCAACTCACTGGCAAAATATCTTCTGGTTGTTATGCGGTTAGAGTGAGTTTTAAAGAATTGGGGTTCAATACTGCAAAAATGGCTTACTATGCACTCATAGATTCTCACTTACGCTACGGAATACCGTTTTGGGGAGCATGCAGCCCAACCTTATTTGAAAGTTTATTAATTTTTCAGAAAAACGCAATAAGGTATATAGGGAACCTCAACCCAAGGGATTCCTGTAGAACTTTTTCAAAAACCATAAAATTCTAACGGTAACTGCATTGTTCATACTGAAATCCGTGTGTCTAATAAATAAACATATATTAAACTTTACTGCGTCTTTTTCCCACTATAACACCCGAAACAGCAGACACACTCTGAAACGCACAGTGCCAACTAAAAACATCACCAGAAACTCCATATTTTTCAATGGTGGGAAAATGTACAATCATTTACCTCTGTACATAAGATCTGCCAATATAAATGACTACTAATTCAGGAAGTTAGTCAAACAATTTCTATCTGATAGACCTTTTTATACTTTGTAGGGATATTTTAACGAAAACTTTTGACTGACTCACTCATATTTTTCATATTTATTAATCAAGGTGCATTCAAATTGTTACCTTCTATGTTTACTCTTTTATAAATTTGACTATTATACACTTTTATATATACACATATTCTTATACTCTATTCACTTTTATATCGTCCATATTAACATTGTTTGTACCCTTGCACAGTTTTTATTTTTTATTATCTTTTGTCATGTATTGCATTTTTTTACTCTATATGTATTCACTAACCAAGCTTTGTGAACAAGATTCCGTCTTATGATGATAAAGTATATTTATTATTATTATTGTAAGACTTGCTTTCCTCTTATAAGATCAAAATCAGTTCAAGAATACCAACAAAAATAAAGGCAAATTTCTATGACATTCATTGATAATTTTTTAATTGGGACAAATTACCCCTACGATGTAGCAGTAGTAGACCTTAATTTATCTGATCATTACTCACAAATCCTGAGAATTGCTACTAATCCACACAACAAAACCAGCAGCACGAAGACTGGATAGAAATATTTGCGCAAGAGTATCCTAACTTATGAGGTCTTTACAGAGCTTCTAATATATTATTTGAAATATCTTTCCCATCAAGAAAGGTATCTACCGGACCACGGAGGAAGAAATCTAATCCGGAAATAGCGATGTCTTCTGAGCTAGAACACCTTAAGAATAGAGTTTCACGGTTCAATATGCTAGCAAAAAATGACAGCAACTATAGTGGAATTTGTAGGCAAGCTAACAAAGAATATAGGGAAGAACTACAAGATATAAATAGAAAATATCATGATGAATTGCTTATTAATTTTGACAACAAATATAAAACAACATGGAAAATTATTAACGATTTCCAAAAAAAAAACAATCAATATGAACTGATTTGGATATAAAACAGTATACAATATACGGGGAAAATATTAGCTGAAAAATTCAGCGCTCAATTCACAAAGCTTCTGTCTCAAAATGTCTCGTTAGATACTCGATTTCTTGAAAGTAACATCCCACTCAATGCCTCCACTTTTTTTATGTCTCCCGTCACTGAAAGGGAGTTGGTACAGTTGATAAATAAACTAAAGAACACAAACTCATGCAGAACGGACCAAATATCAAACAAGTTGATTAAATGTTGCTCCTCTGAATTATGCACTGTACTTACTTTCCTAATCAATATGTCAACAGAAAAGGGCATTTTTCCAAATAATTCGAAACTAGCCAGTGTATCTCCTGAAAAGACATAAAAATTATCTAAATAACTACAGAGCAATTATTATTCACTCTAGCATTTCGAAACTATATGAAATGAATTTAAAAGAGCAGTTAAATGCTTATTTTACTGCGATGGAATTATTATCACCATCACAACATGGTTTCACATCTAATAAGGGCACTAATACAGCTCTTGGCAATTTCCACAGTCGAATAATAACGGATTTGGGCAAAAAAAAATGTGTGCTTGGATTGTTCATTGATTTTTCACGTGCGTTTGATTGCGTGAATCACATTCTTTTGCTGGAAAAACTCTCGAGATATGGGAATAGAGGATTGTCACTCAATTTAATAACCTCCTACCTAAAAAATAGGAGACAAATACTAAAAATTGGGGAGAATACGAGCTCCGGATAACACGGTGTGCCTCAGGGATCCATTTTGGGGCCTCTATTATATTTAGTTTTTGCTAATGATTTATTAGTGTATCTGAATGGAAATTCTTCCACTCACTGTATATGTTACGCTGATGACACGAATATACCAGTTATTGAGGATGACCCAAGCTCCCTAAGAAATATAGCTGCAAGCACTTTCAGTAAAATTATCACTTGGTCTGAGAAAAATAATTTACAAATCAATAAAACAAAGACCAATATGCTGCAATTCATGATACGACGATAACACCATGAGGTGAATCTGTTTCAGAATACTGAATTATCATTGGATTCCACAACAACAACCAAAATGTTAGGAGTTGTCTTCGACAACAATTTACAATGGAAGCTACAAGTAGATAATTTGTGCAAAAAACTCAGAAATTCCTGCTACTCTCTCAGGTTTCTCTCCAACCAAGAGATTCTACATACACTTTACTATGCGAATTTCAATTCTCACCTCAGGTATGGCATACTGAACTGGGGCACAAGTTCCTCTGTGGGTCGAGTGTTCCTAATACAGAAATATGATATAGGGATCATTACTGAGTTGGGATTTAGGGATTCTTGTAGGGGAGCATTTCAGTACTTGAAAATATTAACAGTTGCTATATATACTTGACGCGTGCACATACGTATACCTCAACAAAAACATATTGGCTGCCAACAGACCACCACATACCCATTTGACATGGAATGCCCACTTACTCCTACCCAGTCAACATCGCACTGCTCTCTACCAAAAAAGCTTTTAATATCAGGGATGCAAACTGTACAACAAACTTCCCGATGACATTAAAGCTTCAGGAAATGTACATATTTTCAAGACAAAAGTTAAGCAGCTCTTATTGTCAAAAAACTGCTACACTGTTGAGGAATTTCTGTCGTAACTTGTTTTGTAACGTGTGCGTTTTCTTTATATTGTCATATTTTTATATTTATAATTAATATTATTTCTTATTATTGTTTGTGACGTGTATGTGATGTTCCTATATACAGACATTTTAGATTATCTTTGCGACTATTTCTTGATTTTATTGACGTTTTTCTATTTTTCATTTGTATTTTGACACTGTTGATGTGCAAATTAATCTGTGAAAATAGAGAAATTATTATTATTATTATAATATGGCAGCTTATGCAGCCCACACAATTCTGAAAAAAGCAAAGCACCATCCTCATGAGGTACATCACGTACATGAACTGGCTGAAGACGACTTGGATAACGTAATCAATCCAGATGTACAGGAATGCGGTATTTCGAGAAACTACTTCTTCTTATAACAATATGGTGCAGCACCTGTCCACACTCATTTAGATGAGATGTTGCCGAATCGGTGGATAGGGAAAGGGAGGTCGGTGGAGTGGCCAGCCAGATCGCCAGATTTGACACCTCCAGATTATTTGTGTGGGAATACAACGTATACTTCTTGACATACAAGAATAGTTTATGTATCGTATGAGATGAGGTAGTTGCCATTGAGAGCTCAATTACTAAAATATTTATTCTGCCAATTGAAGGGTATGTGTGGGCTTATTTTAATTATTTTGAATGTGTTCGATGTATCGGACCATCCGACTATTTTTTATCTCGTTTTTTAAAGGCATACAAAGTTAGCTATGGCCTAAAACTTATCAGTAAACGATGTGATTCAGCTCTCAGATTATGTGAGATAATGGGTGTTCCATTCGAATATGGTAATATCATTATCGGTCGAGTTTTATTAGAAGTTGATATATCTCGAATATCAAATATTTGTATTTCAGTTCTATTCTTATTTTACAGATCCTTAGTTTCAACAGGTTAATTTCAGATTTACCAATCGTTCGTTCGTTCATTCGTTCGTTAGTTCGTTCGTTCATTCGTTCGTTCGTTCAAGATTTTTCTGCGACAAAACGTATTCAATTCATATATTATATATATATATAATTCAATACCTATAAGGAAACAGGAAATGCAAAATGGAATAAATAAGGGATTTTGAGCCCACTACATACAGTGATTCGAAAATTTCTGGAAGAGGAAACACAAAATACCAAGAAATAAAACTAAAGAAAAGATAGTGGTTCATAAATGAAATGATAAAATGCAAATAAGTACTGAAATAAGAAATACAAAATAGCTACAAAGAAATAAAGCAAAAATTAAAATTGTGATCTTTTTTTTTCTCCTTCCCCCTTTTTATCATATTCCTTTCTTTCCTGTATTTACGATTTGTTTGATCTGATTTATATTTACACATTCAGAGGGAATCTTCAAGTTTTTCTAATGTATTTCACAAACATGTTTCTTCTGGTTTTCAGGAAGATAAATGAACGCTTTCAAAGCAAGATAGGTGAAGCTTCCTTGTTAAATTTTTTCGTTAACAGGGGTATTTTAACGAAGTTCCTGGATTTTAACTAAGTTCCTGGTTTTTTGTCTGGTAGAGTATTATTGATGATCGATGTTTTTCAAAAGACTTTTGTGTGTGTGGGGATGCATGATGATATTTGGAAATAAAATTTGTCGAATCCTCAGAACTTCGGATTCAGCGTGAAGAGATTCGGAGGGATAAGAAGGTTCCTTGGAGAGTATTATTTTCAAGAAGCGTTTTTGTAGATTCTCAAGTTTTGGCAGGTGAACATTTGCAACTCCACCCCATACCAATATCACGTACTGAATTCTTGATGCAAGAAGTGGTGAGTATACTATTTCTTCATGGTGAGTATCCAATATTTTACAGAAATACCTAAATTTGGTCAATAGACTACGTAGGGTTTTTGTAACGTTGATAATATGTTTATCCCACCTGAGATGGCTGTCTATTGTTACGCCCAGGTATTTGATTTTCTCCGTTGATTTGATTCATATGTTACTATTATCAATATTCAAGGTAACGTTGGATAGTAGATTGTTTCTATATTATGCAAAGGAAACGAAGTGGGTCTTTTTGATATCGATTGTCAGTCGTTTGTGATTGAGGCATGTTTTTATTCGACAATCAGATTTTTTGCAGGTCGTCCCAATTATGATCTTGATAAAATATGGCAGTATCATCTGCATATCTGAATATATCTCCAGAAGTACTAATGGTAAGTAGGTTATTGATGTAGGCTGTGAATAGTATGGGTCCGAGCACTGCTCTCTGTGGGACTCCGAATTCAATTTTTTTTTCATTGCTCAATATTCTTTTAATTTTCACTTGTTGTTTCCTCCTTTGATGGTAGCTTTCCATTGATTAATAAGGAATACCTCGAATTCCCATAGTTTCCAATGCTTCCAGTAACTGTTTGTGGCAGAGAGTGTCGAAAGCTTCGGATAAGTCAAAGAAAACGCACAATGAAGGTTTGCATTTACACATTGTTCCGTAAATTTTCGAAGTTAGATGTAATATAGCGTCCTGTGTTGATTTTTCTTTCCTGTATCCGAACTGACGTTCAAAGAGCAGTTTGCACCTTTTCATGAATTTTTCCAGTCTAGGTTTCACAACTTATTTAAATATCTTAGCGAAAACCGAGATAAAATGATGAAACAAATCCAACCTTTGCTAGTCATCTTTCGACTCAAAAACAATGTTGTGTCATCGAGTTTGGAATATAATTTATAGAAAAGTTTGTACACTCGACCTTCTACAAAGTTTGGAAATCAATAAATTCAAAGAGTTATTGTATGTGCTCAATGACCAGATTGATTCAAAAGATTCTCTTATGTTAAATTTATTTTACTCAAGATTAAACAGGTAGTTTGGTGGAATGTCGTGATTGTTGAGTTGGTATTATCACCACAAAAAAGCTATTGTATAGCAAAACACGTGTCGTGGTTTTGTAAACCCAATGAAGTGAAAATCATTTTGTGGGGTTAATGTTCTTTGGTATGTATTGATTAGGATGTTTTGTCTTCATGGAATAAATGATGTCCAATCTGTGAAATAGTCATATGGTCGAGATGTTGATTCAAATTATAGGGCAGTCCTTCCGTAAACCTACCAAATTTTAATTAGTTCCGGAAACTCGTCTGGATATCACCACTTGAGACAATATGCGAATGTAGATCATATTTCCAATAGATAATATCAAACAAGCCGATCTGGTGTATAAACTATAGCTACCTGTGAACATGTGGTGGGTATATTGTGGTAACTAGGCCATTTGGAGCTTATGCAACATGTATTTTACGACAATGTTCCACGATTCGGCAAACGAGCGTGATAATGGTTCAGGGTTTTTCTGTGGTTGGGTTGCTTTGATAAATTCAGAGTACATTTATGAATGTTCAGCGTATTTTTTTTAACAAACTACTCGAAATGAGCGATAAAAAATATGTCATTGCTACCAAGCATAATTGTGCACAAATGCACGTGTTCATTTTCATTCGATACTACCCATTCTGCTGGAGATGATTTTGTATTATTGGTTCGATGAATCTCATGGTGGCTATACATAATTTTTTCCACCTTTTCCAAAAGATATTGTTGCATATAAGATTTGATACGGAATATTCAGAATAACTGAACAATAATCACTATGAATATTTTTTTTTCTTTTTCCCGAGGAAAAAGACATTTCATCCATATTTCGAAGAAATGTGTATAATCTTTTTTTTTCTTCGTCTGGATTGGTTTTGATCTGTTCAGCTAGTACAAATCAATAAATACATCTCATAGCCTATTCGAAAACTGAACATGGGAATGGAGACATTCTCAACTTGTCAGTATCGTACCGAGAAAAATGGTTTCAAAACAAAAATTTATGAAACAATCTTTCGGTAAAGTTTTGGGAATGGGCAACGGGGGCTGGTCAGGTTGACGGGAGTCTTATCGATTCTGAGTCAAGTAACGTCGAGCGCGTTTAGTACTGGGATGGGGGTCCACCTGACAAGGAAGGTGCGCGTAAAAATGCCCTAACAACTGAAGCGTAATAGCATATTCGCAGCTGCAGGTGTCTTATCAATGAGCATCAGATGAGACGATAGATATGCCGTCCTTTGGAGGGAACGTTGAGATGATGGTCCCGAGTTCTTATATGTTGAGCTCGTTGAAAAACCCTTTCTCTGAAATAACAGAGGATTCGGCAAAAAAATCCGGTTGGGGGCAGTGTACTCACCGGCGTCGGTGTTAAGCACTAGTCGCAGAAATAGGCAGACATTAAATGAAGCAAAAAAAAACGTTTTGAGACACACTTATGTTCTCTTCTTCGTACCTCTTTGAATTATTCCATCCAAGGATTTTTGCACAAGGAATTGCTTGGGAAGATATTGTCCAAATCTGACATTTATAAATATATGAGATAATTGTTATAGGTACTTGGTATATAATTTCTCCAGCTCTATTCACGGATAAAACATCTTGGAAATAAGTTAATGTGAGATTTTTTAATTATTTTTCCCAAGCAATATCTTGTGTGGAAATCTTCGATTGAAATTATTCAAAGAGATCTGAATACAATAGTTATAATCATGGAACGTCACGAAAAAAAAGAATTCTTGATATATTTCTTGATTTGTATTACTGAAAGTTTGGAAAAAGCACTAACGTATCGGTACAAATTTACTTATTTGTTATATCAGAATTGAGAAAAAAATAATTCACAGAAAAAAGGTGTAAAGCAGTTGAAAGTACCCGAAAACATTTATTTTACAATAATATTATATTATTATTTTTGAAGGATATCATAAATTTCTGAATTGCTTTGATATGTAGTCAAGGTATTGTCCACAATATGTTTGGAATGCTAAATTCCCCACAATCGCTTGTGTGGATCATTGGCTATTCCATAAATTGAAGAATATCTACTCCAATAAGGTTCATATGGTCGAGATGTTGATTCAAATTATAAAAGGGCAACCCTTTCGTGAACCTACCAAATTTTAATTAGTTAATTAGTTGAAATCAACAAAAGATTGAAAAATCAAGCGAAATTATGATATTTATTCACCAAAGTTTCACATGGGATATGTTATTGATGTTTTCAGGAACATATTGATGGAAATCCATATATTTGATGATATAAAATATAAATACACAGAAAAACTGTTTTGTGAAACAAAAATGTAAATGTGAAAATGAAAATATGTGAGAATATAACAATAATGGAAGCCTGAAGAGTAAATTAATGAACTTAAAGTATTTGAATGGAAATATAATGATGAAAACTATAATCATATAAGTTTCATTAATATGGATACAATGAATTTTTCTTGTACCGGGCTTGTAGCGGAACCATCATCCTCTGAAAAAAAAGTTTCAATCAGCGTTGACATTTTTCAACAATATACAAGTTCTCAAAGAAGAACATGTGGAGCAAGTTCTTGTTTGGTATACTTTTCTAGTACGAGGAAAAAGTGAGCTATTAAACTTATATCCTCATAGAAATAATTCAGTGATTTTTTAAATGTCAATTTCAACATGACATGAATTGAAATTTACATATATCATGATGCATGAAACGAACTTGTGACATCATAAGTCCTGGATAGATAGTGAAACCCACTCTATTGGGATAAAACACAAGGAGATCATGTCCAATTATAATATTTATTGAATACCAGCAGATAATTTCTTTTTTCCTATATTTTTCTTTGTGTTTTTCCATAAAGGTTGTGTTTTTGACTCTGTCCACTTCCTGTTATCCTATTATCCCGTTAACCCGTTATCCCGCTTTCCTGTTATCCCGTTTTTCCGTCATCCCGCTATCCCGGGTTCCCGTTCTCTCGTTCCTTTTTACTGTTTTTCTTGTTATCCTCTTTTTCCGCTTATCCCGTTATCTCATTATCCAGTTTTCCCCTTATTCTGTTATCTAGTTTTCCCGTTATCCCATTTTCTCCTTATGCCGTTTTATCGTTATCCCGTGCACCCGTTATCCAATTTTCCCATTATTCCGTTTTACCGTTATTTTGTAACGCATATCCGTCGTTCGACAAAAATCCCATAGAAAAAAGAAACTAATTTGTTGTCAATTATCTAAGCTAACAATTCTTGTTATGGCGAAAGGATCCATTTTGTTTACTATTTATCATTGTTTTCTTGATAATATTTTTATTCTTAATTTTTTTTCTTCATTTTGGAATTGTTGGTAATATATTGAGAAATTCTTTTGTATCTGAAATTATTATAATGCATATTTCTATGAAATATATATATATATATATATATATATATATATATATATATACTGAGTTAAGTTTCTTGTGCTTTTCGATTAAATATGTAGAAAATTTCTTGGAGGTGAGGTTCGTTTTTATAAATTTGCAAAACAGAAATGTGACAACCAATTGTTTTTGAGCGTTGAGCATGAGTTTTTCAGTTCCTAGTGAAATTGTTAACATGGAGTCCATGGTTTGGTAGTTTTCTTGAAAAATCTCAAGGTCATCCAATAGACAGAACTGTTTGTTCTGTAACAGGGTGACACAATATAATGAAGTGTATTACATTTGAGACTGGTATCGTACAAGACAAATCTTATAAACTAAAACAGAAAAATGCTAAAACTTATACGTATATATCCTATAACTAAAATTTATACTTGAAAGAAAGGAGTCAAGGAAGAAAAAAGCGTGTTACTATAATACATATCAAAGACAATTTCCTGATCTATTTTGATAAAAAAATATGATTTGAACACAGAAGAGTTTTAAGATACATATTGGCAGGATTGTAAAGAATGTCTAAGTGGGTATTACATTCAAAATTATAATAATTCATTGATCTTATCAAAGGAGAGTTATTGTAGTAATTGCTATTGAATGTTCTCATGTGGAAGATTAGTCTATTTCTCGTTATGTAGGGACTGCAATTGACTGAATACTCAGAGGTTATATGGTTAGCGTCGACAAGATTAATAAATATTTTGTAAACAAAAAATATATAGGAAAATTCCCTCCGGATAAATAATCGTTCAAGTTTGTAAAATCTGAGGTTCTCATCATAACATTCGAAATGTCAATGGCGAAAATATCTGTAGTTTAGATTTTTGACAATTTTTTTCTGGGCATATTCGATATGTAAGATGTATTTGTCATAAACAGGGTTCAATGTAATGCAATTATTTTCCAATATAGGTCTAACCAGATATTTATACATCGTTAGGACAGGAAGATGACTTTGAAATTCTTGGTATTTCTCAGGATGAAGCCGACAGCTGTCACTGCCTTCCTGGCGATAACCTCAACATGGATTTCAAACGAGAGTTTTTTTATCCAGGATGACCCCCTAGGTCCCTTACTTCATCTTCGGGTTTAAGTATCTGATTATTTATGTAAATATTTGTTGTCAAATGAGTTAAACACCTTGAAAAAAGAATCTGGGAGTATTTCTGTATATTGAGAAAGAGCATATTGGTTGTGCAGTATTTTGAAAAACGATTCAGATCATTCTGAAGATCTAAGTAGTCCACGTTGTCCTTGATTTCTTTGTAGATTTTTAGATCATCCGCGTATAATAATATTTGAGATGCAATGAAACATTTTTCTATGTCACTTAGAAAAATACTGAATAGTAAGGGACCTAGGTTTGATCCTTGTGGTACACCTAAGGTAATTAATGTCTCATGCCATTGAGAGTTCAAGGCGTTATATTGGTATATGTCAGAAATATAAGAGTTTAAAAGCCTTAATAGATTGCCATGTACACCAAACTTTTCAAGTTTCGTCATCAGGGTTGGATGATGTTCTTTATCGAATGTTCTTTATCGAATGCCTTGAAACTCCATGTTGGAGTTGTAAATATCACAAACGGAGAGAGATTAGTATTGACTCTTCTCTTCTTGTGAAAATCATGTTGGTGAATTTTTATGTGATGTTTATCTTGGAAAAAGAGTTCTGTCGTTAAAATTGATTCAGTAGACACAGCAGAGAGATCTGTCTGTGATTTGATATTTCAGATTTTTGTTCTCTGATGTTTGTTTGGAGATATCGTGCAACCACAATTCGAAAATATTATTCTTTCCAGGTGCTTTTCCGTTTTTTTTTGTTTTTAATTGGTTTTGTTGTGTTAACAACAAAATCAGAAAAGTACCTGGAAAGAATAATACTTTCGAATTATGGTTGGACGATATCTCCAAACAAACCAAGTCACCATTCATCTTATCGACCCGAATTTAAGATGACGCTCAAAAACAATTGGTTGTCACATTTCCCGTCGAAAAGTCAACGAAAACAATTAAATGTAAGAAAATCAAACCTAAATTTTTTGTAAATTTCTAAAAACCTAATCCCCTAGAAATGTTCTACATATATATATATATATATATATATATATATATATATATATATATATATATATATATATATATATATATATATATATATATATATATATATAAATTTATATATACATATTTCTTCTTTAGTTTCTTGACCACAGATATATTTTCTTACTCTTGGATTCCTTCCTTTGGTCAACATTTCAACGTTGTTAAACTTATGTAGATTTTTTTGTGTTTGGATAAGGCTGTTATGTCGGTTTTTGAGTACTTGTGGGCTTGTACTCGTTTCTGTAAATATTGTTTTGTTTGACCTATATAGGTACTTTGACATTCTCCACACGGTATTCTATATACTGTATGAGTTTGTTTGTTTTTTGGTATTTCTGGTTTTAATTTTGAATAAATGGTTTTGTTCGTAATTTCCAGTCGGTGTATAATTGTTATGTTGTGTTTTTCCATTGTTTTTTTAATTTTTTTAAAGGTTATTTGTTTTTTTTTTATTTTTTTGTATTATTTGTTTTTTATTGTTTTTTCTGCGAAGTGGCTAGGGTAATTATTTTCTTTTAAAATATTCTGGATTATTTCTATATTACTTTTCCTGAATTTTGGATGAGCAAGCTTTATAGCTCTATCAGTTAAATTTTGAATATTTTTTTTTTTTAAATTAAGATTTGTGTTTGGTTTAATAAAACATTTGTAAAATTTTCCCAGTATTGTCATGTATTATTGTTGTGTCGAAAAAGTTTATTCGTTTTTCTATTTCTTTTTCTATTGTAAATTCCAATCCAGGATGATATTTATTAGGTTTTTCTAGAATTTCGTCAACTTCATCAGTAGGAATACAGGTTAAACAATCGTTTTTTTATTTTGTCTTTTCTTTGACATACTCCATAACCAGATTTGCTACTGTTGCAGCAATTGGAGATCTCATTGCAATTCCGAATATTTGTGAGTAGTATTTATTTTCATATTGAAAGTAGGTTGACGTTAAACATAGTTCAATTCCTTTCAAAACTCTTGCGAAGTTAGTGTTGTGTGACTTTGTATTTAATGCCATTTTCCTCTTATGATATCTATCGCTAATTTTGTAACTTAGTATATTTTTAAAGAATTATTTTAGTGCATTGATTTTAATATTGTGTCAAATACCATGTCGAAACGTCGTTAAAAAATTTATATGAATTGACTGAATTAGACCTTTATTCCGAGAAATTGAAGAAAATATATGTATATACATATATATCTCATGAAATATCAAGTTTATGAATATTTTAAATAATTTAAAGAATAATCAGTTGAAGTAAAAAAGTAAAAGGTAGTTAATTTACTTAGTGCTATTATAAGTATTCCTAAAAAAAATCATAAACTTGATATATCATGAGATATAGGTATATGAAATAAAAAATCATAATAGCAAATTCATTTCTCTCCTTTACTCTTTCTTCACATTCACGATATCTCTGATAGTTTTCGGAATAAAAACTGAAGCCCTTTCTCTGAATATTGCTTTTTTTTAATCGTGATTTTGATTGTTTAGACTACATTTGAATTTGCCGCAGGGCTAATCTACCACGTTTTCAATATGTTAACTAGTCTAAATCACTTACTTTTCTAGTCTTTGTAAAACGACATCTTCCACGAATGAATATCTGTCGATTCGGACATACCGTACGGCATCTCCCTGCAGTGAGCGTCTTTCCCTCTGGACAAAGATATCGAGGAAGCCCCAAATAAGGCGTACCAAGAGATTCGTGCACGAGAATCGATAGTAGCACTAGAAGTAAAAACATGGTCGTGGAATACTTCATATTCTCTTTACAATCGCTGATTGAATATACTTTTCAAGCAATTCAGTTCTATATGGCTCGAAAACCACATTGAATATGAAGGAAACCACATTGTGAGTGATAAGTACCAGCAACGACAATCATGAGAATCTCAAAACTACTCGTGGTGTGAATATTCCGAACTGGAACTGTCCCAACAAATACTTGAATATCCACAGTGTCTTACTGTGCCATACTTTGGAAATATTTAGAATGAGTTGAAATAACCTAAATTTTAAATAAATAACGAAAACAAGCAAATTTGTCAAAAATTAGGTGAAATGTTATCTATGATACCAACATTTCAAACTGAAATATACAGAGTGTACTATGTGTATAATGTTATTTTATAGCGAATCACAATGGTTAAAAATCTGAAAAGAAAAATGTAAAACATGTTTTGTTCTTTCTCAAATTCGACAAAATTTTGGGGGGCGCCGCTCGCCCAACCTCAGCTGTCTTGATCAGAGTTAAGTAAACGCAATTGTCGAATGCATTAAACATTTAAATGATGTGGAAAGTTGTATTGATTGTGTGGTAGAAAAATCTAAAAATTTTCCTTCCAGGCTGTTTGCGATAGATAATCAATTTCAAAGTGATGAAAACAAACGAACCTCATTGTATCCAAACTGGTGGATAAAGTCAGAACTAATAGATCTCAATACAGCCTTGAGGCACTCACCACATCACAATTATGAAAAATCACTTGTATAAACAAAAAAGACACAGTATTGTTCATTGTTTTCAAAAAAAATCTGGCCATCATTGTGAACTACTCATTTGTTATCACATATCACATGAACACTGTTGCCAGTTAGTATTTCCGAAATTCTCGCATGCGCCTGTTGTTATGCATTACAAAGCTGCCTACGAACACATTCGACAACTGTTTTCTAATTGGCTGATTGTCTTGTGGTGGTTTTAAGAACCACACGCCGAACATTTCCGTGCGTATTTTGAAGAGTAGAAGACAAGAAGAATCACTCGTCGTATTAATGAATGAATGAGTAGTCAATTTCAAATCTGGTTGGATACTGAAGTCGCCGATCAGGAGCCTGGAAAACATACGTCATCAAGTGCCAAGGACTGTGTATATCTAAAATGAGGAAATGCTTCGGGTGTTTTCGTACTAACATAATATAAACATTTTTTTTTAGAATGGCAGATTTTTTTAATTTATAACGCGATATAAAGGCTCCAAATTGACTTGAAGATATCTACAATTCCTTTTTTCAGAATAGGGGTATTCGAATACCAAGAATCGGAAGAATTCGACTCTTCAAAGGTCTCGAGACATATCGAGTACCAGTGAAAGGGTATTCGAATACATTAATTGTCAAAATGTGCCATTCTGTGAGCTACGGTACAGAACATGGAGATAGATAACCAGTCTGTATTTCGCAGCCAGCAGTGCCAGCACTGTATTCAAAGTGCTTTCAGACTATGCGAAACGCAGAGTACGGAAGTTTCAAATTCGAGTCTTTGAACCAATCATAACATTTTAAATATTCGATGGTGAGTAATGATTGGCTCAAAAACTGTAAATTCGACTCTGAGAGTGCTTCCAGACTACGTAGAATGCGGAAATGTGAAATTATAATTTTTAAGCAAATTTCAACACACCATCGATTATTCAGAATGTTATAATTGGCTCAAACACTTGAATTTGACATTTCTGGACTTGGTGAAGTATCTCAGTCATTCATTTCCGCACATCCAAGGATAAATAATAAACTGGATTCACATGCGAAAATTTAGCGTTTCGGCTTACATCGCACTGTTTTTTGATTGGCTGCTGCAGAGAACGGTACACGATAAGCTGTCATTTGAACCAAGCTGTGTTCTATGTATCTTTTCAATGGTCGCAAAGTGCCGCAAAAAATTGAATAATTGAGAAAATGAGTCGCATTAGTTTTTCTGGTACTAGTGACAGAATCACTGAAAAATTTGAAAAGTTCATAAAAAAACGCAAATATATTTCAAATAAAATAAAACACAACAAACACAATGGAATTAAATCAATAAATAGTAACAAAAATCAAATGAAAACAATAAATACTGAGTTAAAAAAATGAAAATAGTGGAACCGAAAAGAAAATACCATTGTGAATTGTCAAAATAATCACTTTCAAGTATCATCGTCAAGTCAAGCCTGCAACGTCAAAAGTCAGTGGTCGTTTACTACCAGCCATTGCGCGATTTTGAAGTTCTCGATTATTAATTCGATTCTGAGTTGTATTCGATTCCCAAGTATTCGATTCTACGAAACAGTCGATTCTGCCCATCACTAGCATGACAATAACAAATCTTTGTTTCATCCTTTTCGAAAAATGTACCAGATTCGACACCAACTTTACCAGATTTTTGCATTTGCTGTCGATTTTTTTTCAAAATAAATCATTTATTGTTACTTTTGTTAGTGATGCTACCATAGATTTCAACATTTTTGCAATCTATGATGGTACCCGAACATTACCATTGAACATACCCAAAAAGGACTTGCACCAAGTTCTTGGTTCCGAGGCCCCACGAACGACCTAAAAAGAACGACTCGCTGTCTGTGTTCCGTGCCCCGATGTTATTCCGGTGCTATATACACAGCCCAAAAAAAAGTTGTTATGGGTACTCAAGGAAACGCAGATATGTTCGAACGCACGGAACGTTTGGTCGTAGACAGCTTTGTTATGCATAACAACAGGCGGGAATCTTGGAAACACTAACTGGCAATAGTGGTCACTTGATATGGATGACGAATGACAAGTTCACAATGACGGCCATATATATTTTGAAAACAATAAACAGCACTGTGACTTTTGTGTTTATACAGGTGCTTTTTTGATAATTGTGATATAAGAGCCTGAAAGCTGCATTGACATCTACTAGTTCTGACTTTATCTACCAGTTTGGATATAACGAGGTTCGTTTTTTTTCATCATTTCGAAATTGAATATATATCGCAAACAGCCTGAAATGAGAATTTTTAGATTCTTCTACCACACTATCGATTCAACATTCCACATTATTCAAATGTTTATTGCATCCGGCAATTGCGTTTCCTTACAGCTTTGACCAGGGCAGCTGAGGTTAGGTGAGCGACGCTCCCCAAAATTTTGTCGAATTTCACAAAGAGCAAAACATTGATTTGTTGAAAATATAAACAGGATGTTCGTAAAATCAGATGTGGAATCATCTGCGACTGAAAGATAAACTTTTGTCACTATCTTCCATCGTCAAGATAACCTCTTGTGGGGTATTCATGTTGAAGAGTATGTATGTATGTAGACAAATATATCGGATCAAATCTCAATTTGTAAGGAATGCACAAAATTAAAAATGCAGTGCTATAACGGAACAAGTACATGTATAACAAACACATCAACGTCCACTCATATAATCGAAAATTAGTCAAATAGAAGAGGTTGTGACACAAAAAAAATCGAATTATTAGGTTTGAGTGAACACTGAATTAATATATCTACCGTGTGATTACTCGATAAAAATAGAATGTAAATACTGTATGGTGGAAATATCTTTGCCTACAATAATACGTTAAGTCTGCATCAATGGGTAGTGACAGAAAATTAGTGAAAATATGTCAAACGCATCGAGTGAGATCATAGTCACCAATAAAATCATAATCCGTGTAGATCTAAATTTGATTTCCTGGATGGAAATATCAATATTTTGGAACTACAAAAACAAAAAAACAAAATTGGATGATCAATATCAAATATAGATAATGAAATATCCGCAAATCAATTCTAACAGGTCTATGACGAGGCATATACACTCATGCTTACCATAATAACCCCATGTACAAAGACCGAGTAAAGATAGAAAATGCAATAATTCGGACGATTTTTACCATCGGTTTATGCCATCTGGTAATAAGCATTCTGAAAAGATTCATGAAATAAAAAATATATCAATAAAAAACTTTTTTAAAGACAAGCTTTCATTCAAATGCTCTAAACAGTAAACAATAATTGTTTTGGATGTGTAACGTAGGTTATTCCGTGAGTTAGAGAGAAAGCTTGCTGCGAAAAGTTTTCAGTTCGAATACAAAAGCGACAAGCTTTTTAATCTGTAACTCACGAAATAACCTACGTCACACATCCAAAGTAATTATTTCTTACTTTTTAGGCCTTTAAAAAGTTTTTTTATCAATTATTAGATTTTGTGCTTTTTAGTTGGTACGCCTCAATCTATGCGTTTTCGTAGATGCATCGTTATTATGAAACGATTTTCTTTTAGTTTTGTGTTATATAATTCTTCAAAGGGGAGACCATCTAAAGATTTACTTTCCCGCCATCCTGGAGCTTCCATCGTCAATTTATGAATTTTGACGAAAATCAATGATCTTTGACTGAATTTATAATCTCCGATCCATCTTGGAGTCGCCATATTCAATTTATGACAATAAATTCATAACGTCCGACCCCGAAAACCCTCACATACCAATTTTGAATCGAATCGGACGATAAACACGTCATCTTGAAGACGGCAATTCATTCTCTTATAAAAACTGTATAATGCATTGTCACCGGAATTATAAACACCTGCCAAATTTCACGTTAATTGGACAGCTTGGAGTGAGCGAAAGTTCCCTCGCAAGATTTGAACTTTGAACTAAATCTTCAAATGAATGTGAAGTTATATAAAAGTTTATAAACAAAACTATCGAAACAGAGATATTGAATGACAATATCAGTGTTGTTGATAACGAAATAAAACAAACCTGGAGAGAGATCCATTCAAAACTGGAAAGGCCGAATCATGAAACATTCAATATCCATTTAAACATAATCATTAGGAATAACGGATTCTGGGATAGCAGCGAATTGCTAACTAACAGATCTCAAATCTACACAACTGGAGGAGCACTCCTCTATACCTCTTTCCAAACCAGCCATGACCAAAGAAATGAAAACAATAATTCACTACCTGAGGAATACAATAGTAACAGGTCCAGATGATCTCAGAGTAAATAATTGTGAGTCCTTAACATCTCTTAAAGGTATGCGTTGAGGAGGTTTAATTTTCATATGCCTTGGAACTCAGTGAAGTTTTCACGGTACATGAAAATGGGAAAAAATTGGACATTGCCAATTGAAGACCCATCAGTCTCCCAAGATTCTCTCATGTTCTTGTGAAAACAAGATATTTCAGCTGAATCTCACCGAAACTGCAACCACTATCTGTGCACCCTTTTTTCATGAAGGAATTGGCGATAGAAAATATGTATCAAAAATTTTCTTCTACTTGTCGAACTCATTCGACTCTATTGATCATGACCTCAAAATTGTATGATATTGGTATATTGGAATTGACTATAACATTTTTAACATATAGAAACATTTCATTGATGAATATTTTAGAATAAATACGGTTGATTATTTTTTTTTCAAATATCGACTTCATGAAACGTTGGAAACACCGAAGTAACCATACATGTTTGGGAAAAGTTGTTCTCGAAAGAACATCATATAAGTGAAATAAGAGAACAAATGGATGATTTCAATTTTCCGTAAGTCATGTGCCTATTAAATTATTGAAAACATTCATTGAAACTCTAATGAAAATGACTATTTCTGGGGGGTGAATATATTAGAAACAAACGAATTACGCTATTACGGCCCACCAGGTTGTGAAAATACAGTTGCTGATGCCTTCTCCAGAATATGTTCAGCTGTTGATGGAATAAATAAGTTATCAGAGATGCATGATAAACTTTGTCACCCAGGAATAACAATAATGTACCATTGGTTACGATAAATATGTTATATTCTGTAATAGATGACCGGAAAGTAATGTCATCATGTAGGACTTGTTCAGAATTGGAACCCGAGTCAGCTACTGCTCCACTAGAACGTTTGTATATAGATTTCAAGAGACCATCAATATCCAAGAATCGTTATCTTTTTACAATTGTAGACGAATTCTCTAGGTATCCTTTCGCTTTTTCTTGATCTGATATTACATCAGAAACAGTCTTTGGCTGCCTCAGACAGTTATTTGCGATTTTGGTATGCCTCTTAACATTCATTCTGACCGGGGTGCTGCTCTAATATCTCACGAAGTCAAGACATTTTTGAGTTCACACGGTATTTCTATTAGTCGAACTTATCCTCATAATCCTCAAGGAAATGGACAAGTTGAGAGGTATAATGGTATAATTTGGAAAACTATAACACTGGCTTTGAAATCAAGAAACTTGTAGACAAAATACTGGAAACTGTACTACAAGATTCATTTCTTTCAACTAGATCCCTTTTATGTACGTCGACTAATGGAACTCCCCATGAAAGAATGTTCATCTATTCTCGTAGAACACTGAATAGATCTTCTCCACCGTCCTGGCTCACATCAACCTTGTCCAGTTTTCATGAAAAAGCAAGTTCGTGCAAGCAAGTATGATCGATTAGTTGAAGAAGTAGAGATGATAGAATCATATAAAGGATATGTTCATGTACTTTTGCCTAATGAAAAAAAAAAACTGTACTCATTCGTCATCTCTTCCCATATCCCGAATGTCGTACAGCAGAGAACCACAATGGATAACATGGAAATGAATAATCAGAATACTGATAATGGTGATACCGTTGGTTCAAGTGGAGATAACCGCACACAAAGAAATAAACATCCTCCTGACTACTTGAGAGATTTCGTTACATTTTAGGTCAGGGAGAATGTTATGATATATCATCTCATCACCCTTTATGTTATACATTTTATCATGTCATTATGTCAGTTGATGTAGGTTTTCTGAGAGTCAAATATTGCTCCTATTTATTTTACTTATTGAAGCTTTCTTCGAACAGGTTTGGATAAAACATTTCTCATAAACCCTGTCGTTTACAAAAATAATTTGAATCCTACTGATGAATTTATAAAAATGGTGAATATTCCCATACAATAAATAATTCTTCCTCAGTATCAGTTGATAATGATTTATAGAGGAAATGTCTAATTTCAGAAAAAGCATATTCTTATCAAGCAAAAGAGTCGGAGACGAAATTGAAGTTGGTTTTATATTCGAATAACACACGGAGTTTCCCTGTACATATATAACAAGATTCTGCCGGGGGTCCCGAAACTCCATATAAACACTGGAAACCATTTTGCAGATGTATGGAGAATTGTATATCCCATAAATTTCCGGCATTCCCACAACCTGCTGCCAGTCGCTAGAAATATGTTTTTCCCGAGGACACCATTACCAACACCCATCAAAATCCCCCCCGGAAAAGAGCGTATTTAAAGCAGCGCGATACCGGATTCCCGGAATAGGGCACAGAAGGGCGTTATATATTTTATTGGTGTATGATTGTATCCCAATGCAGTTTCAGCAATCACAACGCGATGGAATGGCACAAAATTTTTCACAGTGGTGTAGCCTGGAGAATGTCTGTGAATGAGTCATATATTTTCTTTAAACCAGTTTATTCAATTTTCTATTGGTTTTTTATGAATTTCCAGATAAATTAACATGGATTCTTTTGGGGAGATATTGCCTCTGGAAGATATGTAACTTCGTTATCTGAATCTAGTGGACCTAGCTATAGATCATTTCATTCATGTCGGATATGGATATCGCTGTTTGAAAACGTAGTTTGGAAATCGATGAGTGCCGTGGTCTGTGATTTGTATTAATTGTCCACTTTCAACATTGTTTCCGTCTCCATGTTCCATATTTTTTTTATGTAACTTTGTTGGTACGATGCATTCAGAGCCTTGAGAAAGGAATGAATAAATATTTTGAAACGTTGGCAATAAGTAAATAGTATTTAACTATTGGTCCTCCAAACCCACAGAAACAACTGTATGTTAATTGATTCAGAAGGGGCGCAAGATCCCTATGATTTCTTTTGACTGTTGAAATTCAATGACATTTTGGTTTACCTGTTAACTAATGCACGTCCACCAGTGAAAAAATTAGTGATACTAGTTCAAATCATTATTGTTGTGTACCCCAATGTGACTCATAGGCAAAACGATCCCGTTGTACTGGAATTTTTCATCATTTTCCGTGAGAAAATGAACGTAACGTTCTGGTGCAGACTAATCTAGGATTGAGCGAGTCTATAGACAGACGATGGGCTCTTGAAGAAGAATACAGTCCCTTCCCAAAATCTTCCTGTATCGTTTGTGGCCAAGATAAAAAGTTAGAAAGAACCTTCAAAGAGAGTTGAGAGGAATGAAAAGATATATTATTCAACATACCGAAAATTATTCATACAGTATGGAAAAAGAGTAACTATATATGTATATCTAGGTGATAAGGATACAATGTTTACCTTTCAAAACATCAATGTTTATATGATTCTATCCATTATACACTTAATGCTTGAAACTTGTCGACTCTCCTTTGATCAACATACAGTTGTTTTTGTGGGTTTAGGGGACCAATAGTTAAACACTATTCACTTAATGCCATCGTTTCGAAATATTTATTCATTTCTTTTTCAAGGCTCTAAATGCATTGTGTCAACAAAGTTACAACAAAAATAAAATATACATGGTGGACAATTAATACAAATTACAGACTACTGCACTCATCGAGAAAACGTGATTTGGAAATCGATAAGTGCAATAGATAGATCAATTTGGTACCAACAAGATGGAGCTCCACCGCATTACAAACGTATTGTTAGAGATTATTTGAACGAAATTTTTCCCAATAGGTGGATTGGAAGACCCCCGATTTGACACCTCCCGATTACTTCTCATGGGGTTATTCAGAATCAAAAGTATATTCCAATATACCAGACAATATTGCAGATTTAAAAGTTAAGATAATGGAAGAAATTAACAACATAACCCCTGAGGTCCTACAAAATGTACGAGAATTCCAAGATCGACTTGCTTATTGTCGAAAAGTAAATGGTGGTCATTTGGAACATCTAATTTGATTGAAAAATTCTTCCTAAACATCATGTGCCACTATTTCCTTCATTCTTTGTAAAGTATCAAAATTTTACATTTTTGAAATAAGTTTTTCCATAATGATTCCACCAAATCTGAAAACTTTAATATTGCTGAACAGAGGATGAAAATCCCTATCGAACAAGGTGCCACATTTGCCTCCTCCTCATATAAAATTTTTGAGGGGGTTCAAGAAGGGGGTATTATTTTCATACTGTAAATTGTCAAATCGACCTGTTTCTGGTTTTCAAAAAAAATACATAATAACTATAAAAATGAATTTAATCCACACCCATGGACTGCAGTGTGAATACCGGGTGTCCAAAGAAGGTGACAAGTAACTCAACTCAATATTTTCAGTTTTTTTGTCTCCATATGACATTTAAAATACAACCATGTATCATTTGTTACAGTTTGTAACAGTTTTTTAATTTTTTTTCGAAATAAATTTTTATTCTAGAGGGCTATGGATACGTTCAAATGAATCCAGAGGCGTTAGGTCGAGTGACCTGAGAAGTTTTTTGAAAAGGAATAAATAAACGTATAAATTGAAAACAACCATATTTTACCTCGCCGGCCACCTACCTGGACCCATATTTCCAATTCCGTTTTCGTTGTATGTTTCATGCAGATATTCCAAAACTAACCTCAGGTTGTTTGGTGGAGCACCATCTTGTTGATAAAATTATCCAACTCGATTTATTAATGGAACTTCGTCCAATAAATGCTCAATTTCCTGCGTGAGGAAACTAAGATATCTAGCCCCTGTCAGGACACCGTCAAAAATTATAGGGCCTGAAATTCTGTCTCCTAAAAACCCAACAATTGAAACCAAACCGTTCTTGGACATTTCCTTCCTCCATCAAGTGTAAATTTGCATCGGACCAATATCGCTTATTATTTCTGTTGAAATGTCCCAAATTAGTAAAACGGCTTTCGTCAGTATACAGAATTTTATATGGAAATGTGTCATCCTCCAAATATTCTCCAAAGAACCAATTGCAATACTCAAGTCTCCTTGCATTATCGTTTTGGTACAGGTGCTGATGTAGTTGATATTCAAATGAATGATATTTATGTTCCTTCAAAATGTTATCTGCAGAAGACTTCGAAATGTCACATTCTCTTGCGATCTCCCTGAGTGACGTATTAATATTTACTTGAACGTATGCCAGAACATCTATTTTTTTTTCTTCCCTCACAATAAACGAATCGTTCTTATCATTATCAGGCTCATTTCGCATTCTTTTAACCTGTTTTGGAAAATAGTGCCGGGACGGGATATCACTGTGCGTAGAGACGTGCAGCATCGGTTGAATTCTGCCTACACTCTCCAAAAACTAATAACCTATCAACTTTTTCAGTTCTTGAATGAATATTGTTATTCTACATGATTTTCAAACAATGAGGTACACACTACCTAATTGACTTTGTAGAAGAGATGTGAAATAATATGTCGAATCGTCAATTTTCCCCGCAACAATTTAATGATTTTGTTTTAGTTGTGTTGGTCACAGGTTACTCGATGATTTTAAATCTTATTTCAATCTCAATAAGATTCTTCATTTAACGAAAGTTCTAACGTCATACTTTCAGTTTTTTATCGAAAGTTTTCTTACAACTTAATAGAGTGCGGTATCAAATTAATCGTAATAAAATGCTCTTTTTTTTCAACCAGACGAGCCATGTTGCCATTTGAAAAAAATTAGTAAAGTTGTATTTCTACAAACATTTAAGGACTGAAATTAGTTATTTGAACGTATCCATAGCCCTCTAAAATAAATATTCATTTCGAAAAAAAAAAATGAAAAAAGGTTACAAACAGTAACAAATGATACATTGTTGTTTTCTAAATGTCATATGGAGACAAAAAAACCGAGAATATACCAGGTGTCCTATTTAAGAATCGAAAGTTTATGTCACTTCCGGTGAATCCAGAATTTGCATGAAGTTGAGTTACTTATAAAAAAATGCAGTTTTATGCATTAAACAGACCCTCCCAACTTCATTCCATTATCTCCGAAAACAAAAAAGCTATAGCGGGTCCACCTTCCGTGGACACCCGGTATATAAATATGTATATATATATTTATATATAAATATATATATATATATATATAAAATGGAAGGAGTTTAATGGACATAGCCCTCAGAGGAAAGTGCTAACCGTAGACACGTGTTTCGGGCTCTCGGCCCTCATCAGTACGGTGGAGAAGTGCGAGGATGAACAACACTTGGTAGAAAACGACAAATCAACGGAATCAACAAACAGAAGCCAGCCGCTCATTTGTGATTTCGGTCAGCAGACCCTGAATTCCAGGGCATCAACCGAAATCACAAATGAGCGCCTGGCTTCTGTTTGTTGATTCCGTTGATTTGTCGTTTTCTACCAAGTGTTGTTCATCACTTCTCCACCGTACTGATGAGGGCCGAGAGCCCGAAACACGTGTCTACGGTTAGCACTTTTCTCTGAGGGCTATGTCCATTAAACTCCTTTCATTTTGTTTTTAACAGTCCCCTCGATATTACTCTCTTTCATATATATATATATATATATATATATATATATATATATATATATATATATATATATATATATATATATATATATATATATATATATATATATATATATATATGAGGATTGTAGATTCTTGGGAGTTAGGATTATTCATTGATGAGATTCTTCAAAATTATTACATTTTATTTTGGCGACGTTTCGATTGCGACCGCAGTCTTCTTCAGGGTTTTTTTTTTGCTGAGAAAGTTTAGAAATACATGGAGAAATTAGCTAGGCCATCATTTTGACATTTCTTCATCTTCTTCATGGTGAGCACAAACAGCATTGTTGAATACCAACACGTAAAGTGGTGTGTTTATCAAATTATTTTCACAAAGAACTATTTATTGTTTGTGCTCACTATGAAGAAGAGGAAGAAATGTCAAAATGTGGCCT